>JAITYX010000019.1:7117500-7632500 GCA_021018815.1 Talinum fruticosum
TTGGGTTCCTTGCCTCCGCCCTTCCTTTCGTTCATATCTGTCTACCCGGTTCGACTCGATCTCCTGTCTCCCTTGCTAGGCTTGGTTAAGCCCCTCACGCGTGCCCACAACTCACCGACCTCAACTTCCTTGTTCGCTGCCACCGCTTCTCCTCCGTTCGCCATTCAACACATCGACCTTTGGCAGCTTTTCCTTACCCTCGCACTCGTTCGCTCTCTCACTCTCGCTCTGTCTCTTTCCTTTTCGTTCGTCCGCCACCTGTCGGTGTTCGCCGGCTGGTGTCCTCGGGCTCGCCGTGCTCGCCGATTTCCAATGTCCCTCTCACTCTCGCTTGCTCTCCCTCTCCCTCTCCCTCTTTCTCTCTGCGTTCTCCCTCCCGTATTTCCCTTTCTTTTCCTCTACTTGGCCTTCGAGCCTTCCTTCTCTACTCTCTCTCTCCATCGACTAATTGTCGGTCTTCTAATCCCTATTGGCCCAAGTTTTCCTCCCTAATCCACTTAGTTAAGAGCAATCCTATTCCCCCTTGTTTTCTTTCTTTTATTTTCCTGCTCCTTTTTCCCTTTCTTTTGCCAAGCATTGTGATAATTAAGCCCCTATACGTAGTATAAGCGAGTCTCGGGTTTTTATTTAGCAAGCCCGGGCGGAAAATTCGGAGGACGGAATTGACACACTTCACTAATAATAGTTACACGGATTAATAGTAATTCGAAAATTTACGAATATCTAATCACGCAGATAAATTGATCATTCCACCCATTTTAACTAATTAGGGCTAAATAATTAATTTAACTCATATAACTACCTAACCCAAAATTACGGGTATTACATTATGACTCCATCCAACAACAATATCAAACAATCAAACAATCAAGCAATCCATAATTGCAATCCATAAGTCTAAAGAAACACTTAATTCATAAAACGAAATTTAATGAAAAACAAATATGTCAAGAAAGAACCCAATTCAAAAATTGAGTCTCAAATTTAATGAGAAAATTAGATTAATTAATGAGTGAAGTGGAGTAAAAATCGCGGCCGAATTATGAGAAGTCATGACTGGTCGAGTGGGTGGGTCACTTGCCACTAGAAAAATTTGAGCGAGTGTAGGGGCAAGGTGAGGGGCCGAGGGAGCGTGTGTGTGTTAGGGTTTGGGAGAAAAGTCGAGCAAGTAGCACATGGGACGACTAGGGTTTTTGGCCGAGCAGCCACCAAGCAACTCATGACTGGCGAGTCTGCTTTGTGCTAAGGTTTTGAGAATTTGAGAGTAGGCAAATTGTGAGAAGTTGGAAGTTATTTGGGAAAAGACCTCTTCGTAGAGTTAAAAAAAGTCCGAAAGGAAAAACAAAAACGCTTAGGTTGGGAATCGAACACGCTTAATTAACATAAACTTCCTTAACTACTAAACCATCTAATACTTTCTAATCTTTTATGGTGCCAAATTGTATATATATAAATTTTAAAAAAATCATATATCAATTTTTGTTTTCAAAAAGAGTGGTGTCCAAGTGACACCATTCCTAATACACCTTGGATCCGCTCACGAGGCTCTATGATGCTTGCTAAAAAGCTGTTGAAAAACTTTAAGATACTTTATTTTTCCCACTTCCTTCATTAAGGCTCTATTTGATTTGACAAAAATAGGTTGGAAATAAAATTTAAATGGAAAAAAAGTAATGAGGAAAAAAGTTGAGGGAAAATTTTTTTTTTTTCTTGTGTTTGGTTCAAGGAAAAATAGAGGGAAAAAAGTATAATCATTTTCCAACTTCTTACCCATCACTACATTGTCATGGAGAGGAGAGAGAAAATACTCAATAAAATTGATTAATTGAGAGGAGAGAGAAAATTCTTAATGACCTTTCTTAATAGAATTCTCTCTTTTTCTCCATTTCTCTGTCTTTGTGAATTTTTTCTTTCATTTTCCTCTCAATTTTGGAAGGTAAATATCATTGACCAAATTGATAAAATTTTCCATGAGTTTTTCCATCAAACTTTTTCTCTCCTTTTTCTTCAACTCAAACAAGGGAAAGAAATTCATTTTCCATATTTTTTTCTTTCCTTCTAATTTTCTTAGAATCAAATAGAACCTAAGAGATTTGTATTTTCTTTTTAGAATGCTTAAAATTTCAGTTTTGTGTTCACTATTGGCTCCCTATCTGAAATATTTTCTTTGAGAGTCCTTGGTAATCCGATTCTATCTTGACATTTCGTTTGTTGTTCTTCTTTTGTTTGCTTTGTTTTTTTTTTTTAATTGGGTTATTGATAGCTTGACATTTTATTGATAGCTTGATGATCTTCCTGAAGTGCATTGCTTGCTAATTACACAAAGCTTGGATGACCATTGCCATTTGAAGACCTTAAAGCCACTCTCTAAAAAGCTTCCTAATCTGAGAGTAGTGGCAACTCCTAATACCGGGGCAACACTCGATCCCCTTTTCAGTAGGGTAAGTATGCAGAGCACATTTTCGTCCTACTTTACTGAGGCTACCTGTACGCTTGTTACAGAAATGTTTCTTTAAAAATACTATTGTTTATGATTTGTCTGGTAGAGATACATGCACAGATTACATAAAAATTTTTAAAATGCAAAACGTGAGCAGCAGGATTCGAACATGCGCGGGCAGAGCCCACATGATTTCTAGTCATGCCCGATAACCACTCCGGCACGCCCACATGAGGACTTCTTAGTCATCTACTTGATTAATTATCTGAGTTCTTCGAATCCTCTGGTAATGTTGACTAGTGTGCCTAGACCAACACCTAATGTGATCTCACCTGAGACAAGATGTGGAGACATGTCTCTCGGAGGGGTTTGGGAGATCTTGCAGTGTTCGGGTTAGTAGGTGAGACCAATACCAGTGAGTCTGGTCTCTTGCATGATATTTGTGCATCTTGTTGTTGGCCAAGATCAGAGTTTATATTACCTTTTTAGTTTCCTTTCCTTTTTTTTTTTTGGTGGGGGGGGTTGATATGCTTATAATATCAAATGAAAGATGTAAGAAAGAAACAATTGGAGATGAGTTGACCTCTGTGAAGTAATTTAGTGGCTGTTTGTTCCAGTGATGACCTAATAATTATGCTTCGGAATTCTCAAAATATCTTCAAATACTATGTTCCATAGCGGCTGGCTTCTCATGAAGTAATTGATTTGCTAATTCTGGTATATCTTTTGACGCTCTACTCTATTGTCTGAACCGGTTTTAGATTATTGCTTTCGTAATTGACAAGCTGATAGCTATGTGCAATGCCATTACCTTTGTTCAATTGTTCTTGATGTAAGATTGCTATGATTCAGTTGTTCTCAGGCTTTGCTATGTTTCTAAGCATATTATCCAAATCATGCAACTTAGAAACCTTTCCGGTGAATTGCTTCAGTAGCAAAGTTGAGCTTGTATTTGTTATCGGCAATAGCCATCATATGTTTGCTGGTGTGTTTGCATGTTTACCCAAATTTTGCTTCTTTGGACTGCTCGGTAGGGATGTTTTCGTATGAATATATGTGTGAATCCCGTCATATGTTTCTTTTTTCTCGTCTTGCCTATTAGGTGACATATCCGGAACCCGGTCAAAACACCAAGGTTGAGGGTAGGAATGGTACAAGAGTTAGGATTCGTGCTACTCGCAGGTCCAGCTTCTTGGTCCACCTTTTGTCACAGGACGATAATTCACTCGAACTTAGTACCCGTGCGGCGCTATCAAACTACACCGAGAACCTTTTTAGAGCTTGCTAGTAAGCCTTGACGATGCTTGACTTAAACTTGAGAGAGAGTTAAGTAAGCAAGAACACTTAGTGAGAGAGAGTTTGGGAGAATGATTTGTGTCTTGAGCTCTTGAAATGGATGGTTACAAATGAGAAACCCATGGGGTATATATACAAGGCCACCTCCTCAATGGACGGTGGAAATCGATTTGATCCAACGGTCAAAATTGCGTATTTAGAATTCTCTATAAAAATATCTACAAGTCTACATGAGTATGGAATACTCTAGAACTTGGTGGGCACTTGGTGGATTCCGAGCCCTTCAGGAGCATTTGGTGACATCCTCTCCCACATAATCCAGCGACGTCCTCGTAGCCTTTGCATCCTCAAATGCTCGTATCTGTTCCTTAAAGCTGTCACAAGTTCCGGATGGGCTCCCGACTTGCTTCGCTATCTGCTAGTGCCTTCCATTTGACGAACACTTCCATTTGACGAGCAACTCATGTGTTGGTGGCTTGTTTTAGTGACAAACCACTTTGTCGGCTAGTACTTGCTCCACTTGCTTGTCATGTTGCACCGTTATGCCCATCGGTGCTCGTTGAGAGATTCCCTTACTTGGATCTACTTGGTCTCCATGCTAAGGCTTGAGTAGACTTATATGGAAGACAGGGTGATACTTGATTTTCGGAGGCAACTCTACCTTGTAGGTTTGGGCCCCAATCTTTTTAAGGATGGGGAAGGGTCCTTCAAACCTCCGAATAAGTCCTCGATGACGACCACTCAAACTTGTGTGGTTATACATTTTGACAAGCACAAGGTCCCCAACTTGAAATTCCCGTGGGCGACGCTTCTTGTCGGCCCATTTCTTTATCTTCTTGGAGGCTTTCTCCAAGTAAGCTCGTGCCATGTCGGATTGGTCATTCCAATCCTTGGTGAACTTGAATGCTTGGGGGTTTGGACCCTTATAAGCTGTGGCAATCGTGCTTGGAGTCGGAGGTTGTTGCGCCGTAACAATCTCGAACGGACTCCGGCCGATAGATTCACTCTTTTGCAAGTTGTATGAGAACCGAGCTACATCGAGTAGCCTTGCCCAATCTCGCTGGTTGGCACACACATAGTGCCTCAAGTAGAGCTCTAGAAGTGCATTTACCTGCTCTATTTGTCCATCGCTTTGAGGGTGAAAGCTGGTGGAAAAGTTAAGCTCGGACCCCATGAGCTTGAATAACTTCGTCCAAAATGGCCCGTGAAGCGAGCGTCCCGATTACTCACTATCGAATGCGGCAGGCCCCAATACTTCACCACATGCTTGAAGAATAGTTGGGCGGCCTGCTCGGTTGAACATTCTTTGGGTGCCGAAATGAAGGTCGCGCACTTGGAGTAGTGATCTACCACCACAATGACCTAGTTGCACCCATCACTCGTGGGTAAGCCTACGATGAAGTCCATAGAGACACTTTCCCACAATCTCTCGGGAATAGGAAATGGCTCCAAGAGCCCCACAGGAGCTCCTTGCTCAATCTTATCTTGCTGGCACACAAGACAAGCCCTCACATAAGCCTCGACATCGTCCTTCTCGTAACGCCGATAGTAAGAACCGCTCATGAGGGCGAGCGTGCGGTGTAATCCTAGATGTCCCGCCCACTTGCTATCATGGCACTCTTTTACGACTTCCCTCTCGTAGGTTGTCGGAGGCAAGCACGTAAAGGTGTTTGCCTTTTGTGAATACCGAGGCCATCTTCAACCCAAAACCTCTTTGTCTTGCCTTCCTTTACGAGGTTGACGATGGTCCGAGCCAAGTGATCGTGCTTAAGCCCCTCGCGGATCCGGTCCCTCAAATTTCTTTGAGGCCGGCTTATGTCGGCAAGCTCTCCCTTACAACGTAAGGCGTCGGCTACCACATTAGCCTTGCCCGACTTGTACTCCATGTTGTAGTCGCACTTGACTAGGAAGTCTTGCCATCTCGCTTGTTTGGGAGTGAGCTTCTTCCGCATCTGGAAATAGCTCGTGCAACGTTATCCGTCTTGATGACGAACTTACTCCCCAACAAGAAATGCCTCCAAGTTCGAAGGCAATGCACCACCGTGGTCATCTCCTTCTCTTGCATTGTATATCACCTTTCCGTGTCATTGAGCTTTTGACTCTCAAAGGTGACAGGATGACCATCCTACATTAAGAGCCCTCCAATGGCGAAGTCGAAAGCATCCGTATGCAGCTCGAACGGCTTGTGGAGGTCGGGAAGAACTAGCACTGGTTCCTCCGTGATAGCCTTTTTCAAAGCTTCAAAGGCTTGTTGACACTCCTGTCTCCAAGTCCATCCCCTTCCCTTCTTCAATAAGCCGGTGAGAGGAGCGGCGATAGCGGAATACCCCTTGATAAACCGCCGATAGTAGTTCACCAAGCTAAGGAAAGATCTTAGCTCGGTGACTTTAGTGGGTGGCTCCCACTCCTGTATGGCCTTCACCTTTGAAGGATCCATCCAAATCCTTCCTCGCCGATGATATAGCCCAAGAATGGCACCTCTTCTTAGGCGAAGAAGCACTTTTCTTTCTTGACGTAAAGTTGGTTGTCCCTCGGGGTTGAGAACACTTTCTACAAGTGTCCTACATGCTCCTCCGGAGTTTTACTATAGATAACAATATCATCTAAGTGGACTACCACAAAGTGATCAAGGTAAGGAGCAAGTACCTTATTCATGAGCATACGGAATGCGGCCGGTGCATTTGTGAGGCCAAAGGGCATGACCAGAAACTCGTACGATCCATAGCGTGTGACACATGTCGTCTTTGCCTCGTCCCCTTCGGCTATGTAGACCTGGTAGTTCCCGCTCCTCAAATTCAGTTTGGTGAAGTATCTTGCATCCCCAGCTTGATCAAAGAGATCATTAATTAGAAGGAATCGGTATTTGTTTTTTATGGTAACCTTATTGAGTGTTCGGTAGTCAATACACGCACGAAGGGACCCATTGTGCTTCTTTTGAAAGAGAACCGGCGCACCGTAAGGCAATTTCAAGGGATGGATATACCCAGTGTCTAGCCACTCCTTCAGATGTCTCCGTAGCTCTTCGAGCTCCAGTGGTGCCATGCGGTAGGGGGCAAATGCAGGCGGTTTAGCCCCCGTCTCCAACTCGATAGCATGGTCGACTTCCCGTCCGGGAAAAAGTCTCTTTGGTAGCTCCGCGAGCATCACATCCTCGAAATTCGTCCGGCACCTCTTGGACGACTTAAGGTGTTTGGACGTCCTGGGCCCCCTCTTCCATCCCGAGGGTGGCAATGAAGGTGGGTTCCTTCCTCTTGATTCCCTTGCAGAATTGAAAGACGGAGAGCATCTTTCCTTTATCAATCTCCCTCTTCACGGGAACAATACAAGGTTGCCCCTTCTCCATAGTACACATCGTGTTGGTATAAGGCACCAAGAATGCCTTTAAATTATCAATAAAATTTATGCCAAGATAAAATTTTTTATCATCTAGAGGAGGAATGGTGATGTCGGCCTTACCTTTCCACTCGACGATCTGGATTTCGGTGTTACGAGCAACACCTTCGATTGGGAGACTGTTGGCGTTGACCCTTTGACAAAGTCTTTCTCCTTACCGTAGGATAGGCCAATCTCCTCGGCAAGCTCCTTGGCCATGTAGACCGTATTAGCTCCCGTATCCAGCATTGCTTGTAATGGCTTGTTGTTGATGTAGGTCTCCACATACATGCGCCCACGAGGTTGTCCTTCTACTTTTGCTTGTATGATGTTAAGGAGCCTCATGGAAGCAAGCTTCTTTTCCTCTTGACACTCTTTCTCCATGACTAGAGCGGCAAGCTTGCTCCTTTTCGGACACTCAAAGACTCGATGAGGCCCGTTACAAAGGAAGCAAGAGATATCCTTCTTAGTGTGGCCCTCCTTGGATTTCCTCTTGTCTTTGTAGGAGGACAGCTTCCCCTTCTTCGGAGTCTTGTCCCGGTCTCCCACACTTTTACCGTGCTCCGCCTTCTTGCCTTGTCCCTTTGAGGACTTGAACTCGTAGAGTGACTCGGCGGAAGCAATCATGGAGGCAAGGTCTTATACTCCCCGCCTTTCTAACTCCATCCCGACCCATCCATATAGGCCATTGAGGAAGAAACATAAGGCATCTTGATCTCCCATGGTGGAAATTTCCAAGTGTAGCTCTTGGAATTCCTTCACATAATCCCCGAATGTGTCCCTCCTTATGTTGGAGGTGTCGAAGCTTGACCCGAGCTTCTTGTTGGGCATCTATGGGGTAGAAATGTCTCTTGAGCTCTCCCTTGAATGCCTTCTAGGTAGTGACGGGTTCGAATCCTCTATTGACGTCATCACACCAACGTCGCCACCATATAAGAGCAAGTATCTTTAAGGAAGAGGGAAGCATTACTCACCTTGAGGTCATCTCCCTTGATGCTCGAGGCTTTGAAGTAAGCCTCAAGTCCCCACAGAAATTGTCAATTTCCTTCGCGCCCTGGCACCTTTGTAATCCAAAGGCTTGGATGTAGTTATCATAAGGGCAGTTGCCATCCGGACCGACCCACTGTTGGCCACCACGGTTGAGCACAACTTAAGCTGCGCTTTGAACTCCTCCATTAGCTCCCGTTGTTCATGGAGAGTGGCCCGGAGTTTGTTGATTTCTCCATCCTTAGCCTCCAACGTGGCTTTAAGGTCGGCCACCTCCTCGGCGAAGTCCGTTGCTACCGTATTCAATGCACCTTGCATCTCCACCTTAAGCTCCGAGTCTTCCTCCTCGGACTCAAGCTCACCCACCCGATAGGTCGGGGTGTCGACTTCTTCCCTTAAGCCAACGAGGAGGGTGTGCTCGCTGAGCAACTCTTTCCTCGAGTGCCGCAACCGCCTCTTGGGACTTCTCACAACTCTTCTTGCCACCTTGTTGGCTTTCTTCGTAATGCTCGACATTCTTCCCCAAACCTGGCTCCGATACCAACCGTCACGGGATGATAATTCATTCTAACTTAGTACCCATGCGGCGCTAGCAAACTATAGCTGAGAACCTTCTTAGAACTTTCTAGTAAGCCTTGACGATGCTTGACTTAAGCTTAAGAGAGAGCTAAGTAAGCAAGAACACTTAGAGAGAGAGAGTTTAGAAGAATACTTTGTGTCTTGAACTCTTAAAATAGATGGTTACAAATGAGGACCCCATAGGGGTATATATACAAGGCCATCTCCTCAATGGATGGTGGAGATCGATTTGATCTAACAGTCAAGATTGCGTATTTAAAATTCTCTATACAAATATCTATAAGTCTACATGAGTATGGAATACTCTAGAACTTGGTGGGCACTTGGTGGAACTAAGAAGAGAATTCTAGAAGATTCCGGACCCTTACGAAGTGTTCCGTGACACTTGGCAATGCCTTGAGAACGGGTGTAGTATCTAACATTTCATTTGTTAGAGTAACTTATGCTTATCTTTCAAGCAATCCATTCTGAACCTTTCCTTAATACTACTTCGATGTGAATGTGTGGCGGTACATTGTATCTTCTTCGAAGGCCAGCTGACGCTTTATTATTGTAGGTATATATGTAAATAAGGACTAACCTTAGTAGTTGCGGAAGCGAATGGATCGATTGCCGTTCGATAGCCCACAAGTGAATTCCCGAGTCACGAACCCTCCGAGTCCGGTTGTACTCCGAAGTCCGGTTCTACCAGTGTCGTCCGGAACAGTATATCCGGCGGCTACTAGAGTCGCCGGAAATAGTCACGTCTCAAACCCGAAGACCCGAAGATGGTCGGTCTAACCGTAAGGGAGAGTAAAGGATTTCTAGGGAGAATCCGAGAGAAGCAACCAATGCTACATTTTTGTTTCTCTCATGTTCGCGTATGTTATCTCGTGTTTTCCATTACGGATTAAATAGGAGCATTCGCTCCTATCCCCGGAGTTAGGAAGTTGAGTCTAACTCAAGTTCATTAACCGAACACTTATCCAAGAACCTTTCCTGGATAAGAAGGGAGACTAATTAAGTCGAAATTAATGGGCCTAAGTGGCCATTTTATGAACTTCGTCCAACAGCTCCCACTCGGCCACATAGGCCTTAAAACAAAATCTCTAATCCTTTACATATCCTCACGTTTCATACCGAGAATGAAGCGTGCGACCAAAAGGTAACCAGTAGTGTCATATTAAGTCACCATCTAACTAACATGACACTTTCATAAGGACAACTCCCCAAACCATTCAAGACATCACCTGTGGCATATATAATCCCTTTATGCCTACTGATATATCATATGATTATATTCCGAATATAATCGCCCGGGCTGATATGGTGAATACGAAATGGTTTTCCTTAGCCACTCATGATGTTACATCTTGGTAAGATTGCTTTCCTAATGTATTCCGCTGAGCTGTATATTTCTATAACTCTTGAAGTGTACATTAAAGTAGCAACATCTAACTTAGATTTCACATCATAGTCCTTAGTCAAAGGGAATTGTGTTTTGAAACAATAATGTTTCGGGATCACACGAGTGACAAGGAAGGGAAACTATTGTCACTCCACAAGGTCGTCTTTTAGCACACACAATATGAAGTGTGTGTTATGATATAACTCCCACTAAGGTGAGCTTGTCACTTTTATATCATACGAATTACAAGTCCAAGTTTTTCTCAAAACCGACTTGAGTCACTGGATTAGCGCACTCAACGTAATCCCGACACTTAAATTTGGCTAAAAGGCTTCAATATAAGGTTGTGTTATATTCGATTTTTTTAAATCTCATCTTAGACTTACTAAGGCGACTATTCATGAATATTTTTCATACTATCCGAGTACGAAAAATTAATCAATATTGCACACCTAGTGCCAATATGATTTCAGTCTCATCCTAACCGCTACTCAAGAGTTAGTGTTGATTATCCGTGTGATAAGATAATCGAAGCCTAGTGACATTCAGGTGTGCCAAATCATGTAACCAAAAAAGTTATGAACATTCAAAGAAAAAGAAACACCAATCTTTATTTCAATGAAAAAGGTTCATCTAAAAAATCCAAAGAAAATACAAGATGTTTCAAATGACTAAATTCTACGAAGACCTAAACTCATCATATGAGTTTTGAACACATCTCTAGGAGTAGTTTTAGTCAAAGGATCAGCGATCATCTTGTTAGTAGATAAGTATTTGACAACAATCTCTTTCAACTTTATAGCATTTCTCACAAAGTGATAATGCCTTTTAATATGCTTAGCCTTCCTGTAAAACTTAGGATCCTTAGCATATTGAACGGCAGCAGTGTTATCGCACCGCATCTCGACAGGATCGTCTACTCTAGGAGAAAGGTTGACATCCTGGAGAAAACTCCTTAGCCATATTGCCTCCTGAGCGGCAAGGCAACTAGCGACATATTCCGCTTCCATAGTTGACAGGGCTATGCGGTCTTGCTTCTTACTCGCACCAAGATATGGCTCCCCACCAAGGGTGAAAACATATACCGAGGTTGACTTGGACTCATCCAGGTCACCACCCCAATCTGCATCCGAGTATCCCCTCAGTTTTAGGTCCCCTCCTTGATAACAAAGTACCAAGTCGGTAGTTCCACGAAGATAGCGCATTATTCTTTTGACGACTTACCACTAAGCAGGTCCCGGGTTGTTTTGGTAACGACTCACCAATCCAACCGCGAAGCAAATGTCAGGCCGTGTACATAACATGGCATACATTAAACTTCCTATCTATAACATCCCAAAACACCCCTGGGAGTATTACATCGCCGAGTTCCTTAAAGGAACTCCCAAGGCTCCTTCGGTGCCTGGTTTGGCTGTCTAAACTCAGCTTAAAAGATAAAGGTGGTTTCCCAAAAGAATCTGAGATCCCTAAAAATTTCGGCAGAGTTCTATTTGTAACATGGACTAACCCATAGGCTCAAAGCCTTAAAATCCTGCATAAAAAGCATAGTAAAACTCGACGAGCCACACGCTCGGAGTATACAACTCAACGGCCACACGCCGGAGTTCAACCAATCATGCGATGACTAAAAACAATCTAAAAGGGTTTACTACACTTATGGTACAAACTACATGAACTAAATTACAAGTACAATACTTAGAAACATAAGGAATGCACATCCGCGATTCAAATCGCGCAGCCACCAGACAAACGGCAATCAACGGGGTCCAGAATAAGCTAAGCACCCGAGAATGCACCTGCAACACTCGGGAGGGGAGAAATTTGTGGGGGTGAGCAATAATCAACGGGCTCACCGGAGTCCTACACCCTTAAAATGGAAATTCTTTACACATAATACTCATAATAATCAAATCAGCGAAAGCATAATACTATAATACAAATCTATATCCTTTTCAATGAAATCTCTTGAAATCATTCGCAACATTAAGCTCATAACACTTAAATCATTTGGAAGCACGATTTGCAATCATTTTAGGCATGGAATCACATTAGACAAGGTGGAATCATCTACACTTTCTTTCAAATACTTTCGAAAATTCTTTCGGGGCTTTCGGCGATTGAACTAGCACCAGGCGGTTCTCGGGCGCTACCCCGACTCAGGTTCCCGGACCTATCTCTAGTCAAATACCTGGAAGGCTCCGCTTTCCTCGTCAGGAAAGAATCAACCTCTCCGGTTGATGGGCATCTTGATACGCATATCGGGACCCCGTGGCCTGATACGCATGACCACCTCCTTCCTCTCGGTCTAAACAATCTAGCCCATAATTCATTTCAATCGAAGTGATCACAATCACTTATCAAACTTGGTTTCTAACCAAGATCTCAATCAATTTATCATCGTAGAAGGCATGACACACATGTCACCCTTCTAAATTCACTTTCTCAAACAAGATTCACTTTCTTAAACAAGTTTCGCTTCTTTAAAACACATTCACATTTGAAAGGCGAGTTCACAAGAAGTTGCATTCAAGGATCATTCCACGTAAAATACAAAACGCCTTTCAAAACTACTTTTGAGCATCACGTAAAGAAATCACTTAACACGGATAACCACCATTCAATGCACGCAATCATTCTCAACTCTTTCCAGCTATACATTTCTCAATCCACCACTCTAGTACGATTAGTTTCCATTTTCTCGAGCCACAATAACCACAAGTAGATATCATCTAATTCAATGTTCTCACTTTTCGCAATTCATTATCTTTACCTCAATTCCTTATTTTATGCATCCACTTTATAACTCAACTTCTCACCATTTACCATCGTTGCTTCAATGTTGTCCTATTACGTCTCCACATTAATAATCAACCTCTTTTTACTCACGTTTAGTTAGATGGCTCTCATTCTTACTTCACTACTAAACTCCTCCAATTCCTTTCATCTCCAAGTGTAACTTGCTTCCTCTTAAGTTTCTATCCAACTCAATCACATAGTTCTTAATTTCTTTACATCGCTCCACTTCCGCTAGCTCCGCTTATCTTCGAATTCAGTCCAATCTCAAGGATTTAATTATCTTTCGAACTCAATTATCCCAATCGTCACCCACTTCTTACTCCCACGTCTCAATTGTGCATCCCTCGATACAAACTCACACTCCTCCTTATACTTCGACCTATCATTCCCCACTGTTCGTATTAACTCTTAATACCGTAAGTTCAAGAAATCTCTATGGCTTAATAACTCATAATTTGTATCCATGTCCCAACCCCTTCATCCTTAATAGTTATCCGAACTTCAACGCCACTCATTTGCCCTATGCAATCTAATCTCTTTAGAATCGACACGTCCAGTTCAGCCTTAACTAACTACTAATCTCTTTAAAGTTTTCAACTTAGTTTTACTATTTAACCCAAGTAACTCCCTTCACGTCCCAATTCAGCCCTATCGATTCTCTAAATCCATTCCAAGCTCTTATTTCAATCTCAAACCACGACTAGGTCTGTTTTGCAATACGGATACTCAACGTTCACAACAATTCAATATTCACAAAACACATTCAACATTCACAACAAATCCATTTGGGTTTCGAAATTACTAATAGTTTAGAGTATAAGACTACCCACCTCGATTCGGGGATTGACGGTTTGTTGAGGTTTAGGTTAGCTGGGTCGGTTTCTCCTTTCCTTCCTCTTCCCCTGCTGCCGACCCCTTGTTCCGCCGCCTCCCTCCACGCCTCTAGTCCTCTCGACTTAGTCTCCATTTGCCTAGCTCGGTTCAGCCCTCGCGCGCCCCACGACTCACCGACCGTCACTTCCTCGTTCGCCGGCCGTCGCTACCTTTTTCTGGTTCCCGGTCTCCTAGACTCTCTCGCGTCCGCCTCTGTTTCGGGTCCCTCCTCCGCCCCTCGCTTTGACCCTTCGCTCGCCGCCTACTCGCGTCACTGGCTGCCGCCTTTGGGTTTGCGGTGGTCACCGGTCCCTCTCGATCTCCTCGAGCCCTCGCACCGCTCGCCTTTTCTCCCTCTCGGTTCCTCTCGCCTGGTCCTCTTTTGTTTCGTTTCTTCTCCTTTCGCCTTCCCGAGCCCTCGCTTTACCTTCGCTTACCGGCCACCAGGCGGGCCACCGGCCACCGGCCGGTCTCTTCCGCTCGCGCGACCTCCCTCTCTCGCTCAATCTCCATTTCGCCTCCCTCTCTCTCTCTCTGTCCCGAGCCTCTTCCCCTTTTTGCTTGCTTTCCTCTAGCTTCCACCGACTTAACTCTCGGTCCTTAACCCCTATTGGACCCCAACTCTTTCCTAAATCTCAAGCCCTTCATTCTTTCTTTTTTATTTCCCTGCTCTTCTTTCCCTTACGTTTGCCAAGCAATAACTTAACTAGACCCAAATAAGCGAGTGTACACGATCTCGGGTTTTTTTGGCCAGCCCGTGAGAAAATTCGGAGGAATGAATTAGTACGCTCTACCAACTATAAATACGCGGACTACTAATAATTCGCTCGGATAAATTTACGAATATCCAACCACGTATAACTTGGTCTCTCAACCTACTCCATTTAACCAAGGCTAAATAATTAGCTCTACCTCGTAAGACCGCCTAACCCCAAAATTACGGGTCTTACACTATCGCACTAGCGTAGGGAACACTACTCATATTCTGCTTTTCTTTATCTGTTTTAGGACATTGCTCATGACTTAAAGTAAGACCCTTATCAACTAGAGTGTCAACGGGTTTAGAATTTTGCATCCGAAAACGTTCCAGGACTTTCTTGATATATGCCTTCGACATAAACCAAGAAGCTTTTTAGAACGGTTCCTGATTATTTCCACACCAAAGACATACTTGGCTTCACCCATGTCTTTCATCTCGAAGACGGAAGACAACCACTTCTTAGTAGCGTTGATCATTTCCGAGGTTGTTTCCGACTAGTAGTATGTCATCAACGTACAATGTAAGGAACATAATCCCTACTGTCGTCCTCTTGACATATACACAATGGTCTTCCGAAACCATAGTTAAGCCATACGAAGTGATAGCTTCATGGAATCTAAAGTACCATGATCCGGAAGACTATTTAAGACCATATATAGATCTTTTAAAACGACAAACTTTGTCGTCTTGTCCTTTGATATGAAACCAATAGGTTGATCCATATAAATCTCCTCCTCCAGATTACCATTAAGGAAGGCAGTCTTTACATCCATCCGGACTAACTCCAAGTCCAAATGAGCAACCAGGGCTAGAAGTAGGCGAATAGAGGTCATTCTCACCACAGGAGAAAAAGTCTCTTCATAATCTACACCTTCAACTTGTGTAAATCCTTTCGCCACTAATCGGGCCTTAAACTTATCAATTAATCCATCTTCTCGACGTTTAACCTTGAAAACCCACTTGTTTCCAATGGCCTTACATCCGGGAGGAAGATCAACCAGTTCCCAAACTTCATTCTTTGCCATTGAGTCCAACTCGTCTCTCATGGCTTCCATCCATTCTCGTATGGTTTGGTGAGTTTATAGCCTCTTCATAAGAGGTTGGCTCTTCTATTTCCAAAGGCATGCAAAAGAAGATATCATTTGAAAAAATCGTCGGGGAACTTTTCCTCGTTCGCTCCTTCGAATAATTTTAGGACTTGGTTCTTTTGTCTAACTAGACTCAGGATCCCTCCCCTTTTCCTTTGAGGTGTGGGACTCCGAGTAATAGGAGAATCTCTCCCACTAATCCCTTGGGATGTGGATGAGGGTTCCTTAGAAAGAGGACCGACCTCGTGATTAGGAGCTGGAGATTGAGGACGTTCCTCATTCTCTTGTTGGATCTCCTGTGTAGACATATTTCCATCATTAGAAATGGGAGGACCTCTCCCACTATCTCTATTGTCCGGTGGAAAACTATTATCCTCGGTGACACGATGAGTGTACAAATCCTCCCCCTCACCAAGAGATTATTGTTGTAATTCATACAACTCTAAGTCCTTCTTAATTTCACCAATACTTGGGAACTCACCCTCAATAAAATCGACATTTCGGGATTCTATTTCCTTCATGCCGCCATTCGGATGTTCTCCATACATGACATATCCTTTTGAATTTTCCGGATACACGATGAACACCATTTTTGTAGCTCTAGGACCAATTTTCCCATGTGGATGAGTTGGGTTGTGCACATAGCCAGCCGAACCCGCGGGCGTAAATGGTCCAAGATGGGCTTTCTACCATTCCATAACTCATATCGAGTGATCGAAACACTCTTACTAGGCACTCGGTTCGGGATGTAAGCTGCCGTAAGCAATGCATCCCCCAAAACTAATTAGAAAATTAGCTTGGGCCATCATTGTCCTGACCATGTCAAGTAATGTTCGATTCAGTCGCTCGGCAACTCCATTTTGTTGAGGAGTGCCTGGAATCGTAAGTTACCTACGTATGCCCTTTTCCTCACAAAACCCTTTGAACATATCGAAAGGTATTCATGACCACGATCGGTACGAAGAGACTTCACTCTACGCTCCAATCTATTTTCTACTTCTGCTATGAAGCGTTTGAACACATCTAAAGCTTCATAACGGTGTGATAAAAGGTACACATACCCATATCGTGAATAGTCGTCTATCAAAGTGAGAAAATAACTAGCACCATGACGTGCTTTGACATTCATAGGTCCACATATGTTGGACTGAATAAGTTGTAATGGATGTGACGCCCTAGAAGCCTTACCAAAAGGCTTCTTGGTCGCCTTACCAATTAAACATGGCTCACATCTAGGCAACCTAACCTTAGTGAGTCGGTCCGGAAGACCTTCTTTTGCTAGTCTAGTCATTCTATCTTGGCCAATATGACCAAGTCTTGCATGCCATTTAACAGATTCGAATTGGAATCAACAAATGAAACTAATGCAAAATTATCATAGCAAACGTCTAAATCCAAAACAGGGAAATTGTTTTGAAAACTTGCATGGCCAAACAAATTGCCACCATAATAAATCTCTAAACCATCTTCTTTTGAAACAAATTGAAAACCTATTTTAACTAAGGAGACAAAAGAAATGAGGGAACATTGCACCCCAGGCACGTAGAGAGCATTTAGTAGAAGTAACTTATTTCCTCCACGTAACTTGAGCTGATACGTTCCCACACCGAGAACGTCTTCAATTGTGCCATTCCCTAATGTCACGGTTTGTATGCCCACCGGATAAGGGTGAAACTCTACAAACCCAGCTCGGTCTTGAACTATGTGCTTGCTTGCTCCCGAGTCTACAATCCAATTAGGAAGAGAGTTAGCAACTAATGCATGGGAACAAACAAATAATTCGGAGACTTTAATGGAGGGGTCACCTTTTGAGGCTCGGGACATTCCCTAGCATAGTGACCCTTCTTTCCACAATTATAACACTTCACACGTGCCATAACTTTCTCTTTATTGCCCTTAGCCTTATATTGTTTCTTGGCATTTCCACTGCAGGCCCGGGTTTCTTAGAGGGATGAGAACTTTTCTTCTTCCCTTTTTTAAACTTGTTGCTTTTAGGTTTGTTTCCTTTAGCAACTAATGCAGTAGGAACGGGAGCAGGAGCATGTGACTTCATGCGGTCTTCTTCAAGTTCAAGATGACGAACAATATCGTCCACGATCCGGAGGTGATCACTATGCACCATCGGGGTCTCGAACGTTTTCCAAGGATCCTCGGATGGGATAGCACGAATCACATTCGTGACTTGATCACACTCAAAGATCTCGATCCCTCCAGCCTTAAGATCACGAACCATTGCACTCAATGTTCGTATATGTTCGATAATACTATGCTCCGGGCCAAAAGTGTATTGCATCCACGTAAGATGCAATTGGCGGAGCTTAGTAGCGTAAGTTTGCCCGAACTTGATCTTAAGTTGATCCCACTTGTCTTTAGCTGTGGGACAGTTCTCGAACTCACCGATTAAGTCATCATGCATAAGGTTCGAGTAAGGCATACCGCGTCGAGCGGTCCCTTTTGAACCACTCCGATATGCTTTCAAATCCTTCCGATATCGTGCGGAACTAGTATCAACATCCTTGTCATCTTTATCCTTAGTAGTAGGGGATACATTTTGGCGAGTCAAGAACTCTAGCAGTTCTCGTTCATTCGAAGGAACTGAACCCTCCGATGCCAAATGTCATAGTTGGACCCCACCAACTTTTCAGTAGAGGCCATATCAGTCATAGGTTTTGTTGCCATATCTACAAGTAAAATTTGGACATTTAGGCACATATTAAAACAATTAAATTTTCACAAAATTCATTACTCAAGTCATATGATCGAAAATTTTGCTAAGCTCATAATCATCACATATGAAATGAACTAGAAATTTTAGAAAAATTAATTGACACCTTAATTCCATAGAAAACATATTCATATGAATTTTAACATTAAACGAATTAATATTGAATTTTACATACCACAAAGGTAGTTAAGATATAAAACTAATTTACATGAAAAATTTGTACGTGATATTATTAATTCACATGAAACATATTCATATTAATTCTAAAAAATAATTTATAGATAATATCACTTAACTCATATTATATAAAAACTAATTTTATAATTAATATGATTTCATGAAACAAATTCATATATATGCATAGCATGTAGAGCAAAGATATTGCTTTTTATAAAACTAATTTATATAACACTATATTAAACATATTTATATAATGTTCATGCTAATTTTCCACTTTGAAACATGTAATATGAAATTACATATATTAAACAAATAGCACACCAAAAATCAAATAATTACATAAAACACACTTATGTAATTTACATAATATGAAATAGATTCATAAAATTAATTGATTAAAATAATTTACATAAAATTATAAAATCAGGTTAATATTAATTTAAATTTACACAAAAAAAAATTAAAATTATGTACTAAACATATTAAATTATCAGCATGCTAATTAATTTAATAAAGTGGACTAATTCGTGACCCGAAGACACGTGCCTCTTGAAACGAAAAAACAAGGGCCGGGAAAAGGAGGCCTTGGGAACAAATCAAATTACTGGGACTCGGTAAAAAAATAAAAGAAGGGCACGCTTGCCCTTACCAGCCTGTTTACACGCCTTTCATTCATTTACTCACGCATCCCCTTTTCCGAAAGCTTCTTTCCTCTCGGTCCTCTCTCCCTCTCGGTCTCTCTGTCCTCCCTCCTCTCTCGCTTTACCTCCGTAGTAGCCATGGCCACTAGAGGAAGGCCTCGGCCTGTCTTCCACTATCTCCGGCGACACCAAGCAAAAAGGCCACGATCTTACTCTTCGTTTTCCGGCATCTCGAAAATACCCAAATGATGTAAATCCGCCCTTCTCCGCCGAGCCAAAAAAATTGAGACCCACAAGCCTCGTCCCACCTTTTTCGACAAAAATACTACCGCAATGATGTAGATCGATCGCCAAGCAATCGATTAACACCAATCTTGAGCGGTGGTAGTGACGCCGTGGTGGCGCGTGACCCACACGCACCACCGTTGGGGCTGTTTTCGCATAGAAAAAAGTCGGTGGGCGTTTATCGGCGTTGGAGAAGCTAAAGGAGAGGAAGAACTAATCTTAGCGGCGGCGCGTGTTGATACTCGCCACCTCTCTCCCGGCGGTCCGATGGGTTAGTCCGATAACTACTCTTCCTTTACCTTTTTTTTAATTTTATTTTAATTTGGCTTTTGGGTCAAAAGAGGCCGGATCGTGTCGTGATCGTCGCCGTCGCCACCGAGGCGATTGGTGGTTTACGCGATGGTCGTCGAGAGGGGGCACCACAGAGGCGATGGTTTGTTAATGACAGAGAGTCAAGTCGGGGAGGTAAACAAAGACTCATAATCTTTAACTTGAATGAGAATTAAAAAGCAGATTAGTACTAAACAAATCATGCGGGATTTAGAGTTTGCCTAAACTAATCGGGCTAAAAACTAATCGGGGCTAGGAACTAGCAATCCAAAACTCGATACCACTCTGTAGGTATATATGTAAATAAGGACTAACCTTAGTAGTTGGGGAAGCGAATGGATCGATTGTCGTTCGATAGCCCACAAGTGAATTCCCAAGTCACGAACCCTCCGAATCTGGTTGTACTCCGAAGTCCGGTTCTACCGAGTGTCGTCCGGAACAGTATATCCGGCGGCTACTAGAGTCGTCGGAAACAGATCACGTCCGAAACCCGAAGACCCGAAGATGGTCGGTCTAACCGTAAGGGAGAGTAAAGGATAGGGAGAATCCGAGAGAAGCAACCAATGCTATGTTTTCGTTTCTCTCGTGTTCGCGTATGTTTATCTCGTGTTTTCCATTACAGATTAAATAGGAGCATTCGGTCCTATTTCCGAGTTGGGAAGTTGAGTCTAACTCAACTTCATTAACCGAACACTTATCCAGGAACCTTTCCTGGATAAGAAGGAGACTAATTAAGTCGAAATTAACGGGCCTAAGTGGCCGTTTTATGAACTTCGTCCAACAATTATGAACCACACTTGTGTGTACAATAAGGAGCTCCTAAAGGACGAACGTGCGGATATTGTAATTACACTAGTTATAAAGCAGCTTCTACGTATCCAATTTCACACTAGTTTCAGGCGGGAAGATTTGTTGTCCCCATAAGGAATGGAGACCTTGATAGCATAGTGCTTAACATTATATTCCCTCTGTTTCATATTAATTGCTTATTATTCGTTTTTAGATATCCCAAATTGTTTGCTTAGTTTTTATTTTTGTAGATAAAATTAGGGTTTCTTTCTTTAAATACTCTTATGATAATCAAAACATAATAATTAATGATATGAAATAATTGAGATATAATAGGTAATTTATATCTTGTTGACTCGACTTCCTTATAATTCATATTTTGTTAAAACATGCAACTAAATTGGGACAAAAAGAGTAGTTTATAATACCAATAAGGAACAAAAAATTCAAGCTATGCAAACTATCATTTTCCTTATATTATGGAGAAGAAATAGTATCGAATGTAATACGTGTTAAGGAATCATAAAAAGGTATTATAATACATGTCATATAAGTACGGTATTATAAAATTCATTTAAACTCTTTCAAATCATGGAAATCATTTATAGTAGAATTTGTATCAAATCGCTTGGCTATCTCTCTTTCAATGTAGATTAACATACAATTTTCGAGGAACTCATTGCCCATCTTGTTCTCAAGCCTTGTCTTCAAAATCGTCATCGTTGAAAAAGCTCCTTCTACCCTTGTTGTTGAGACCGGAACTGCAAGAACAAGCTTAATTAATATATGTAATAAAGAATAAATGTCATATTTTCTTGTTTTAGCAAGCCAATGACACAATTAGGAGACAGTTGACAACTTCTTGATGTCTGGAATATTTGATATCTTGACCTCTTAAGTTTCTTTCTCTATCTCTGTGAAATCATGTGGTGAAATTCGTCAACAAGTTTGCAAATATCTCCGATATTAAAAGACTTGAATTCGTCTGTAGGATCCAAAACACTCATCAAATGAAGTAGCTCCATAGCATTTACATTGCATCTACTTTCCGACATTTGAAAAATCGTTGATGGAATTGAAGATATCATTTCTATAATGGTGTTCAACTATAAATCGATCATGTTGGTGGCGTGAAAGGTCTGCTCTTCCAAAGTAAGTAAAACTGAAATATGAAAGGTCAATATTACAACGCTCACAAAATGACTTTACCCTTTCAAAAACGAGAACTCATCCGTCATCTCTTATTTTTAAAGCAACGTTTTTGTGCATGAAACGAATTGGAAGATATTCAAAATATCTTGTGACTTCCGCTGGAGAGCTTGACAAAGTATGTCAATGATGCCCATAATTTCTTTCATCATCTGCATAATAAAAACAAATTCAAAAGCAGTCATAGCTTCATATGCAACATCTGCTCCACCACATTGGGTAATTATTGTTTTCCCCTTGTCAGTTAATCTACCACGAACCATGCATGTAGGACTAAACATTTTCATCAAACTTGAAATAGACCTCAAATGAGAGCCCTAAGGTGCATCTCCATGCCTTCGTAAAGTACCAATTTGATTAAGTCTGGTGCTAACGTCAAGCTCATCATTGTCAATCAAAGAAGAAATCTCATCAGTATAACAATCTTTTAGTTCATCATTACCCTTGTAGGAAGCTAGCACAATGTTGGACAATACTATTCAATTGAGAAAAGAATATGTAGACTGGCTTAACTTCTTTTGATGCAGCAACTAATACCAGTTGCAAACGATTGAGCAAAACAATTATATATATATATATATATATATATATATATATATATATATATATATATATATATATATATATATATATATATATATATATTAAAAGTTGAGAATGAGCACCATATGAGTGACACATATGATGTTTATGTGACATTGTCTCATAAATGTAGTGTTTTATGTAAGATATGCATTTAATTATATTTTAAGTAATTAACTTATGTAAAATTGTATACCATAAATTAATCTATTGTATTGATCCAAAAACTAATTTATTCACATTCAAACATTACTATTCTATATATGTATTAGTATACCTTTTTATAATTTTTAAACGTTGGATATAATCAATATATACGTGTTGGCTCAAAACGAAAATCAAATGACTATATGAGTAACACATATGTAATAATCATATAGGAGTACTTAACTACATAAATGTTCATCTCAGGTTGAATATATATAATACTGTATTTTAATAAAATAAATGACTTTTAATTGCATATGTATAAAGTAATTAGTAGGAATGTAGCATAATTGTTATTAAATTAATTAATATTTAAAAGATATTTCATGTCCATCAAAAATTTTAAAAAATAGTAAATGATATAAAAGCAAAAAAATTAAAAATTACATTAGAAAATAATTACATCTATATACTATATAATAGCAATCTTTTCAAAAGTATGACATGGCGGCCCGAGAGTGAATTTAGGAGTTTTGTTCAATAAAAAATAATTTATTCTTAAAAGAAAAAGATTTTCTCTTATATATGGACTCTCTTATACTCCTTGACAAAATAATAATTAAATAATAATAATAATAATAATAATAATAATAATAATAATCTATACAATATATAATAGTAGTATTTCTAAACCGGTCAAATATTGTAGAAGTTTTCTCTTATATATAGACTCTCTTATACTCCTTTTTTTTTTGTGTATGATAGTATAGTCTTATTAGTATTTTTTTTCTCCTTCACATGTTGAAACAAATGTTGAATAATGATAATTAGCTTACGTGTAGTTAATATTTCACCTTTAATGTTTCTTTTTTACAGTTTCAAAATCTTAATTTAGTTTATTTTAGTTTTAATTATTTGCAATATAAACATAATAGAGTCGTCGTTTAGGATCGACAAAATTTAGGAATAAAAAAATGACATATTTGTTATGATGAAAAGAGAAAGGGTTAGAAATACTTGGAGAACAGGTCGAAAGTATGTGGCTTTGAGTTATAGATGTTTGATTCTATCAAACTTGGTTGTTTTGGCAGTTTAGCTTTGGTATTTAAGCATCTCTTGATTTGCCCCTTAATCGAATAACAGTGTGTACTTTAAATTGAGGAAGAAGAGTTTGAGATGATGTCTCGATTGATTAACAATAAATCCTTTCAGTTAAGTTTATCTACATTTTCTTTGCAAATAGAGGATCAAATAATAGAGATTAGATGATTAAGGTTGTCATATAATGTTTAAAATAAATTGAAGGCATTTCAATAGTTTACCTCAAATATATGAGATATCTTCATTATATGATTTTTTTGTGTAACTTGCTAAATTGCACCAACTGCCAAAAAATTGTCTTAAGTTACCTATATCTAAGATTTGCATATATTCTCTCTTAGAAATCATTTTCTTAGTTCACTACCTACTTGATCATTAATATGATCTATGAAGCCCAATTTGGTAATTATTAAATTAAATTTTATATGCTTCACTTGCTAATATATGCATAGGTGAAGTTGTCATTCTTTCTCACTACATTTCTACCTTAAATGATTTTAATGTCTATATAATTTTTGGGTAAGTTTGCGAAATGAATTTTCTTTTACCATACTTTTATCATTTCGTGTGAATGTTTACAATCAGTAAATTTATTTCTTAAATGAATTTTCTCATTCCTTTTAGATGACTAGGATATTATAAATTTTAGAGAGAAAATATAGTTATAAATTAAGTTTCAAAAGTGCCAGAAATTAAGCTAAAATATGTGAATCTATTTTACAAGTTGAGTTGGATGTTAGGCAAATGATTGGGAAATATAGCTGATTTAAGGATGCAAATGTAAGAAGATAAGGGGTAGAACATAAAGTTATTTATGATTAAGAGGTGGAGTCACATTTTGAAAGTTATTTATAATTAACTTTTATTGTCTATAACCTCTTGAGGATGGCTGAAGAGTGTAGGAGGAAAATGGATTGCATTTGTGTTCAAAGGTAGGTAAGAATAGGTAAATCATCATATTCACCCTATAATTTTTAAACAATGAGATCCCATTATGGGTGTATGTATACTTTTTAAGGGTTCGTGTAACATTTGAGTTAATGATGTTTTAGTAGGTTGAATGTAGATATTTATTTAGACGTTAAAGTCAAATTAGTATTGGCTTTGTAGAGAGTTATGAATTATAAGTTTGACATTCTTTTATTGATTAGTTGTAATTTGTATTATAATACTAATTTGCGACATAATGATATTTGTTGTTATCTATAGGTTATTTAATTCAATATCTACCAATCATATATTATTCATTTTTCCTACTAATATTTGTCTTTTGATACCCAAAAATATTGTCACATTATTTAAATTGTTTGATTCTTATAGGGTCTGCATTCTTAATGTTTCAAATCACGAGAATAATGTTAAAACCTTGATGATATTTTTTAACATTCTTTTTTATTTATCGTTTTAGATTCTTTATTTATTCTTTAGAAATTTAGAATGATTGAAAGATGAATGTGTGTTGGGCTATAATCATTTTTATGTGTTGGGTTCGATAAATGTGATAAGTCACGAAAGTTTCACTGTGAGGGGATAACATGCAGAAGAATATTGTTGAATGTGAAACCATTCAATAAAATCAAATGATCGAGAAAAAGAAACTCACAAGTACAACATTACTCTATGATTCAATAATTTTTTAAGGTATATATTATATAATATTATTCCGTGCATAGCACGGGTCCACATTAGTTGTTATAAAATTATTATTTATTTTTACAGTTATATATTTTATTATTTATTTATATTAATACAATTAAAATTAAAAATAATTAAAGTCTTTATATCATAAGAAGGGTATAGCACTAGTATTAATAAAATTTCATATCGATTCATGTAGCCTCATTTGGACAACAGACACACACACACCCCCAAAAAAAAAAAGAGAGCCACAAATGAATATGTAAACATAGTCTCACACGTTCTTTTGTTAAGTAATTATATAAACAATTTTGCTTTCGACGTATAAAAAGCATCTTTATTTTCTTTAGCTAATATATAGTTTTCTAGTTAGACTTAAATTGAATCTTATCTTATTAAATTTAAAAAAATATAAATAATTATTAAAAAACAAACCATCAACCTTCTCCTTCACCTCCATTAGTTGCAGAACATCCCATCCCCAAAAGTCTAGTTACATGAAAGCAGAACTTTGATTATTAAAAGTTAGATTGAATATTCTATATTGGATTTATGCACTTGTTTATCAATATGAATATGATTCTGTCAAAATATGTTTAATCACCTTCTTTTAAATAAAAAATTGACAATATTTCCTTCCTTATCTTTTTCGGCCAAAATTATTGTGTTCGTCATAGTAAATGGCCAATTGGAGAAGAGAAGGGAGAGGAGAGAGAAATCTGATGGGTCGTGCAACTAATGTACTGCAAAAGTTTATATTCATAATGCGATGTCATTAAATTGTCGGAAAAGATAACAATTATTTCTTTGTCTGTAACTAATGGAGGTGAGGGAGGGGGTTAATGGCTTTTTTTTTTATAATTGTTATCTTTTCTTAAATTTAATAAGGTAAGATTCAATTTAAATCTAACTAAGAAACTATATATTACCTAAAATAAATATAGTTCTTATCTATCGTCCTTAGTGCGACGTTTAGCAAAACTTATTACCATATAAAATACAAAATATAAAGACGCTAAACACTCAACAAATAAAACATCACAAGTATACTTAATTAAAGAGAACATAAAAAAGAAAACAGATTATGGTGGTTACATTCAAAATCATTCATATAAACTAGGTAGCTTTCTTGTTGCCCATATATGGAGGAAACAGACCAACTTCAAGTTATACCGGAAGGATATATATTTAAAAGTTCATGGATAGTAGGGTTTGCCACCATAATATGAAGGCTTAGGCTTGTAGTAAGAGGGTTTGTTGTACTTGGGAGGATAGTAACGCTTGTCGTGAAGGTATTGTGGCTTTTGGTAGTATGGTTTATAGTTTCATCATATGAGTTGTATTTGTAGGCTTCAACCACAAAAGCAAACAAGAGAAGCAGACTTACCGCAGAAACAAGGGTGGATCGAAGACCGGTCATTTTTGTCCACCTTGTGGCTTGAAAGGTCATCTGTTTTTGCCTGTATTTCCTAAGGAGGTTTTGTACTGTATCTGTGGCTATGGAGCCATTTTCTTACAAGATGAATATTTATAGGGCTAACGTATTAAGCCTTCAAACACTAGTGAGGTGATGAAAGATTTGTTTATTTTGTGAAGAAAGTTTCAAAGTCAAGAACTTAATTGCGTCGTAGTCAAGCCTTCTTTTGATGTTGTTATTTTTTATTTTTTTTTGAGCGAAAAGGGGGTATTATATTAATAATTTGTCAATAAACGTATACATATCATCACTAGTCAGATTGTAAATAGAGTTTGGGCCATCTTCAAGTCATACCCTTTGAAAAGAGTTAATAGATTTAAAGTGAGCTACTGCATGAGCAACAACATTATCCCCCTCTTACATGAGACTGTTCGTTCTAAATATTACATTATTTATACCCTTATTTATCTAACTTTTGTCTCGTAAAATAATATAATTTTTGAGATTTTTACTTATTTTATTTACTTTTGTAGGTAATAAGTGAAACTAAGCAATAATTTAGTGTGAAAGGCGGAAAAATTGAAGAATTGGAGCTTCAAAGTATGTACAAACTTCTTGGAGCACTCACTCAATGGATCTTCTGCTGGCCCATGACCTTCCGCAAATTCTTTGATCATTCGAGCTCACATTAATTTTGCTAATTATATAATTTAATATAATTAGCAAAATTAAGATGTGTGCTTTCTCTTTCCAATCAAGTCAACGTGGCTATTACAAAGCAAATCAATTTCACTAGAAAATAATTTCCAATTTGCTTCTGGATACTCAATAACAAAGGCGGTTAGGCACATGCATAATTTGAAATTTGGAAGTAATTAGGATTGTGGGGATACTAGGCACTATAAAAGGAGTTTTCGGCAGCAGCTTGGGGTCGCCGGTCATAACTTGCCAAAATAATTAGATTAAATTTAGTTTAGTTTAATTAGTTTTTTCCCTCTTGTAAATTTTGTTTCAAGTACATTAAATTCAATTATTATTTTAGTTTTAGTTATAAATTCAGTTCCTGATAGTTTTCAGTTGCAGTTCGATTTATTCCTGTTAATTTCTTCCCTTTTTCTTTCGTTTCTCTTTAGTTTGTTTAATTTAGTTTAAAGGTTCAATTTTTATTATCTTTTGGTATTAGTAGTAGCTATATTAATTGTTTAATTTTATGTTTAAATTTAGTTTGTTAGTTTATGTCGTCGTTTAAGTCGATCATTATTAATTTAGTTGTTAGATTAATTATTTTTCATGTTAATTAGTTATTAGTTTGAGTCGCTTTGGTTGTGATTAGCCTCCTTGATGGCTAATTAATTTTGTATAAGGCCTTAATTTACCTATTTTATGTTAGTATTTTGGAATTGTTTCTCAAACCTCGCCACATGCTCGATGAGATACCCGAAAGGGTATTTTCATCTTGATTTTTAGGCGGTTGGTCTATCACCGAAACGTGGAGCCAATTTGCTAGTGTTGGTAGAAAGAATAGTTAGGATTTTGGCATGAAATTAGCCCGAATTCTACCTATGTCCTTAGGTTGTTATTCTTGTAATCTAGTTGGGCTAACCTCACGAAAGTAGGTGGTTAGAATAATTAGATTATCTTATGACCCTCGAAAGTGTGGCTTGAGTAGGTTTTGATGGTGCAACCGACCACTCCTAAATACTTGTATAAACTTGTGTAGGTTTAGGTTTGTCTTGATTAGTTAGTTTATTAAGTGGTGAAATTACAACCTCGAGCATATTTTTATTGCTTTCTAGGTTAGTTTAATCATAACATATATATCATCCGTGTTAATTCGTCTAGACAGAAAGTTTAAGATAGCTTTGATATTTGAAACACAGCTCTCTGTGGATACGACTTGTGCTTGCCGGCTAGCTACAACTACGATGTACACTTACGGTTATAAAATTTAAGACTTAAATTCTTCCTAACAGAGACTAAGAAATAAAATCAAAACCGAAACAAGGTCTAGAATATCAGCAAGAATGAAACCCAAGAAAGTATTTAAACGAACTCTACTAGAAAGCTTATTAATCAAAGGTAAGCTATCACTTTCCACGATTAACCTTCTATAGCCAAAGTCTCGAGCCTTATGAATTGCAAACGGGCATACCCGAGCTTCCTCTATTTCAGCCCCTTGGAAATCCTCTCCTCGTTGCACCCCGAGATGAGTATATCCCCTAAATTGTCCCTTAGAGCAAAGCATCCTGGTAATTTCTCACGAAACTTACCGCCCTAAAACTTAGATCATGAAGAGGCCTTATTTTTCCACCAAAAATGAAAGTATTCCGGGCATTCCAAATGGACCACATGGTAGCCACAAAGACGCCCAATTCCTTGGACGACAGTTTCTCTTTAGTATGTATGAAATAATCCTCCACATGTGAAATTCTCCATGCCCATAATTCCTCCTCCATCCCACTACTTGTCCACACCTCCACTGCTATGGCACAATCAAAGAGAACATGCAATATAGACTCTTCCGTAGCCCCATACACACCACAATTCATGTTGAAGTTTGAGATTCTCTTAGCTATATTAGCTCTAATTGGGATAGCATGAGAACATACCTTCCATGCAAACAGGCAAATGCGAGGTAGAACATCAAGTCTCCGGATCGGACGCCATATATCAGAATTAGCGTTTGAGCTTGTAGAGGCTTGGTCTAGATATTTCATTTGTCTTGCCAAGTGGTAGGCCGACCTAACCGTAAATTCACCCTTAGCATCAAAGTTCCAAATAAGAGTATCTTTTGGCCAAAAGTTACTTACAAAGGGGGATATTGAAAATAGCTTCTACGTCACAGGGATGCATAAATCTCATGATTTCTTCTTTCTTCCACACCCTTTCTTCCTTATTGATCAAAGTTGCAACACTAAGCGGTGCAAAGTTGGAAATACCATTTGGTATCGGCTTGAATGAATAGGGTTTGGATATCCATTTGTCTCTCCAAACATCCAAACTTTCACCATTCCCCACCACCCATCGAGACCCTTTTAAAAGAAGCTCACAGGCACCCCATATGCTACACCGGGTATAGCTAGGTTTTACACCAAAAGGAGATTCCAAAAGTTGGAATTAGGGTAATACCGGCTTTGAGAATTTTAGCTACCAACGAGCTCTCCCGTTGAATTAATCTCCAACCTTGCTTTGCTAATAATGCATCATTAAATGCTTCCAGATCTCTAAAACCAAGACCCCGTCCGCTTTCTTCTCACGAAGCTTATTACTACTTACCTAGTGAATTTTTCGCACGTTGTGTTTGTGTCCCCACCAAAATTTATTAATTAAGCTCTGCAGTGATAAACTAAAGTCTTTGGGTAACTTAAAAATGCTCATTGCGTATGTTGGGATTGCTTGAGGTACAGCCTTCACCAAGCACTTCCCTCCCCACCGAAGATATCAGCTTATCCATCCACCCGGATAAGCGCTTAGCTATACGGTCTTTAATCGGTAGGAACGTCTGCGTTTTAGAGCGACCTATGTAGGTAGGAAGTCCCAAATATTTCTCTTGGGCAAGTACTTTACAAATATCTAGTTGTAGCTTAATACTCTCTATGCACCCTTCAGGAATCCCTTTAACAAAGATAACACTAGATTTCTCAAAATTCACACTTTAGCCCGATGCTTCCTCATAAGTATGGAGAATCTGCTTTACAGTAACTGCTTGGTCTTCGAAGGCTCTATAGGAAAAAAAAAAAATGGAATCATTAGCAAACAATAAATGGGATGTTGTTACTTTTAATTAATAGCCAAAATTATCTCTTTATAATATCCCTTTCATGAATGAAATGTGAACAAAGAAATTAATCAAAGGTGTTACTTGAAAAATGTTGCAATTTGTCGTTGCCATGATTATTTTAACGATAGTATAATTGCAAATCCACGTAAGCAAGTACCTTCTTCGTATGTTTGCTCAAGTCAAAGTCAAAGGCAAATACATACCCATTGACCCTATCCTCCTCCCCCGGTTCAAATATAGGGAGAGCAATTTTCTCACTTTGAGGAAATTATAATGGGGGTATAGCTTTGGGCCTTGATATCCCCCCATCCCTGGCCTTGTAAGTCCACTGGATATCATCTGAGATAGGGCCCTACATAGGTGAGTCCATTTACCAAAAAAAATATCCATTATAAACATGTTACATTTTTTTTACTGCTAACAAAAGAGCTTTATTATAAGAAACAAGAAAATTTCACAATATTACTAAATAAAATTTTTGGATGGAAATAATATGAACTTTGAGGACAATGACAAAAATAATACGACTTTTTTCTTGGTTGTTAACATAACAAACTTTAATGTTATTTAATTATATCATAATACAACAAAATTTTGGAGGTCGAACTCGTCTAAAAGTTGACGGGTCAAGTGAAATTGACACATATATGGACGAAGTTAAAATTTTGACCTTGAATTTTAACTTTCTTTAATTGTTTAATAGCCATAAAGGAGAGATAAGGGATAACTCAAAATGTTACTGGTTACTTATGTGGCCATTAAAAATTTAAGCTAAGTCAAAATCTAAGATCAAGATTTTCACTCCCACTTTACACGTGACAACTTCACTTGACATGTCAGCTTATCATAAAGGTCTTAGTCTTAAAACTTGGTTAAACTATAATATTAATAAATAATGTTATAGTTTATTTTTTTACGATTTTTAGCCAATACGCCAAGTTGATATTATTCCCATTCAAAAATCCTAATAAATAATATAGTAAGAAACCAAACAAAAGATTTATATAACGATTACGTTGTCAATATAGAGGACAAACTACTTTGAGAAATAGTAAAGACACACACACACACACACACACACAAAAATAACTTACCAATGTAGGAGTCCGACATTCTATATATATAGGAGATAATATAGAAAAATAATTTACAATTATTTTATGTACAATAATATGTCTAATACTTCTATTACGCCCCTCAAGATGATCGGGGGACGCACGGATAACTTGGGCTTAAAAATTGAAACCGCCGAGAGGACAGCCCTTTAGTGAAGATGTCCGCAATCCGAGAAGTAGTAGGAATATATCGCACAACGAGATCTCCATCAGCAACCCATTCTCAAACAAAGTGATGATCCACAGACTATATGTTTGCTGCGGTCGTGATTGACTCGGATTGGTAGTCATATATGTAGCATTGACATTGTCACAATATAACCGCATAGGGGTGGCAAGGGTGATACCAACATCAAATAATAGCTTGTGAAGCCAAAGTTTCTCAGCAAGTGTATAATCAAGAGTGCGATACTCAGCCTCAGTGGATGATTTGGAGACCGTAGGTTACTTTCTAGAACGCCAAGAGATGAGATTAGGCCCAAACAAACCGCATAGCTCGTGGTAGATCGACAGTGTCACGACACCCTACCCAGTCAGCATCGGAATAGGCAATAATGACCGATGGTGAAGAGGCAAGCACGAAAAGAAGCTCATGGTCAAGAGTTCCCTGAAAATACGATTCACGAGCATGCGGATGAGTAGTAAGGAAAGCGTGCATAAATTGGGAAACTACATGTACTGCATAAGTAATATCGAGTCGAATCATGGTTAAGTACTATAAGGCACCTACCATACTTCAGTACTGAGAGGGATCAACAACCAGTTCACCGTCCGTAAGGAATAGAGTGGTTCGAGTAACAAAAAGAGTTTTAACGAAGTACAAGTTTGAAGTTGAAATTTATGTAAGAGATCTAAAATATATTTCTACTCGTGACAAGAATAATCCGTAGGAGATTGAACCACCTGAAGGCCAAGAAAATAACTTAAGTTCCCAAGATCTTTCATGGCAAATTGATCGGCAAGGGAATCAATGAAAGATTGAAGTAAGGTGGACGAACTACCAGTCAAAATAATGTCATCCACATAAAGAAGGAGAATGCAGACATGACTACTAGTGCGAAGAACAAACATGGAGGTGTCGGCATTACTACATACAAAACCATGAGACGTAAGAAAATTGCTAAAGCGATGAAACCAGGCACGAGGAGCTCGTTTCAGCCATAGAGCGCCTTCTTAAGGCGACACACATGGGTAGGGAAGTCAGGATTAACAAACCCGGGGGTTGTTTCATATGAACAATTTTAGTAAGATGTCCATGTAAAAAGTCATTCTTAACATCAAGTTGTCGAATAGGCCAACGAAAAGAAACAATAAGAGTCGAACCAAACGAATAGTAGCAAGCTTAACAATAGGGATGAAAGTCTCATGCTAGTCAATACCTAGTTGTTGGTAAAACCCCTATGCCACAAATCGAGCTTTGTACCTCTCCACGGTGCCATCAAATCAGTATTTAATCTTGTAAATCCATTTACCGCCAATCAAATTAAGATCCGGTTGGGATGGAACCAAATCCCTTGTGTTATTGGCAATCAAAGCATTATACTCCTCGGCCATGGCTTCTTTCCATTTAGAATTTCCGGAAGCTTGTGAAAAACATGTAGATTCAACTTCTGCAAGACCAACACTAAGGGACAGGAGACGCTTAGGTTTGGCAATACCGGACTTGGACCGAGTCCGCATAGGTTGAACATTGGTGGATTGAGACATAGGGACACTCGAAGAGGTAACAGGACCCGATGGCCGACCTATAGAATCACTAGTATGACCAAGGGGGTCGACGCAATGGGGGATGCAACATGAGATGAGACAGACACATGACCAAGGGTGGAGAGAGAGGGAGCAGACGCAGTGTTAGGCTCGGGAGAGACGTGGGTCATAGACGTTGGGCTAAGGTCGGGACTCGACGAGGATGAAAAAACTAAGGGAAGAGAATGAGACACCTCAGCAATAGAAGAAGCCGGCTTAGACAACGTGGGAGGAAGGACCAAAGATTGGGTAGGCCTAGTTGTCACAACAGTGTAGGGGAGACCAAACCAGAGGGAGAGAGGGAAGACGAGACAACCGAGGCATGAGTTGGAGTGAGACAGAGTATATCCTTTAGTACAAAAGGAGCATTAGAAGATGAACTAGAGATAAGTTTAGGAAAAGGATAAATGTTTTCATGAAATCATACATTTCTACTTACATAAATACGGCTTGTTAGGGGATCTAAACAATGATAGCCCTTATAATGAGGAGCATATCCTAGAAAAATACAAGTGAACGGATCGAGGAGAGAGTTTATTGGACGCCTTTGCAAAAAGTTTGGAAAACATGAGCAACCAAAAGGTTTAAGGAAACCATAATTAGGCGGACGGCCAAATAAAAGCTCAAAAGGTGAACGATTTTGCAACATAGGTGAAGGTAAGCAATTAATCGTATAGACAACTGTAAGAGCAACATCAAGCCAAAATTGAGCAGGCATGGAAGCATCAATTAGGAATGCACAAGTCATTTCCAAAATATGACGATGCTTACGCTTAGCAACCCTATTTTGTTGTTGCGTATCCGGGCAAGATTTTCGAAAAGGATCCCTTTTGAAGCAAATGAGCAAAAAGAGGGGAGTTATCAAACTCTTTGCCTCCATCGCTTTGAAACATTTTAATTTTGCAATTAAAAAGATTTTCAATTAAAGCTTGAAAATTGCAAAATATTGAACATACTTCAGATTTCAATCACATAGGATAAATCTAGGTAAACCTGGTAAAATCATCAACAAATACAACAAGATATCTAAAATCTTAATGTGAAAGCCATGGTGATTGCCAAACATCTAAATGTGTTAATTCAAGAGGAGAAACATATCTATGTTCTAGTAATGTAAAAGGAAAAGTATGTGACTTTACCAGTACAACAAGTCGTACAAGTATCATGAAAATGATTTATAAGTTTAATAGATTTATTTATCCTAAGTAAATCCGAAACTCGAGCTCCACAGACGTCCTACTCTCCAATGCCAAGTATCGCCAGCCTCACTCGGAGCTAGGTTAGCTAAAAGATGTGGTGTCTCAATGGGCGGACGTAAGGGATAGACTTTGCCTACACCGGGGCCTGCGAAAGAAAATCACCCGACGTGTTGTCCTTCATAGAAACATAATCGGTATGAACGGTGACATGACAATTATTATCCCGACACAACTGTTTGACCAATAAGAGGTTATGCTAAAGTTTAGGCGTATGATAAACAAGTTTTAAAAGAAGTAGCCGAGAAGCAGTTTGCAATGTCATAATACCAACATTAGAAATAGGTAACAAGGTTCTATTTCCAACCCGAACCTTAATAGGACCAGAGTAAGCAAATTTAGAAGATAACTTACCATCATCGGTCGTGATGTGAGAGGCCGCTGCTGAATCAGGATACCACGAGTTGTTCACCACTTTCAACCGGATTGAAAGTAGCAAATGTAGGAAATGCTGGTTGCTAACGATTTTGATAAGAATTGAGGCAACTCGTCAGCAAAAATCCCCGCAGCATGACAAATCTAGCAAATAACATTAGGACGGGAACCTAATATCCCTTCAAGCATAGTTAGTGCCTGCATGGGAGTAGTTAGTACACAAAGTAGAAGGCCCAAAAGTACAAGACAATGAACCAATTGAATTATTAAATGCAATACCTGTAGGCGCACTCCTAAAAGAGGCCCGATCGAAGAACTGTTGTTGTTGGAGACTTGTTAATGGTTACGATTATTGTTGCGATTCCGATCACGTTGTTCCGACCCCTTTACCTTTGTTGTAGTGGCTAGAGTTTCCTTTCCCGAGCCGGATGTGCTCGAAGATGCACCCCCGAATTGGAAGCGTCACTCTTTGGTGTAGAAGTAGCCGAAAGGAGGGAGGCAAATGCCCGATGCGTAGGGGATCACGGTCACGCCCAAAACTAAGTTTTTGCTCGTAAAAGATAAGTTTGGAGCGCAGGTCATCAACAAGTGAAAACATCGGAAGCAGTGGAATAGGCAATGACAAAGGTATGATACTCGTAAGGGTGCCCAACAAGTAGTAAACTAAATAAGTTCTAAGTCCGTAATAGGGGACCGAATAACAAGCAAGGGAATCAGCTATGTTCTTAATGGTTCGGAGATAATCATCCATGGACTGATTGTCCCCCATAGAAACATGAGTGAGCATTCGTTTAAGGTCTAAGGCCCGAGCTAAACTAGCAATATTGAACCGAGACTCTAGGTGCTCGCTAAATTTGAAGGGAACGAGGCAAGTTACGAACTTCACTCAAAGTTTCACGGGAAATAGTAGCAAAAATCCAAGCACGCAACAACCGATCAACTCATAACCAATAAGAGTGAGTAAGACTTACAACCGAATAACCTGGGGCAACAACTAAGTGATACGATGGTTGTGAAACGGAACCATCAAGCATGCCACTAATCTGATGCATCATAGTGAAAGAGGAAATTACTCTCGCCAAGATAAATAATCATCAACCGAACAAAGCATAATCATAACATAATTTGTGATATTTACCGTCCATAGAGATGATGGAAGGGGCGGCGGACCACCAGGTGGAGGTGGAGGTGGAGCAAGGGTGCCGGCGGTGAAGTCGTCGGCGGTGACTAGAGGACAACTATGGCTGGGAGCAGCGGTGGAGAACATGGGCGAAGCAAAAGATCGTGAGGCACCGAGGGGGACGACATGCTCCATATAGGGGCATCGATGAAAGACGCTGGTGGCAGCGACGTAAGCCCAACGCTCGCGAGCTGGCGGCAGTGGGAAAGCGAACCTGTGGGCAGCGGCAGCGTGGACGACGGAGGCCACAATAGGGGAACCGAAACAAAGATCGAAGCACCCGGAGAAGAGAGAGGGTTGGACGTCGGTGAGGGGCTCACGGAAGAGGTACCGTCAGCAGAGGAAGTGCAGGTGGCGTAAATGACGATCGCGGAAGTGACCGGCGGTGAGTCGGGGTTGAGGACAGCCATGAGAGAGAGAGAGAAGCGATTGTGCTAGGGTTAGGCTAGGGTTTTCTCATGCATAGGAAGCAAAACGGTGGTGCTCTTTTTTGTGTCGACAGTGGGCGACTGCTGCCTAGGGCTAGGGTTAGGTAGGGTGTTTTCTTACGGAAGAAGAAAACAAAAGATTTTAAATCGAGCCTTTAGCTCGATACCATGTAAAAGATATATGGCGTAATAACTCACCAATATGGGAGTCCGACATTCTATATATATAGGAGATAATAAGAAAAATAATTTACAATTGTTTTATGTACAATAATATCTTTAATACTCTATTTTATATATATATATATATATATATATATATATATATATAGGATTATTAACATCTCGTACTCCTCGTACTATGCTCTGCAATCATTTTTCTACCTATGTCCTATTGAAAATTATTTTCAACCCCCGACTTTAGTAGCATATTACAATTATAATCAAACTTAGGATTTAAAGTTAACTGGAATAGTTAAAAGATTAAAAACCCTTGCATTATTTTCAGCCTCCTTCCTCCCTAACCCGACACCCTCACTCCATCCGATTCTCGCTTCCTCACTCTCTTTCCCCCTCTCCATCTTCCTCTCCCAGCAAAAATCGGTTATTGTAACGCCCCAACCCACAATCACTAGTTTAGGCTAAGCAACCCACTAATTAGTGATTAGCGCAGCGGAAAAAGGGTTAGGAGCATTACCGCCGCCCTTACCGAGAGGAAAGGGCAAGGCTATATCTATATATATTTTTAGCCTTGGTTACTCTTGCTTTGCCACTAATAACAAGTGACTCAAGATAAAGTATGGATTATAACTTATACAAAGATTAAACATACGTATAGACTACCGTCCGGTAACTATGACAACGATACTTAACCCCGATACCGCAAACAAGGTTGCCACTGCGAGCCTCTAGGTCCCGACCAGAACTTTTCTCTTGCTTCATACCTTCAACATTTTTACCTAAAACAAAACAAGAAAATATTTTCGAATTGTGAGCCGAAGCTCAATACGTCCATTATTATGCTTGTAAAATAAATGATATGAAATAGTTGAGTTGAGCGCATGCATTTCAATTCATTTGTAAATGAGGGAGAGTGAACAATGTAAAGCTGTTGCTAATTAATTATCCGAATGAATCCCTTTACGATTATCGGGTTTCCCTAAACGCATGTGCACACACCCGCACCGATCGGATAGTCCGGTTGAAGGCGGTTAACGATGCTACAGTATTACCAACCTCGATATTGAGGCGTACTAAATAATAGCACTTGATGGGCGGGTCCATATTAATGATGGAAAATATTATTTGCAAATAATTCTTTATTGTTATTGATGTTGGCCATATTCGGCCTTGATTTGTAAATAAAATATTGAAGGGCACGATCAATGAACGTATCTTGAGCTGATGTTCTTCCTTCTTTTTCTTTTGGGCAGAATCCGGATGAACGTACGACGCGATGCTTGATGACCTTAAATAAGGATATAAAAGTTTTATTAATAAACTGAATTTTTATTTCTTATTTATTAAATCACTTCAAAGATATTTGAAATGAAAATTAACAAAGTTAGCTTTTACTAAAGAATACTAATGATATCTTTAATCTATATAAGATTTATTTATCTTATTTCATACAATGCATGCCTATATATATATATATATATATATAGAAATCTTTAAAATAGCTTTCTTCTAAATGCCCACGTAAACATATATATACTTTTATATGTGTAGTAACCTTAATATACATAGTCTTCTTTCTAAATAGTACTATAGCCTATAAGGTTTATTTGTTTTCTTCATAAAATACATACATAAATATGTGTGCATGATAACATCGAGATATTATCTCTTCTTTCTCTACAAAACTCTATTAATAACTGGCATTGATAATACTTGCTTTAAAATTAAAGAAAGATTTACTTTTAATTATTGCTATTAATTATTTTATTATGTAAATATTTATATTTATTCATCTATGTTAATTATTTCTAACCTAATCTGTCTTATGATGGCATAAATTAAGGTGTTAATTCTCCGGCATAACATTCTCACATCCCTTTAACTTAATTAAGTCCCCATTAAGTCACCAAGTCAAATGATCATTTAAATTAATCTAGAATGCTTTCTAACCCAAATTATTCATGACTATCCTTTATACATAAATTTGTCCACAATCTGTCTTTAGTTTCAGTATGTCCGGATATCATCAATTGTCACCAAATCTCCCTAAACTCCATGATTTAATCACCTACATAACACAATCAAACTTTAATCTCTATGTAGGAAAAGAATAACTAATTACAACTTAAATGCTTAAATTAAAAAAAAAGAACTTAATCTGAAAAATTAACCTAAGAAATTAAATTAAAAGAACTTACTCGAATCGAAAAATTACCCTAAGAACCCAGCTGAAGGGGGTTAATTTTTGAGGGTTTTTTTGTGAGGATTGAGGGTTGTGATTTTGAGGGTTTGAAGGGTTGAAGATCGGAGGATGATTGAAGACGGGGTAGACGCCCGCGGTCGAAGCGAGTTGCCGGTGGTAGTGAAAGGCGTCGGTGCCCGGTCAAAGTGGCGGTAGCCGGACAGGGCCTAAAAACCCGGCAAGCCGCGACCAAATTAGGGCGGAATCGGGACGGAACAGGCGCAAGACTCGGGGTAGGTTGGTGTTTGGTGGCTCGGGCAGTGACGGTGCGGTAGTAGGTGGTGGTAGCGGCTGTCGGTGGCATCGTGGTGTCGTTTCCGGTGGCTGAGATGAAGGATGAGGGGAGGCGGAAGAGGGAAGTGATGGAAAGAGGTGTGGTGTTGGGCGGTTTAATGATGAGGCCGATGATGGTGATGGTGAGGATGATGGTGGCCGACCGGTGGTGGCTGTCCGCGTGGTCAAGGTGCCGCTAGGGCTGTCGGTCGGCGGTGAAGACGAGAAGAAGGCAGGGGCAGCACAGGGCACTCGGTGGCTGGAGAGAGAAAGAGAGAGAGGTGAGTTATCGGTGTTAGGTTTAGGACAAATGATAGGTTTAGGTCACCTTAAGCTTTTATACTCCTCCTTTTACTTCCTCTCTCACTCGGGCCGACCGGCTACTTCGATCTTGTAACAACCCGACCCTAAATCACATAATTTATTTTATTAATTACAATATTTATATAATTGAGCGCGTGCACTTCAATTCGATATTTTGTATTTACATTATCCTTATACATGTGTTATGCAGCTAAGGCGACGAAGTGGCCCTAATAAAAATCTCATAATAAGATTATAATTTGTGAACATCATTATTAAAATAAAATTAAAAGTAACAATAAAAGAAAACAAAATAAATAAATCAAAATAATATCAAAATAATAAAATAAACAAACCAGATTTTTTAAAGGAAAAATCCAAAAGCGGATTTTTCGGAAAAAAAAATTGAGATAAATGAAATCGGGACTTCGATCCGCTTCCCTGCTTCCTCTCGCTTCTCCCGCTTCCTCTGCTTCCCTCCCCGTCTCCACCACGCTTGCACTCGGCCGCCAGGCGCCACCAATGTCGGCTGGCGGTCGGCGCCGGCGTCGTCGAGGAGACGCCTGGCGCCTCTCTCTTCCTCTCTCGACGCTATCGCCCTCTCTCTCTCCCTCGCGTGCCTCTGCTTCTTCCCCTGCCTCCACCTGCGGCCTGCTCTCGGCCACCAAGCGCCACCAACGCTGGCCGGAAGCCGACGCCGCGTCGCCGTGGAGACGCCTAGCGTCTCCCTCTCGCCACCGCTCTCTCTCGCGCGCGGCGGATGCTCTGCCTCACCACCGCCACGACCTACTCGCCGCCCAACCACCATCCACAGCTCGGCCGTCGGAGCTCGACGCCGGTGATGCCCCGCAGTCGCCGGAGCAACCGTGCACCACCAACATCCCCTCCTTGACTCCTCCTCTGTGAATTCGAAGGTAAAACCCCAAACCCTAAATTATCAAGTTCATTATTTATTTGAGCAATTGTAATTGTAAATTGAAGTATATGATTAGAAATATGATTGTGGAGTGAATTTAAGGATTAATTTGGGGAAAATCTGAGTCGGTGTGAATGATTGAGTTGTGACATTGATGGTTTGGTTGTGTATGAATGTAAATGAATACGATTCTCTTGGGGAGATTATGAATTAGTGAATGAGTTTAGGAGATGTTTTATTATAGAATTGGGTAAATTGATGGAATTGTTATATGTTGGAAATGGTTATATTGAGCAAACGAAGGGGAGTGCATATGTAGAAGTTGAAAATCGGTAATGTACAAGTGTATGGGTGTGAGGAAATACGAGCTGTAAATACACCTAACTCGTGGTTGTGAAGGTGAATTGTGTTGAGAGAATAATGTTCATCATCTTAACATGGTGTATGTACGGGTTTTGAGCAATTCGGTAGATTGGAAGGCATTTGATGGGTTAACTAATTACTTGACTATAGGTTTTGAATGTAATGAAGGGAGAAGGAAGGAATAAACTAGGAATAAGTGTTTGATTATATATATATATATATATATATATATATATATATATATTAATCCAAGTTAACTAATGAATTGAATTGCATGAATGTCGCTAGCCATCCGATCAGCCTAATTAACTTCTTTAATATGCGTTGTAATCAATGTTCGAAATGAAATTAATGCGAGTAAAGTTATGTAAGGAAACGTAGTTTAACCGATTACATAATAAATACAGAAAATGAAATAATTGTCAATGCTTATACAAATTCAAATAATAAAACTCAAGAGATACATTATTAACAACAAAAACCTATTTGAAACAGTAACTCAGGCCACTTCCGTTGCCGACTAGCTGGTAACTTGGATTTTCATAAAAGGGGAGAAACAAATATTCTCGGTTCGAGTACGTCCATTGCACTGTACCTTGCAAAAAGTCACATGTTTCATCAAATCTCAACATTTCTCATATATACAAATAACAATGAATCATTTACAAGGCAAGTTTTGCCACATAATTAAGTGGTCCCCGCCCAATTATCAATTATCAGGGCTTAGGCCCACCAATTATACCGCGCGCGCATCAACTCGGGTTATCGGTCGGCCCGGGGGTGAGCACTGTTCAAAGATCGTATCAATTACCAAGGGGTTCCACTTCCGAGATAATAACCGGCAAGCAAATTTTACTTATATTCTCTCCCCCGATTTCAAACTAAAATGAATTGAAATGCGCGCGCTCAATTAAAATATTTTTCAAAGTTGTTTTACGAGTGCAGGAATGTTCGTACTGAGTTTCGACTCATTCTTCGAAATATTTTACTGTTTTTGTTTTAGGAAGAAGCATTAGTGAGTAATCAACTATCTACCAAGTCCGACGAAGGCGGACCTTAGCCAGCCACGTTGCAATTGTAATTCGAAGGTGTATAGTCGCTCACGGTGATTTGACCCTCAACCAGGGTTAGGTATGACCTTGGGAATTACTGTACGCTGTATATTATCGTGTGGTTTAGACAAAAGTCTGGGTTGTGTAAATATTATGTTGCTAAACCAATAAAGCTGTATTTTGGGATGACCTAGCTACTTGGATAATAAGTAGTTACTCCTAACAAGATCATTGGAAATATATAACAGTGGATGCACAAATTGTATTTCATCTTATCTCAATTATTTAACCTTGTCCTATTTTTAGGACGGCGGTAACGTCTTCGATCGTTACCTTTCGCTGCGACCTTACGCAATAGTCCCTAATGAAGGGATTATTAAGTAATGGTGATTGGGGGCGTTAGAAGTCTCTGGGCCCAATTTCTTAGCAAACTATCTTAATCCAACTTACTCATCCTCATTATTTTCCTTATGCATATCTAATTTCAACTCTTTGGCAGAGGAGGAAGGAACGATGCCGTTTGGAGGGGTGGAAGTGGAACCGGGAGGCAATCGGGTTCACTGGTCATCATCTCAAAATGGGGTAGGGCTGGATCGGGCTCGAGAAGGATGATGGGATATCGGGTTGAGGAGCCCAGCGGTGAGGGTAGAGTTGAATTTCTTCGAAGCTCAAGGGGTATTGATTAATGGCGAGAGGGAACTTTTCCTCCTCCTCTCTGTCTCTCTCTCTATCTCGTTACTTTCTGTTTTTGGAATCTCTGAATAGAATTATTCATTGGAATCGCTTTCTCTCTCCCCTCTCTCTCCTTCCTCCCTCATCTTTTCGGCTTCCTCTCTATCTCTCTTTCCTCGTGAATTTCTCATTTCTTACCCCTCTCTCTCTCGCTGTCTCTCTCTCTCATTCTTCATATCACAACAATGACTACCGTCACCCTCTTTGTGGACGAACACTTGGCTCACGATCTCGAGTAGTCTGTCCATCCCGGATCGAGCACTTCTTCCCCGAATTCGGGCTTTTTTAATTTTGATTTTATTCAAGTATCGAATTTGTTGATTTTGCTATCGCTGATTTCGGGTTGATGGTGGTAGATTAGGGTTTGTTTTTTTGGAATGAATTTGACAATTAGGTTTACCAATCTGGTCGCTAATGCAATTCTAATTGGGGTTTATTTCGGGTTTGATTAGATCAATAGGTGGAAACGAGAAGAGGAGAGAGAGAGATGGATGTGGGGAGAAGAGAGAGAACAGAGGGAATTCATTCAGCAAAAGGACATGAAAATGGAGAGAATTGATTAATGGCGAGATAGAGGGAGGGATAATGCAAGGGTATTTTCGTCTTTTAACTATTCCGGTCAACTTTAAACCCTAAATTTGACTACAATTGTAATATGCTACTAAAGTCGGGGGTTGAAAATAATTTTCAATAGGACATGGGTAGAAAAATGATTGCGAGCATAGTATAAGGAGTACGGATTTGAAGTCCCAACGAGTTTTGCAAGCATAGGCTAATTTGTTGGAGTTGACTCATTATGCGGGGTAGACTCATCTATTACATCTTTTTCTTTTGAATATAAAATCTATTTTAGCTTGTGTTTTTGCTTTCTCATTTGGGAATTTATATTATAAGTAACCATATATTCATTCAAAATTTAAATAACCATATACAACAAACTAAACTAATATTAAAATATAGTATAGATATCATATTTGATATACATATTGAATTTGAGTTTTATAATTCTAATAAGGGTTTCGAATTTAGTATTCAATCACTAATTTATAAATTAAACAATTGGTAGACATGAATTAATTAAACAAATATACGTTCCATTTTGAATCAATCAATTAAATGATAATTAATAATTAAAACCTTGATGACTGTTATAATTACTAACAAGAACAATTAAAAGCATTAGGTGCTGGATCAAAAGAAGTTAAGCCAAGCCAGTCTACAATTTTTTTCACATTTGAATACTATTTTCAACATTTGCTAGCTTCCCACAAGCGTAATGATGAATTAAAGGCTACTTATGCTGAAGAGATTTCTTATTTGATTGACAATAATAATGTGCTTGACACTGGCACCAGACTTAATCAAATTGGTGCATTACAAAGACCTGAAGATACATTAGAGGTCTATTTCAAGTCTGATGAAAATGTTTAGTTCTACGTGCATTGTTCTTGTAGATTAATTGACAAGGGGAAAACAACTGCTTAACGTGGAGGAGCAGATGTTGCATATGAAACGTTGTTTTCATATGCATATGGTGAAATAAATTATGGACATCATTCACATACGCTATCAAGCTCTACAGCAGAAGTCACAAGATATTTCTTACAACTCATTTCAAGCACAAACGTTGCTTTCAGAAACTAAGAGATGATGGATGGGTTCCTCCCTTTGAAAGGGTAAAGTCATTTTGTGAGCGTCGTAATATTGACCTCCCATCTTTCAATTCTACCTACATTGGAACAGGAGGTGTACGCCGCCAACATGATGAATTTACAGTCGAGCACCATTATAGAATTGATATCATCAATTCCACAATTGATTTTCAAATGCAAGACTTGGAAAGTAGATTCGATGGAAATGCTATGGAGCTACTTCAAGAGATGAGTGATTTGGATTCCAGAGATGAATTCAAGTTTTTAATATTAGGACATATTTGTAAACTACTTGATAAATTTTATCCCCATGATTTCACGCAAATAACAAAGGAACACTTAAGAATTCAATTACATCATTACGAGATCGAGATATCAAGTAATCAAGACATTAGGAAGTTGTCAATTGTCTATCGATTGTGCCATTGGCTTGCTAAAATAAGAAAATGTGACATTTATTCTTTACTATACAGATTAATTAAGCGTGTTTTTACACTTTCAGTCTCTACAACAAGTGTAGAATGAGTTTTTTCAGTGATGTTAATTTTGAAGACAAGGCTTAGGAACAAGATGAGCAATGATTTCCTCGAAAATTATATGTTGATCTATGTCAAAAGAGAGATAGCCAAGGATTTTGATACATATTCTATTATGGATGGATTCCGTGATTTGAACGAGCATAAAGCAATTTTATAATTTCATACTTATATGACTTGTATAATATTTAATACTTTTTCTTGGTTACATGACACAGATTACATTTGATACTTTTTCTTCTCTATAATATAAGAAAAATGATAGTTTGTATATCTTGACCTTTTTTTTTATTCCTTATTCCCGATAACGTAAAATTCTGACTTCGCCCTGGTTATAACACTATTAACCTCTATTTCGATACTTCACTATCACAATGATTCATTTAAAAAGTAATTTAGGAAAAATTACGTATGAAACTTGGTCGACCACTTAACAAAAAGACGAAGATCGAATATGTATGTATTTTTTTTTTTTTTGCATAGTTATTAGACTAATAATTTTAGCAAAAATTATACCTTACTCCCCACAGTAGGAAGCACATACTCTACTGATGATTTTTTAGATAAAATGATGAATTTTTTACATTGATAGATTTTTTTGATGAAATGATGAATTTTTTATGTAGTTGATTTTTTCTAATGAGGTAACAAATTTTTCATTAATAAATTTTATAATTAAATAATGATTGTATTTTGATAATTTTACTACAATATTGATGCATTTATGTTTTATATTTACTTTTTCATAGTAAAATAATTAATTAAAATTTAGTTAATTATATCTTTTTAATAAAGTTCATTTACACTTAATCAAAAATTAGCTATACATGATGAATATTTTAATTTAAACATATATTTCTCTAATTCTTTTAGAAAATAACACCGGTGAATATAAGTATTTTTATTTATTCATGTAAAAGGTATACAAATAAAAAAGGTACATCAAATATTTTATAAATGAATATTGTAATAACTAATAAATTCTATAACAATAGTGTTAAATTTTACAGCAATAATGATGAATTTTAAAAAATATGTCTATATTTATCAATGTTTCATTCTTATTATGGACATTCATCATTCTTCTCCTAACATGCTTTAATTCATCTGCATATGAATTTGCACTAAAATTTATTACTTAATTCTTTGCACAAATTCATCAACAATTAGTAAAATTCATCATAAATAATTAGCATATTCATCAATACAATTTATTAATGGGTTTTGGATGGGAAGAATATGAACTTTGGGGTATTGGTTAAAAATAATACGACCTTTTTTCTTGGTCGTGAATAGTACGAACTTTAACATAATCTAAAGGTTTCGAATGCAACCGACTTTGGGGGCTGGAACTCGTCTAAAAGTTAATATGTCAAGTGAGGTTGACACGTGTCCAGTTGAGTCAAAATTTATTTTTAATGGCCACATAAGCAAGCTTTTTTGTGTCGGTTAATTGCCCAACACACCAAAGCTTGATTATGTAGCCATTAAATATAAAAATTCAAGGTCAAAATTTTGACTCTGCCGTACACATGTCAACTTCACCTAACACGTCAACTTCACCTAACACATCAACTTTTCGACGAGTCCCAACCCCCAAAGTCGGTTGTATTCTGAAATCGTTAAATAGTATTAAAGTTCGTATTATTCATGACTAAGAAAAAAAGTATTATTTTTAGCCAATACCCCCAAAGTTCAAATTATTCCCATCCAAATCCTTAACTAACTCATCGAACAAATAAATATTCATCGATAAATTTAGTAAGTTCATCGATAAAAATCACAAACTTAACTTATTAACCTTAATATCGATAAATTCATCATACATATATAAGAAAATATTCATCAGTATTAATGACATATTTGCCACTAAAATTTGTATATTTATCAAAAGGAATATATATACTCAATGTGAAATAGCTCAAATACATCAAAACAAATAAATATTTATCATTCAAATTTAAAAGTTCATTAGGCAACTTGATTAGATAGAAAAATTCATTAATGATTAGTAAATATTTATAATGAAAATATTGACATATTCATAAGTTAAATTTTTATAATCATAAAAAAATGAATGTTCTATATGAAATAGTTCAAATAAATAAAAATAGGTAAATATTCTTTACTAACGCTTAAAAATTATCAACAAAGAAAAATCATATTCTACTTGCATAAAAAGCTAAAAATTCATTAAAAATTCGCTTAATATTCATTGTAAATGGAATTCAATTCTACTTGATTTGATCTATTATGCACATAAATTCACTTCAAATTGAGCAACACCACCACAAATCATCAAATTAATCAAATTCACACCAAATTAAGAAATTATAACAAAGTTTCACTTCAATTACAACACTTACTCAATCATTGATGACTTAACTAGACAAGAGCTCAAATTCACTGGTAAAGACAATAGTTATAGAAATTTTGGTGTTGCATTTGCCAAATGTATAAAGGAAGTTAGCAATTTAGATATACTATTAAAAAATATGAATGAGGAGAGAGAAATAGGACGAGGAACACAGTGATTCAAATCTGAACTAACTTAATGTCAAGTCTTCGATAACTGATGTTAGCTCCAGAGCCAGAGGTGATGAATTATACAGAGATTATGTCGGTGTAGTTGTAAGATCTTTGTTGATGCTCTGCTCATTGAAAAAGATGAACGAAGAGAGAAAAAGAGGTGGAGGAAGAGAGAACAAAGGGTAAAAGATATTATGTAAAATGGAAAAAAATATGCTGGTTAAATCTTCTAAATGATAATATTTTTTATTTTTTTGAGTGAACCCCACACATTAGAGTAAGAAGCCTCCTACTCCAAAGACTAGTATATAAGAATTGTAATGGTATAGAGATATGAAAATGAATATGAGTTAGATATGAGAAATTTATGTTGAATTTTGGGATTAAGAATTTTGGATGGAAATAATACGAATTTTAAGGGTATTGGACGAAAATAATATGAACTTTTTCTTGAACGTCAAAACTCGAACTTTAATGTTATTTAATGCCAACAGAATACTACTAAATTTTGGAGGTTGTGACTTAGTGGATGATGAGTAATTTCTTGACTTTAACTTTGTTATTTTAATTGATACATAATCAACTTTGACTTTTCAAAATCTAATCGAAATATATAGGTACATCCCTTTTATTTTTTAAAAAGATGTTAAACTTTTGACAAAAAATAACTTATAAAAATTAATGAAAAAATATTTTTTAAACATAAATAATGTTTTATTTAGAATATTATTTTAAAATAAATATTTTTTTGTTTGTTTTTCTAAAAAAATAAATACTATTTTTTTTATTAATTTAGTTTAGCTTTTATACTATTTTAATATTATGTACAAAAATTTTCCTTTTTTTGTATAAACTAGAATTAAGTTTTTGAAATATATTTTATCATTTAAAACGTTATTTTCAATTTTTTTATTTTACATGAATTTTTCTAAATTATTTTTCTAAATATATTATGTGTCATTAAAAAAGTCAAGATAAAAAAAAATCAACTTTGTTATCCACATAAGTTCCAAACCTTATCACGTCAAATCTTAACCGAGTCACAACTCCCATAATTTGGTGACTTTCTCTTGACATTAAATAATATTAAAGTCTATACTACTATATTCAAGAAAAAAATGGTAATATTTCGTTCAATACTGTAAAGTTCTTAATTTCATCCAAAAATCATAAAATAATTCCTATAAATCCAATGCTCCAATTATGCAAACTTACGTGGACAAATCTAGGTCTATAGTGCCCTATACAACTGCACCCATGCCTATATTATTTATATAATTTAATAAATGTAAAAAATAGAGGGGATTATGGCAACAGTTAAAGAGTTCACAGCATTTAGGAGGGTCGTTAGGGAGAGAGATAATAGCAGGGTATGGAGAGTGGTAGGAGGGCAATCCAATTCCAAATGAAGCACACCTGATCTTCGACATTGTCATCTGGGCAGAGATAAGGAAAGAAATATTGAACAATATGGCCATGAATTTTGGACTAAAGTCCCAGAATTCTTTGAGGGTACTCTCACTCATCAATTTCAGAAGGCGCTATTTCATCCCAACTGCTATTTCCAACGACAAAGTCCCAGTTTCAATGGTCCAAGGAGCTTCAAGAGGCATCGGCTTCGAATTTGTATGATTTCTCTCTCTCTTTCCCTATACTTTTTACTCATAACTTGCCCAATTATGTTGAGTTGTTCTAAATTTCTTCCTGGTTTCTTTTGGTTTCTTCACATTTTCAGTCTGATTTCGGTGAAATGTCTCTTCGTGTAGTTAGCTTGGCATTCCTACGGTGTCTTTGGACCTTCAACGATTTTGTGGGGAAGGAAAATAACGGATTTGTGATGGAATGGGTATATGGACAAATCCAACGTGAAGAATATGAAAGTGGATTTTGTGCGTACTTATAAAATTAAAGTTCACAAATAGACGTGACAAAAGTGAGCTGACTCGAATAGATGACCCCATAATAGAAACGAATCGAACCCGACCCGATAGATAAAAAGTCTAAATTGAGATGACCTAAATTAAATACAACCTCGAATATTTTTCGATAAAGTGTTTTCTCCGTAAAATAATTTTATTGATCCAGGACATCAACCGACCCAAAGTCAACCCTACCTGAACCGAGCTGAAACTCAACTGAATCATCATGAGGCCGAACATGACCCGACCCAAACTAACTCAAACCCAAACTAACCCGAATGACCCGATTGCCGGGTTTAGTCTCAAGCTAGTGAGTTACTTCACCAGTTGCTAATTGGTTTTGGGTTGGAACCTCACTAGGCTTATATGTATTGCTCGGTTTGTTAAAGGCCTGAATGCCTGATTTAGGACTTGGATGCTAAAGGTCAATTTTTTTCAATGTCTTTCTTCACATTTTTATTTTGGCATTTGAATACACCTAGTATCATGAGCTGAAAAATGATTCCATGTAGGCATTAGAGGAGGATAATTTCCATCAAATGTACCATGGGCTATCCTCATAAAGAAGACAACTACAACGATCTCAGTAATTTTTTGCTGACATTTCTTTCAGATGAAAACAACAATTGTGGCTTCCTGTTTATGAGTGGTATAGATTTTAATAAGCTGAATATCCTGGACCATAGTCAATTTTTAGAGAGGCTTGTGAAACCACTTTTTCATGGAGTGTTTCATGTACTGATAACTGATAACTCCACTATTTATGCTGATTACAGACACATTTATAGGCTCAAGTTTATCAATAGGATGAATCCTAATCAGCAGCCAACAATGAAAGCATTCTCAATCTATCTAGGGTAGAATGTAGCATAGCCAAAGTACATATGTATATCCAGAAAACATGGTAGTGAAGTAACAAAGCGGGTGGATTAGTTCAATTCATCCAACAGGTAGTAGGCATTTTTGAGCCAATTTCTATTAAGAAATTCACTAGTGAAACTAGCCTTAGCTAGCAGCTTTGGAATCATGATTTCATTAGGTTGTTGGTCATCGTCGTCAGTCATCACCATTGTGCATCTGCTCCTACTTCATAACTTCAGTTCTCTGTTTAGCAGGTTGATGTACTCCGCCCCACGACAGCATTGCTGCTAGTGGTTTGTAACTATTTGCTTGCTTCAATTTGGTATCTTCTTAAGGCAAATAGATTTTCGGCAAGGGAGGCTTCTAGTCTGTAGTTATTTTGGGCTTTTGTCAAATTGTTGTTGGCCATTCAGGTTTGGTTCACTCTCAGAGGATAATGTCGACTTCAACCATTGCCGTTGTTTTCGCTCAAGAAATGCATTTCCTCATTGAAAGCGCACAGATCTTCACTTGCTAAGGTTTTATTCCTCCATCATACCTTCATATCTGAAAGTGCCAACTTCAAACTTGCCAGAAAATCTGAATGTACTGACATTACCTTCAGTGCAGTTTGAGGGACTGGTTTGTATTGATGTCGCTGATCAAAAAGCCTCACCTGCTAGAATTATGTCCTATTGACAACATCCTTCATAGAAAAGGATACAAGCACTTGGCCAGCTGCCTCCTCTGATGGGAAGGGGAATTCTAGAATGAAACCTCTCCCAAGTTCCAAACCTTGTTATCTCCTCTAAGCTTCCAAGTGGAGCACATAAGAGACATAATACTTCAGGATAAATCACGGAAGCCTCTTGAAGAATATTCATGAGAGTTCAACAAACGTTGTGAATGTTCTTACCGAAAACTTTTGCAGTACAGCCTTGAGTTCTTCTGATTGACATTTTTACAGGCGGAAATGTGATTGACTTACCTAGTTTTTCTGGTAGTGCTGGCAAGAGCTCTTCATTCGAATAGAAAATGCTCTGGTGCTGTTGACATGGGAATGTGGGGGACTGCAAGGAGAATTGCATTGAATTTAATAATGATGCTTACGATGACTGTTCCATTTCAATTAACCCAACTGTGACTTGTTCAACACCGTGGAAACCTATCCCATTTTTTGTGGTTGTACCAGTTTAAAGATATCCAGATGACTACAAACAAGCTGAAGGCTAATGTTTGTAAAAATAGTACTCTGGAGGGTTTTGCTTTATCCTTATCATTTTGGCATATGAGGATTTTTATACAAACACAATGCTATTAAACCAAATGGTTTTTGACATGTCAGATATCAAAAAGAGTGCGCATCTACCGAATATGAGAGACATTAAAAATACCACGTAGATATATGCCTCTCTCAGTTTAGTCTTGCAGCAAAAAGGATATGAGTTTATGAGCTTATAGATTCTATCGAGCTGATGTCCAAATTCATATTTGATGATTTTGACAATGGTTTTATAGGAAATTGAAGAAAAATAAGATAGAAACTAATAGGCTCACACATTTAGAGCTTGGAGAGGACTGTTAATATAGTTGCTTTATAATGTTGCTAGTAGAAATCATTGGAATTGGTAAATGTTTCATAAATGGAATCAGAATCCACTAAAGTTCACAATAACTGTTCTCTTGTGCTGTCGGCATGGGTAACTCGAAAGTTTAATTTGTTGAACCTATTGTGATAGTAGATCATGTATTGTTTGTCTAAGATGAAATAAGCTTTTGAGTCCAATTGTATCTCCTTGGATTTATAGGTAAAACAGCTTTTGGAAAGGGATCAGAAAGGTCATGTTCTTGCAACTTGTCGCAATCCTGATCAAGCTACTGGACTTCATGATCTGAAAACAAAATTTGCTGATCGACTTCACATTATGAAGCTAAATGTGACAGTTGAAAACACAATTGAAGTTGGGTAACCTTCTTATTTGCACTTCCTTGCAGCTAGGCTGTCTCCCTAGCTCCACTTCCTGCCTAGGCATGACTCGTGTAGTATAGATTTTTGAAGCTCTTTGCCTGCTCCTTCCGTTTTCCACATGGGTGATTTTCTGGCATTTCTTTTCCATGTGTGAAATACGACTCAATGCACTGATTTATCAGTGAACCCAGTTGATCACATTCTTCTGTTTGTGGTTCAACTATAATTATATGAGAGACAATTGCGTTTTTCTGAATAAAACTGTAATGCATGACTATTGCTGGTGTAATCAATGGTTTAAGGCACTCCAATTCATTAGTTTTTCTCCCCACTTATCCACCACAATTGCCGGTGTAATCAGAAAGATGCTTGTAGTTGGGCTTAGCTTCCTTTGATCAGTGAACTGACATAATCTCCCTATATTGTTCAAGGAGATATCGTTGATTTGTTTATTGTTGTTAGTTGATAAGAATGAATTGTGGGGCTGACATAGGCTGAAAAGTACACAGGCTGGCTCTTGGCCATGTAAGTGAATCATCAAAACTAATGTCATTTTTTTCAGGCTGCTGCAAATTCGATCAGTGAAAGATATGGTTACCTGAATCTTCTTGTTAATACATCAGGAATTCTTTCTATGCCAAATGTGCTCCATCCAGGTATTAATTTTATTGCATTGCAACATAGTTACAGCATGCTAGCCATTATATCGCAAATTGCAACATCAGCTAATATTGAAACTCATGCTGGAGGAGCAATGAACTTATTAGTTTCTTTTACCAATGTAGAAACGTCATTGACCAAAGTACAAAAGTCTGCTTTGATGTTAACTTATGAGGTTAATGCGGCGGGTCCTATTCTTGTGATCAAGGTACTGTATATTCGTCATTGAAATTGTTTTTGGGGAAATTTGCAATTTATCTTTAAAATTTTAGCTGAACTTAATTTCTTTCTTTGTTATGGGTTAGCTGAACATAAATTAAAATTACCTGTAAATATATACTCATGACCACCAAGCTGAAAAAGTATTATGTTTTTTCCAACAAGGCAAGATTAACCTGTGGTAGATAGCTTGATCAGAACAATTTGAAACCAGATCTGACCCAAATGATAATGCAACTGTTTTTCACCCTAAACTGAATCCACTTGAAAGTCCTTAGACCAGTGTTGAATACATATTCATGACAAACTAATGGGATAAAACAACTCCAAATATATACTGTTGTTTGTTATCCTAGAGATATTTCATGTTAATATACTACACGAATAGTTCAATACATGCAAATAATGGTCCCATTTTTTCTTAAATTTAGCTTACAGCCTTACAGTACTATCTTGTAGCTCCTTACAAGTCTTTACAGCTTACAACCTTAAGCTCCTTACAGTTAAAAAGAACAAGGTCAATGTCTTTAAGTTCAACTTTTACTCTATAATACACCTGTTTCATTGTACAAACAAGCACTTAACTGATAGACTTTAATCAAGTAAGTACAAATTAATGCAATACTTAGTCAAAAGTACTAATCAACTTCATCAAGCACAAGTACTTTCTATGAGGAGAACTACCTTAGTTTTTTAGATGCATTTATTGCGCATGGATTAGTACACCCTGGTTGTGATTTCCAAAGCATAATGTAATTAACCTAAGCTCAAAAACCTTGACTTCTTAATATGGGAAAAAGAAAAAAACCTTTTGGCTAGATGAGGAGTTTTTGTGACAAATTTAAAGATTACATGGGCAGAGTTACTGCGTTAAATCAAAACTACCCTATGTTTCTATCATTTTACATTTTGATTGAAGAGATTTCTTTAAAAAGAATGAAGCACCAAAATGCATCTTATCAGTATCAAACAATTGACCTCAGATCAGAAGCACTTGGTTCACATGGGATTAGTGCCTCTAGGCTGGCGGCTCTCTTGTGATTGTATCAAATGAGAAAGGTGGATAGGGTGAGAGTGAAAGAATTAAATCTCAACCATTCACTTCAAATCTAAGGGCCAGGATTAAAATAAAGTTATTTTCTATTAAAACCACCGCCACCACCAGGCAACCACCTCTGGATCAATCCTCGATCACTGCAGCCACCACCGACTGCCATGGCCTACCACCGTCACGGACCGTCCACCTCACCACCAAACTCGAAATCGTCGGCAACCTCGCTGGTGAAAGTCACTGGTGCGCAAAATTGCAACCACCTTCAAACTCGAAAACCATCCACGACCACTGCTCTCTATTTTATTTTAGGGTTCATGGCTGCCCCTAATTAGATGCACTATTTTAGGGTTTATGAATTCATTGAAATTAAGCAAATTGGGGCCATCAGGGGCAAGGTTTCAAGGTGGGGAGTGGGTGTTCAAGAGAGAAAATACTCATACAGAGGGGAGGGAGGGTGCAGGGGATCGATGGTGGGCCACCAGTGGACTCACCGGTGTCTAGTGAACATGACGGTAGGTTTGCCGGCATCTGGGCTGCTGCCCTCGGTCGGCTGTGGTGGTTTTAGGGTGGAAGTTAATAGTAGATGGTGATTGGGAGATTTTTTTAAAATAAATTGTGGCCCTTGATTTTGAGCTGATGGTCCATTTTCATCCCCCTCACTCTCACTCGCATCCTCTCATTAGACACATCCCATATATATATATATATATATATATATATATATTATTTTTATTTTATGTTTGCTTAAATTAAATTCTTGTTCCTGAAAGCAGCGGAGTGGGATGATCCTACTAACCCTACATTGGACCCGGCTCTAGGAATATTTGTTCAAACTTGATTCACCTCCACTCTATGATTTTTGTCTTGTAGACGATACTGGCACACACTGGTCAAAAGACCAGATTGCTCTCTTGTCAGTCAAATGAATGAGAAGTTTGTGAATAAATGCTTGTTTCCTTTCTATGACATGGTGTACTGTTTTATTGAGATCTTTTTTCCCCTGATGTCTTTTATTTGCACTTGCTGACTTTGTTGTCACTTGATCAGCACATGTGGCCCTTTCTAAAGGCTGGAGGAGGGTCCGGTACCGCCAGGGATTTTGCTGTTGTGGCAAACCTTAGTGCCAGAGTAGGATCTATTGGTGATAATCAACTTGGGGGTTGGCATTCATATCGAGCGTCAAAGGCAGCACTAAATCAGTGTAAGTCGATATGTTGTTGAAAACATTAGTATGGTATGGCATGTGCTTGACTTGGACTGAATAACGCATTGAATGCTGGACTATATTCTTTGATTTGTATTAAGTGAATCTCATACCTCAATACAAACCAAGGACTCAACCATCCATCTAAGACAAAAGGACAACTGATAATCAGATCGATATTGGCTTCTTGACTGTGATGAGAATTGATGGTTTTGCACAGTGTGACCTAAATTGCTTATGGCTTTGCACAAACAAACCTAAATTGCTTGGTCTGTGTAACAAGGGAAAATATCTATACTCTGTTAGTGATGCCTTCTTCACTGTTGTCTGTTATACGTGCAAGAATATGTAATAAAGCTTATACATACAAGAATACGAGAAATAAGAGAAATGAGCATGAGTTATAAAAACTTACCTGAGCCGAATACAAGAATATGTAATAAAGCTTATACATACTAGAATGTGAGAAATATTAGCTGTTATTACATTGCTTTTTTCACTGTTGTCTACATATAAAAATTGAAGTTCTGCTGTATTCCTTTGCTTTCTGCATACTCAGTGACAAAAACAGTCTCAGTGGAATTTGCACGTAAGAAAGATCCGATTATTTGCCTACTTCTGCATCCGGGCACAGTTAACACAGACTTATCTCGGCCATTTCAGAGGAATGTTCCCCGGGCAAGCTTTTTACACCGGAATTCTCAGTGAGCAAGCTTCTGAGCATCATTGACAATGCTAAGATTCATGACAATGGGAAATTTTTTGCCTGGGATGGGCAAGAAATACCTTGGTAGTTCCTTGCATTCCCCATGAATTATTTGGAGATTTTATTAGCAAATGAACCTGCTTACTATCTATTATTCATCCTTAGCTACCTGCTTTTACTGACCTCTAATCCAGTGAAATACATGTGCAATTAATACTTGTCTTGACCGATTGAAGAGCTTGTTTTAGAAATCTGCTCTGTTAAATTTGACTTTGTAACTGTTGTATGATTGTTCGTGAATAAATTATTCTTATCATGGATATCAATGTCATCGTATAAAATCAATTTTCACAAAATGCAATGGATGTTTTTTATCGAAAAGAAAATACAATAGATATCTGACTTTTATTAATCATGTGACCATTTAGGACATAGAAAATCATCCTTAGTTCAATTATTAGTTGACAAATAAGCAATAGTTATGAATACCACAATGTGCCACATGGTGCTTACCGTTTCCATCGTATTTAAAATGGTATAACCTAGTACAATCGTATAAAAATCTAGTGTGTATCGTTCAAATCATGAAAACTGTTTGACTGTCGGTATGATGTTTATAACTTTGTAAATAAGTAAAAAACGTACACGTATAATTGAGAAAGTCATAATATCTTTGCCTTGGGTAGGATTGGAGGGTTTGAACCGCACGTCTTCCTGCGATGTAAAAGTTACAATTTTGAGGATGCGATACTTATTAGTGAGCGCTAATAACCCAAAGTTCTTTTGGCTAGAGTTATAATAAAGATGTATAACTACTTAAAAGTTGCACAAATGTATTGCAAAATGTTAAGGCTGTCTCCAATGCTTGTACCTCAAGGAGAGTTGCTTCAAGTGCCATATGGGTAAGAAAATTGCTACTTCTTGACTCCTATTATTAATTATAGCAACTCACCCTAGTTGTTCCATAATAATTTAAATTATAGATATGTCCCTCTTGGAATATTTTATAAATATTTTTGTTGTATTAAATTTATTTTTGATTTTGTTAATAATTCTCATATTTGGTGAAAATAATAAAATGATTGATGTACTTTATTATTTGGGTGTGTTAATAAATGTTTTAGATGAAAGGTTGTCTTATAATTTTAATGATGTGTAATAATATTGAAATTAATTAATTGTATTCATTAAGAAGCTTATTGAAAAAATGAAAATTTAAAAAGGAATAGTTAAAAAGCTGGGGGTACCTCGAGAGCGGCTTTCTATCGTTGAATGGTGATAGCCAATTGATGTCGATGCTTCTACTGCGATGAAGAAGCGTGGCCGGCCGGTGAAAAATAGTGTTATGACGGAAGTGAATGCGGTGGCTTATGAGATTTGCCATTCTCTATTTGGTGATTCTACCACAGTTCCTCTAGCCTTGGGCATGGATACAGCAAACCCTAACCCCCAAATTCTGGAAGTTGGTGATGGTGGTCAGCGATTGAGTTGGGCAGAGGAGATGGAGGCTGCTGACACGCAGTCGAGACAGGAAACTGGTCCTGAGCTTGGGAGGCGCTTCCTCCAAAAGACAGCAGCGTGGCGGTTGGCAAGAAATCCTTTAGTGGCTTATTCAAAGGTAATCGTAACCCCGCCTCACATTATGTTGCACCTGATTTCGTTCATGGTCAACGAGTTGTAAATATCGCTGATGACGGTGTGGCTTAGGAAATTTCATTTTGGGAATCTGCTTTTGTAGGTCATGTGGTTGGGCCGATGCCTAAATTGCAGATTATGAGAGACTTCATCGAGTAGTGTGTTGTGCCTAGACCCTAATAGCTCTGCCACCCTTCTGGTTGGTATGTGTTCAAGTTCGATTACAAAGAGGATATGATGGCTATCTTGAGAGCTGGTCCTCGGATGGTGGCTAATAGGACCTTAGTTCTTAAGCCTCGATCTCCTGAATTTAAATTTGATCAAAATGTTTTGTGTAGGATCCCGGTGTGGGTCATATTCCCTCAATTGGATCTCTCCTTCTGGTAAGCTTCAGGTCTCAATAAGATTGCTAGTGCCATTGGTCAACCTTTGTTTGTTGATAGGTGCATTAATTTAAAGGAGCGCATTACTTATGCTAGACTATTGGTTGAAGTGGATGCGTCTACTGAACTACCTCGGACTGTCCCTGTTTGTGATCCCTCTGGCACTTTGATTGCTCATGAGGTCCATTATGAACGAGTTTCGTTTATCGTCACAAGTGTAAGCGATTGGGTCATGTGGAGAAGGATTGTGGTACAACTCAGCATCCTAAAGAGGAATCTTCCTCTCAACAAGTAACTTCTGTAGAACAATGCATAGCTCCTGCAGACAATCAGAATTCAAAGGAATCCATTCCAGGTGAGATTTCTCAGGCTGCTCCTATTCAGGTGGATCTAGCTCCTTTACAACAATCTCGGCAGAATATGGCTACTCCTATGCAGGAGGACTTGTGGGTGTTCTGAGCCTTTATAATAGTTCCAGTGCTCTTGTTGGTGTTGGTAAAAAATCTGGGACTTCTAAACAACTTAGTAAGCATGATAAAGCTCGTAGTATGGGTGGTGCTCTAGGCCAACCTACTCGTACATGATTATCCTTTGTTGGAATGTGAGGGGTCTCAATAACTCCTTCAAACAGTCTGAGGTGTGGCAGACTGTGGTACAACATCAGTATGCTCTTTTTGGCTTGGTTGAAACTAGAGTAAAGGTTAATAATTACGCGTATATTGCTCATCGACTTTTTCCTCAGTATTGATTCCTAGCTAAACTATGATGGCCATTATAATGGACGTATTTGGATTTTTTGGTTGCCCAGCCTTCATGTCAATATTATTTTCTGTAATAGTCAGGGAATTCACTATTCTGTGAAGGGGAGTTCAAACTCTTTTCAGGGTGTGATTTCTCTTGTTTATTGGTTTCAATTCTGCCTTGCAGAGGCAATCATTGTGGAGTGAAATTGATTCTTTGGCTCCAACTATTACTTGCCCTTGGCTTCTCCTTGGTGACTTGAATATTGTTTTGTGGCAAGATAAGAGGTTGTCCTAGGTTTCTAGTGATCAAGGGGAGATTAATGAGTTTTTTTATTGCTGTAGTCGACATGGCTTGTGTGATGCTCCAGCTACGGGTTATTTTTTACCTGGACTAATAAGCAAAAAGATGGGAGTAAGTTTGGTCTAAGTTAGATAGGGTTTTGGTTAATCCCGCAATTGTTCAGAGTGATTGGCCAATTTTTGTTGAGTTCAAGGCTTTAGGAGTTTCTGATCATTGACTGATCTAGGTGGATATTCGTGATCTTTTTCAAAGTGTTAAGAAGCAATTCCAATTTATAAATGTTTGGACCTGTCATCCAATGTTTAGGTGGCTTGTTCATGATTGATGGCAGAAACCACTTGATGGTTACAAGATGTTTCAAATAGTTATTAAGTTGAAACAGTTGAACAGACCACTCAAGCAATTGCATGATGATCATTTTTAAGGGTGTGAATGAGAAGGTTAGAACTTTATATATGCAATTGGTGCAGGTGCAAGATACAATACAAGTGAATCCTATGTCTGCGGATCTTCAGGTTCAGGAAGGTGTTATCCTTCTTGACTACACTAAGTTCCTAATAATTGAATAGGGGATTCTGAAGTAGCTAGCAAATGAGCATTTTTTGAAACTTAGTGATCAGAATAGTAGCATCCTGCCATTATCAAGCAGAAGCACAAGGCAAAGTATATCCATAAGGTTGAAGATATATATGGGCAGGGTGTCTCTTCACAAGAGAATATCGTTGTCGCTGTTGTTGATTTCTATAAACACCTTGTAGGTAGTTCTTAAGAGGTCCAAGCCTTAAATAAGGATTGAATTGCAAGTGGTACGTTACTCTCTTCAGCTCAGCAGGACATGTCGCTTTCCCCTTCACTCATGAGGGGATTAAAGCTGCGAAGTTCAGTATTGAGGAGAATAAAGCCCCAGGGCTAGATGGTTTTGCCTCTGGCTTCTTCAAGTCTATTTAGGATATTATAAGGGATGATATATGCAAAGTTGCTGTGGGTTTCTTCCAGAATGCTAAACTTCTTTGTCAAATTAATAGCACTTTGATCACCTTAGTAACTAAACAGCCAAATGCCTCCAAGGTAATTGACTTTCGCCGTATTGCCTTGTGTAATGTGCTCTATAAAGTTATTGCTAAAGCCTTGCAAATAGGAATCAGTTGGTTCTCCCAGATGTGATTAGTCTGCACCAAAGTTCTTTTGTTAGAGGAAGGTCTATTATAGATAACATGATGTTGGCCCACAGTCTACTTATGCAATATGAAACATCTACTATTTCTCCACGTGCTATGCCCAAGATTGATATTCGTAAAGCCCATGATACAGTTGAGTGGTACTTCCTTCAAGGTACTTTCGTTGCTTTTGAGTTTCCCCCTCATTTTCTGCAATTGGTGATGGTTTGCATTTCTACACCTACTTATTCTGTGAATGTTAATGGGGAATCTTGTGGTTTTTTCCCTGGGGCTAAGGGCCTGAGACCAGGAGACCTTATTTCTCCCTATCTCTTTTTTCTGCGTATGGAGTTATTATCTATGAGTTTATCTTTAGCTGTTCTGAGCAGACACTTCCATTTCCATCCTAAATGTGCTCAGCTTAGACTTTGTCATTTAGCCTTTGCAGACGACTTGTTACTGTTCTCTAGGGGACATCAGTTATCTATCCAAACTCTTGGGAATATTTTTCAGGCCTTTTCCCTTATGTCTAGGTTATATGGTAATGTTGATAAGTCCGAGTTATACTTTGGTGGTGTGTCTCTCTCTGACTAGTAGAGTATCCTTTCATGTATTGGCTTTACTCAAGGTAAATTCCCCTTTCGATATCTTGGCCTTCCTCTGGCTACTCACAGGCTTCCTCACCAACTATGCCAGCCTCTCATGGACAAAATCAAACAAAAAATGTCCTCTTAAACTTGTCTTCGTAATTTCTATACCTCTACCTTTCTTCTACCTAAGCATACCATATCTCAAATTGGGAGTATGTGTTGCAACTTTCTTTGGAAGGGAAAAATGGCTTTGGTCAGTTGGTCTAGCATTTTTCAACCCGTGCAACATGATCGTTTGGATTTAAAGAGTTTCTTTCTTGGAATAAAGCAACTTGTGTGAAGTGGTTGTGGAAATTATGTCACTCCAATTTGTTGGGCCAAATGCTATCTACTTAAAACTGAGGATGTACTACATGTCTCTTCCCGCGCTTAGGATGCTTAGGATTAGAGTTGAGCTTGAGAGATGACTTAGTGTTGCAGTTGGGGGTGTTGAGCATGTCAGGCACTAGCTACACAACAACGATGAATTAAAGCTCAGCATTAAAGTCTACTATAATATGTTCTTCTCAAACCATGGGACTGTGTTTTGGTGGAAGGCTGTCTAGAAAAATTGGGGATAGGAGTGACATCAATTTATTCTTTGGCAGGTAGCTAAGAACAGATTACCTATAAGAGAGCTCTTGGGCAAATGATGTATTCAGTGCCAGAATGTTTGTCCTCTATGTTTTGCACCTAATCAAGATAGTTGTCATCACTTGGTTTTTCTCTGCCTTGTGGCTAAGGAAGTTTGGCATAGTGTGCTAGTTTGGTTCAAGCAAAAGGTGAGAACTTGGACTTTTGCTACAGAACTTTGGTGGATTGCTCACAACTATAAACGGACATCCATTGTGATAAAATGGAGAAGGGCTTTGTTTGCTACTACTATTTATGAACTATGACACGAAAAAAATATCAGGAAATTCCAAGGTACTGCTCACAGATGTGAGCAAATAGATTGTTATATACAGTATATTAGTTTTGTTAGAGCAAGTAATGTCTTTGCTTGGTCTGATGTGATTCTTTGATTTGGCTGTATTTTGTGACTATTTTTGGGAAATCTATAATTATATATTTACCTTGTCCCAAAAAAAAAAAGAAATAGTTAATCATTATAGAACAAGCTCACACAACATAACTTGAAATTAGATTTTAAAAAATCAACATAATACAAGTACAATAAAACACACGAAAGTTAATTAAAATAAATCATCAACATACCAAAACTAATTAAAATAATACATTAAAACATATGATATAAAATAATACTAAAAACATAAATTTATTTATGACTGCCTTTTATGGCGAATCAATTAGCATTGTAGTTGGCTTTGTAACGGTTTTAGATATGTTCAACAATGCATCTTAAAGTACCAGCTTTCTATTACGAACCTCAATATTTCTTTACAACCAATCCTCAAAAGAAACAATTCATCCAAGGTTGGGCGACATGATGGTTGTGTTTATAAGCTGATCATATTAGGGTTGAGTGAAGTTATAACTATATATGTCATTTTCATCTCATTCAACAAGTAATGTTGTGAAGTATGACACATACTTTCATCACTTTCTTGAGTGTTTCAACCTCCCAAAAACGAGAAAGGTGACGAACTATCGCAAATCATGCTTGCAACACTTCAAATACTCTTTCGACATCCTTACTAGCCGATTCTTGATGAGCCGTAAACAACTTATGTTTTGGCGAGTTGTAGACGAGATATGGATTTAACTAACATGGACCACTTGTGTATATACATTCCATCTCGCGATATAATATCCCATATCGATGCTTACCATCAATATTAAAATGTACTTTAGGGGCTCGTCCTTCTAGTAAATCATCAAATAATAATGATTTATGAAGGATGATTATATTATTATTTGATTCTGCAGGTGCCAAAGAATGGATGCGATATCCATGTATCAAATGAAGCAATAACTTCGATTACCACAGCTTGTCTTCTCGTTGTGTCCTCCTTGATATATACCTTTCCAAGCTACGGGGCTTCGTCTCATTGCCAATGCATACAATTAACATTGCCCAACATTATGGAGAAGTCGCATTGTTCTCGCAACGTGTAGTAGTCAACTTAGTTCTTTTTCGGTTGTATTTTGCGGGTAAGAGGGGCCAAAACATTTGAACACTCTATTAGCAAAATGCTCTACACACGATCCGATGGTTGACTCCCATCCAAAGTATCTACAACACCCCGAAGCTAATGCACGTATATGAGCGGTGCGCTTTTGAAGAGATGGCGCCGCGAGCTTACCGAGAGTATTTCTTTTCTAAGTGAAGAACTCATAGCGGTCTTTCGATGGATTTACTATGCAAAAGGATAACTCGTCTATGCATTCCGAACCTTCGGCGAAAGTGTTCGTATACCCATTAGTATTTTACCATTTAAATTGGATAGAGATTCCTGAAAAGTTTCTCATCAATAATGACAATAATAGTCTTACGAATTTAACAGATTTCTATACCCAAATTTGATTAACAGATACAAAGATAATGGTTCTTCTAGTCAATACCTTACCATTCGGATCCACAGAGGCAAATTGTATATACTAAAACAAAGGATGGTGGAGTTTTTTTCATTATTGTTTGGTGCAACCGAGGGGGCAAGTTCACTGCACCCTTGGGCGGACACCAACGAGCATGAGTGTTCCAAACCATCGAAGGGTCAACACGCACATGGTAATTGTAGGAAGTTTAAGTTAAGTGAAAAAATATATTAACTCGACCTTAATTAAATTTATATATTAAAAGATCTAAACCTTATCATATTATCGAAGTTTCAGTTATAATTAATTCTTTCTTGGGTTATAAAATTTATTATCTCAATGAATGAAAAAAGGTGCTAATAATTTATTAACTTTGTTGGCGTAAAGAGAATTGTAAGTATAAATTTTTTTAATCACCGTAAGAATAATTTTTAAAATTGAGAAAAATTTCGTTCTTTTTTTTAAATTTGAGAAAAAAATGCTAATAAGACTATATCATCACACACAAAAAAAAAACAGAGGAGAGTTCACTTAAAAAAAAATCTGTTAAAGATTAATTTTACTATTTATTTATTTAATTATTTACATCAATAACTCATATTTAATAAACAAATAAATTTTAGAACTAAAATTGCACTAAACTCCTACAATCACTCACATTGCACTATTTGAACAATTTAAAAATATTACTATTATATATTGTATTGATAATAACTAATTGTTCAATTGCAGTAGACGGGGAACCTCGGACACGGAGTTGCAAACCTACTAAAATTGAAATCGCCAACAAGGAAGCACATGCAATTGAGGAAGATTATGATGAGAAGTAAGTTGTCAAGAAAGAAATCAATCCTTGGAAAATGGAAGATGATTTGTTCAACAAGTAACCAACAATTTGTTCATGTGAATATGTTTATATTGTTCACTGTGATTACACAATTTGTTCATTATAAAAGGTTTATTTGTTCACTAAAATATATATATTTGTTCATTAGAAACAAATTATTTGCTCTTTGTACTATGTTTATTTGTTCAACATGAGAATATGATTTGATCATGAGAAAAAAAAAAAGGTTTACTTGTTCACTAGAATATTAATATTTTTCATTTGGGGCAAATGATTTCACATTAACCGAATACCAATTATCAAAGAACAATTACCACATAACCTCGTGAACAAGTACGTATGACCTATTGAATAAGTTAACATTGATCTAAGAATAATAAGGAAAAATATTTGCACGATGATTAGTCAAAAATAGAGGATATAAACCGCTTATCAATATAAGTGAAAACCGTCAATTAATAAAAAAAAAAGTATAAGTGAAAACCGTCAATTTGATATGTGACGAAATTTTTTAAAAAAATATAAACTGAAACTTATCATGAGATAAAAAATTAATAAAAAAGAGATAAACGGCCTTTCAACATTCATTAATGTAGGCCGAAATTATTGTCGAAAAAAATCAGTTATATTAGGATATTAGGATTTTTTTTATTTATCTTAAGAAAATGATATGCTGACAAAGTTATTAAAATCATAATAAAATAATGTGGCACCAGATACCTAGGTGCATATAAGAATGTGCATGATAATTTGAAATTTTTTAAAAACAATTTACATACGTGACAAAATTATATATTTGGAAATGATTTGATACCTAGGAGTATAAGCTCTCATGTACATATAAAAATTTGCGGCTTGCAGTGCTTGTAACGCACGTGTCATTGACAAAAGAAAGAATAGTTACTCTCATGTGGCTCCCTTCCCTCGCTTTTTTTTTCTATATCCGAAGTTGTCAATGGAAGGATTTAAACCCTTCACCTCTCCTTCACATTATAAAGTCCTTACCAACTCATCTATCCATATTTAATCATTATTATTTATTATATAAAAATCTTATTTATTTTTAAAAGGGGTCAATTGACCCCACTGAATCCCCTTGGCTCCGCCACTGCTTCAATGCACCAAATGGTTGACTCGTACACGATAGGGTATATGAAAAGACATAATCAACAATTTCAAGACATCTTGTTATCACATTTTTCTAAAATTTATTAGTCCTCGTTTGTATAGTTTCAAGTTTTTTAAAAACAATTTTGTTACAATGTTCTCATATCTTCACATTAGACTAGTCAATTCGGGCGGACATGTAAAATACGAATTTTATATACTTGGGTTTGGGTAAAATACAAGTTGGGTGTATTTTAGGTTCGCGTAAATATGGATGGTTGTATATCGGGTTATACGGGTTTTGGGTCAACCCAATTGATCGAGAGTGCTTTTTTATCGATTTTTTTTCTTTTGTCAATTATAGAAACCCAACATATTTTTTGTTTAAAATTGTCTATAGTTATACAAAAAAAAATAATATTTGCATTTTCTAAAAAAAAATTAAAATATATTCAAAACTTTTATTATGTTAGTTGCTTGAGGATCCCATTGAGTCAAGTGACTTGATGTCTTGATCTGTTTAAATAAGAACAATGAAACGTTGCATCAGTAATAGTTTGGATAATAATGAATTATTCTATTATTTACTCATTTAAGGTTCCGATGTTTATTTCATCTCTTGTATTATACTAATCACATGTTACACTTAGTTAAATTTATTATAAATAATTTATAAGTAATAAAGGTTAATATTATGAGGTTTTTATGCATATTTACTCCATTTAAAAATAGATCGAGAAAGGGTTGACTTTAGTCGACTCAACTAACCAAAGGATTGACTTGGGTCGGCTCAATCGACCCATTTTATGACTTTGTCTTAACTCGACCCATTGTCCATCCTATGCATTATGGTTCAAGTATAATTATAAAAATTTCAATTAGATGAGAATTAGAAATTTATAATAAACTAAAATTATTATTTTTAATTATAACATCAATATTATACATTATTATAGTAATATTATTTCTATAAGAAAGTATATTATTTAAGATGTAATTAAACATATTCAATTCACAAAAAATATAACAGTGTAACTTGTGCTTTTTAACATATCACACCATTTTGAATTCATACACATTTTGTATAATTTTTTTAAGATAGATAATTTGAGAAATGAAATAATATTAGTGTGTATTTGTAAATTTATTGCGATAACGATGTAATATCTCTTCAAATGATGCGACATAATACATAACTATTACTAAATGAATAATAAGTTGAAGAGAAAGTCATACAATAAGGATAAAACATTCAATGAACAAGGTATAAAACTAAAATTTATTATTTTTATTGCCTTGATCCAATGGGTGGAACGGGTTCGAGTTGGATTTAACCCGCTAATTTGCGGGTTTTTAGGTTCGACCCTTTTGAGTTCAAATCGAGAAAATCGTATTCAAAACCTAAAATTTTTGGGCTGATTCAGATTAGATTTTAGAGTTAGGTTAGTTTTTACCAGCCGGATTTGACACCTATTAGACTACAAATCAATCTAACAAAAATTTCCAAAATTTCTACTATCCCGATAATAATGAGATTCACTATCCAATTCAAAGGACTTGCCATTGAAATCTCATGAATCCACTCACTCCAATTTTTCTTCCCTATTAGACACCTTTTTTTTCTTTTCTATGATCAATTAATATAAGCAATAGAAAAAGAAAAAGAACAAATTATTTGATTATAAAGATGTATGGAACTTCATTTGCCAATTATTTGGGAGATAAAAGGTGGATGTTGATTTTTAAATGTGGGTTGTAGCTTTAGTTTCCTTAAGCCAATTGGCCCATTGGATGTTCCCTAATACAGGGAACCCATTGAATGACGCAACTTACGCAAAAAATTATTTTCAACATTACAAAAGAAATATCAATTATTTCTCATTTCCATTCCGATACCACCTCTGTAACGCCCCAACCTCCAATCCACAATTAATCGACCAACATTTGCTTAATAACCACAACGACTTAAGGTGATGAAAATTAAGATCAAGGTGGAGGCATTACTGCCGTCTCCGGATAATAGAGACAAGGTTAAGACACTCAATTAACTAATAATAGTTTTTTTTGTACGACACAAACGATAATATGAAAGTTATGTTTATACAAGCATTAGCTAGGATGACTCTATTACTATAACCGGAGTCCATACATGACCCAAAAACTTAAACTTATTCTAGCATAACCCATAATAGCAAAGAAATGTAAGAGGGGTGGTCGATAGGTCATTGCCCGACCTTGTCGGAACCCTTCTCGTCGGACTCCTCTATCTCTCGATTCTCCTGTTTAACCCTTGTTTGTTTCTCCTTCCCTAAAACAAAATTTAAAGAAAACAGGAAAACTAAAAGTGAGCGGTTGGCTCAATACGTTACCCTTATACTCGTAAAAACATTTTCGGTGAGCCGGTGAGCGCGCGCTATTTCAAAAATTCATTTGAAATATATCATTTAAGCAAAAGCTCAATCTTCTGGTTTTTGTAGATTTTTCGGTTAAAATTTCGATTTCGTAAATGTTTTAGCTTCCGGCTAACACTAGGACCCCAATTCATATGCAATTGCAGCTATGGCTTCGGCTATACGATTCGATTAAAATTCCCGTTTACGGGAAGGGCCCAATAGGATTAATTCCGCTAGCAGACAATTAAGAACGGTTAACAATAACCGATCGCCGATTAACGATTAACAATTAATTGGGTCCTAAAATGTTAGGCCATTTTAAAACAAGTACGGTAAAGCTTTTCATAAACAATTAAAAATTTAACTATTTTAGAAGGGTACAAGCAATAACGTACCTCGGTTAGGAAGTTGTTTCGAACTAATTTTTGATTTGCTTTGTTTTCGACGTTTCCGATAACCTTCGTTTGCAAGGAAATTTACCCATTTACTTTAATATAACTATTATATGTATATATATATATCCTCCTACCCCTTTTTATCAAAATTACTATCTAATTTTTGAATTTGTTTTCAGAAAATAAGCATGCATGTATATGCATGTACATACATATATATTTTTCTTTAACTTTATTTCTCCACATAAATTTCCTCAATTTCTCAAAACATATAGATATATTAATTCTTTCCTCCTTTGTATCTATTTATTTTCCATTATGAATAATTAAATTTAGTCTCTCTTTTTTTTTTAAAAGAATCATTACCTTAGTAGTAAAATGTTGACGAAAAGGAGTGAGGGAGGGCACTTGGTGGCTGGCCGGAATCCGGCGGCCGGCGAACGGCAGCAGGCGGCAGCCGGTGGACGGCAGGTGGGCAGGTGGCGGCAGGCGGCAGCCGGGCTGGGGCTGGGGAGTGTAGGAAGGTAGTTGGGCTTGTGGGTTTTCTTTAGTTTTCCTTTGCTTGCTTTTTTTTTTTGTTTATGCTCAGGCCCAACAGCCCCCCACTTATTTATAATGGGCTTCGCAGCTCAAATCTTATCCTCTTCCCCCATCACTTCTATGGGATTTGGGCTTATCCAAATCATAATTATTTTTCACACTTGGTTAGTTTTTTACCATACATTTGTATAAAAATTATTTGCTGTAAATTATTTATCTATTTATTTATTTAATTTATTTATTTAATTTAATTAATTTATTTTATTTACTTATTATTATTATTATTTTATTTATTTATCTATTTTATTGTTTGCACATTTTATAAATATTTAAGCATGAGTCAATTATTTCTCATTTCCATTTTGATATTTATGCGCAACTCACTACTCTTAAATACTCGAAACAAGTAAAATGCAATAATTAAATACAATTAAACTTTGGGGCCTTACATCCTCCCCCTTAAAAAGTTTCGTCCCCGAAACTATAATCGAGTTTTATTGTTGACTCATGCTTAAATATTTATAAAATGTGCAAACAATAAAATAGATAAATAAATAAAATAATAATAATAATAAATAAAATAAAATAAATAAATAAAATAAATAAATAGATAAATAATTTACAGCAAATAATTTTTATACAAATGTGTGGTAAAAACTAACCAAGTGTGAAAATAATTATGATTTGGATAGCTCCAAATCCCATGAAAGTGATGTGGAAGAGGATAAGATTTGAGCTGCAGTAGCTCCATTATAAATAGGTGGGAGCTGTTGGGCCTGAGCAGAAACAAAAAAAAGCAAGCAAAGGCAAACTAAAGAAAACCCACAAGCCCAACTATCTTCCTACACTCCCAGCCCCAGCCCGGCTGCCACCTGCCGCCTGCCGCCGCCTGCCCACCTGCCGTCCACCGGCTGCCGCCTGCCGCCGTCCGCTGGCCGCCGGATTCGGCCAGCCACCAGTGCCCTCCTCACTCCTTTTCGTCAACATTTTACTACTAAGGTAATGATTCTTTCAAAAAAAAGAGAGACTAAATTTAATTATTCATAATGGAAAATAAATAGATACAAAGGAGGAAAGAATTAATATATCTATATGTGTTGAGAAATTGAGGAAATTTATGTGGAGAAATAAAGTTAAAAGAAAATATATATGTATGTACATGCATATACATGCGTGCTTATTTTCGAAAACAAATTCAAGAATTAGATAGTAATTTTGATAAAAGGGATAGGAGGATATATATATATACATATAATAGTTATATTAAAGTAAAGGGGTAAATTTCCTTGCAAACGAAGGTTATCGGAACGTCGAGCAAAGCAAATCAAAATTAGTTCAAACAACTCGTAATCGAGTGCGTTATTGCTTGTACCTTCTAAAATAGTTAAATTTTTAATTGTTTATGAAAAGCTTTACCATACTTGTTTTAAAATGGCCTAATATTAGGACCCAATTAATCGTTAATCGGCGACCGGTTATAGTTAACCGTTCTTAATTGTCTCGCTAGCGAATTAATCGTATTGGGCCCTTCCTGGTAAACGGAATTTTAATCGAATCGTATAGTCGAAGCCATGGCTGCAATTGCATATGAATTGGGGTCCTAGTGTTAGCCGAAGTTAAAACATTTACTGAAATTGAAATTTAACCGAAAAGTCTACAAAAACCGAAGATTGAGCTTTGCTTAAATGATATATTTCAAATGAATTTTTGAAATAGCGCGCTCACGGCTCATCGAAATGTTTTTACAGACAGGGTAACGTATTGAGCCAACCGCTCACTTTAGTTTTCCTGTTTTCTTTAAATTTTGTTTTAGGGAAGGAGAAACAAACAAGGGTTAAACAGAGAATCGAGAGATAGAGAGTCCGACGAGAAGGGTCTCGACAAGGTCGGGCAATGACCTATCAACCACCCCTCTTGCATTTCTTTGCTATTATGGGTTATGCTAGAATAAGTTTAAGTTTTTGGGTCATGTATGGACTCGGTTATAGTAATAGAGTCATCCTAACTACTGTTTGTATAAACATAACTTTCATATTATCATTTATGTCGTACGAAAAAAAATTATTATTAGTTAATTGAGTGTCTTAGCCTTGGCTCTATTATCTGGAGACGGCAGTAATGCCTCCATCTTGATCTTAATTTTCATCACCTTAAGTCGTTATGGTTATTAAGCAAATGTTGCTCGATACCACCTCCGTAACGCCCCATCCTCCAATCCACAATTAACTCGACCAACATTTGCTTAATAACCACAACGACTTAAGGTAATGAAAATTAAGATCAAGGTGGAGGCATTACTGCCGTCTCCGGATAATAGAGACAAGGTTAAGACACTCAATTAATTAATAATATTTTTTTGTACGACATAAACGATAATATGAAAGTTATGTTTATACAAACAAGTAGTTAGGATGACTCTATTTCCATAACCAGAGTTCATACATGACCCAAACACTTAAACTTATTCTAGTATAACCCATAATAGCAAGGAAATTCAAGAGGGGTGGTCAACAGGTCATTGCTCAACCTTGTCGGGACCCTTCTCGTCGACTCCTCTACTTCCCGATTCTCCTGTTTAACCCTTGTCTCGTTTCTCCTTCTTTAAAACAAAATTTAAAGAAAACAGGAAAAACTAAAAGTGAGCGGTTGGCTCAATACGTTACCCTTGTACTCGTAAAAACATTTTTGGTGAGACAGTGAGCGCGCACTATTTCAAAAATTCATTTGAAATATATCATTTAAGCAAAAACTCAATTTTCTATTTTTTTTTGTAGACTTTTCGGTTAAAATTTTGATTCCATAAATGGTTTATCTTTCGGCTAACACCAGGACCCCAATTTATATGCGATTGCAGCCATGGCTTTGGCTAAACGATTCGATTCATATTCCCGTTACCGGGAAGGGCCCAATACGATTAATTCTACTAGCAGACAATTGAGAATGGTTAATAGTAACCGATCAACGATTAACGATTAACGATTAATTGGGTCCTAAAATGTTAGACCATTTTAAAACAAGTACGGTAAAGCTTTTCATAACAATTAAAAATTTAACTATTTTAGAAGGGTACAAGCAATAACGTACCTCGGTTAGGAAGTTGTTTCGAACTAATTTTTGATTTGCTTTGCTTTCGACGTTTCCGATAACCTTCGTTTGCAAGGAAATTTACCCCTTTACTTTAATATAACTATTATATGTATATCTATATATCCTCCTACCCCTTTTTATCAAAATTACTATCTAATTCTTGAATTTGTTTTCAGAAAATAAACACGCATGTATATGCATGTACATACATATATATTTTTCTTTAACTTTATTTCTCCAAATAAATTTCCTCAATTTCTCAAAACATATAGATATATTAATTCTTTCCTCCTTTGTATCTATTTATTTTCCATTATGAATAATTAAATTTAGTCTCTCTTTTTTTTTTTTTGAAAGAATTATTACCTTAGTAGTAAAATGTTGACGAAAAGGAGTGAGGGAGGGCACTTGGTGGCTGGCCGGAGGTAGGTGGCCGGATTCCCGTGGTCGGCGGCGACCGGCAGGCAGCGTCAGTGTTAGGCGGCTGCCGGCAGGCAGCGTCAGGAGTCGAGCAGCTGTGGGCTGGAGGCCGGCAATGCAAAGGAGTACTTTGGCTTGTGGCTTCTTTTTTTTTTTCAGCTTGCCTTGACCCAGCAGCTCCCCCTCCCTTCTATTTATAATGGGCTCTCTGCAACCCATATCTTATCCTTCTTCCCTTCCATCATTCCATAAGATTTGGGCTTATCCAATGCATTAACTATTGTCACACATGGTTGATGTTTTTACCACACACTTGCTCCTAATTTACTTGCTGTAACTTTTTTGCTGTTTTTCTCTTCTTTTTTTAAGTAATAATAATAATAATTATTTTTATTTATTTATTTATTTATCTATTTTATTGTTATTTATAATAAACATCTATTTCCAATTGAATTTTGCAGTAAATGACTGTACTAATATTTATCATTTGCATATATTATAAATATTCAAACGTGAATCAATATTCCTAAGTCAATCAACTGGAAAATTCATTCACATTTCTCATTTCTATTTTAATATTTATGTGCGGCTCACTACTCTTAAATATTGAAATAGTAAAATGCAGTAATTAGATACAATTAAATTTTGGGGCCTTACATCCTCCCCCTAAAAAAGTTAGTCCCGAAACTATAATCGAATAGTAACATACCTTTAAAACAAGTGGGGATAATGATTTCTCATTTCCTCCTCGGTTTCCCATGTCGCTTCGTAAACTCCATGGTGGGTACAAATTACTTTAACTAAGGGTATTGCTTTGTTACGCAACTCGTTTAACCTTTCGGTCCACAATTTTTACAGAGTTGCTCTTCATAAGCTAATCCTTCCGCTTCAATATTTAACGGTTTGTACACGATTGTGTGGGATGGGTCATGTACATACTTTCGCAGTTGGGAAATGTGAAACACATCATGTACGTGTTGTATTTCCGGTGGCAGGGCCAGTCGGTAAGCAACAGGATTGACTTTCTCAACAATCTCATAAGGTCCGATAAAACGAGGACTCAATTTGCCTTTTACATTAAATCTTCCGATTCCTTTGCTTGGAAAAACCTTAAGAAAGACCTTATCACCTTCATGAAATTCAAGAGCCTTTCTTCAGCGGTCCGCATATGATTTTTGCCTATCTTGGGCCACTTTCATATTTCGTTGAATAACCTTTATCTTCTCGACCGTTTCTTGAATCATTTCCGGACCCAATACTAAGGTTTCATCCAGATCGTTCCAACAGAGAGGGGTTCTACACCTTCCGCCATACAATGCTTCAAAAGGTGCCATTCCGATAGTCGCTTGGTAGCTATTATTATATGAAAATTCAGCTAATGGAAGATATTCCTCCCACTTCCCCTAAAACTCCAAGTATACATGCTCGTAGCATATCTTCAACCACTTGGTTTACTCTTTTCGTTTGCCCGTCGGCCTCGGGGTGATACGAGCTACTGAACCGTAGTTTTGTTCCAAATGCTCTTTGCAAGGCTTTCCAAAAACGAGCCTGAAATCTCGAGTCCCTATCCGAGATTATATCTTTAGGAATCCCATGCAAACGCACAACTTCTTTCACATATATTTGAGCTAACTTATCAATCCCCTAAGAATCATGTATTGGTATAAAATGAGCCGACTTTGTAAGTCTGTCAACAATTACCCATATCGCATTTTTCTTTGATGCTGAAAGGGGTAATCCCATAATAAAATCCATGGAGATTGAATCCCACTTCCAAACAGGGATCTCCAATGGTCACAACTCACCAACCGGGCGTTGGTGTTCCGCTTTCACTTTCTCGACAGACGAGGCCCTTATTCACAAATTGGGCTATATCTCTTTTCATGTTGTTCCACCAAAAGGTTTGTCTCAAATCTCTATACATTTTTGTACCCCCACGGTGAATGGAGTACCTGGTGTTGTGTGCTTCGCTAGTATCCTCCCCTTAATTGCACGCTGCGTGGTACACAAATTCCGTTCCGAAATCTTATAACCCCTTGATCATCCTCATGAAATCCCAAAGCTTTTCCTTTACTTATACTTTCTTTGATTCTCTTAATCTCATCATCCTCAGCTTGCGCTTGTTTAATTTCTTCCAAAAGGGTAGGTTGAACTGTTAACATTGACAGAATCATGTTTGACTCATGGGATAATACCGGTTCAATCCCTATTCTTTGCAAATCTCTTAATATCTCAAGACATATAACCTTTAACGCATTCACACCATGATGGGTTTTCCGACTCAATGCATCCGCCACAACATTTGCCTTCCCTGTGTGATAGTGAATTGGCATATCGTAATCCTTTAGGAACTCCAACCATCTTCATTGTCGCAAATTCAACTCTTTACGTGTGAAAATATACTTAAGACTTTTATGATCCGTAAAAATCTTGCATACACTTCCATACAGGTAATGTCTCCAAATTTTTAAGGCAAAAACTACTCGCAGCTAATTCCAAATCATGAGTGGGATAATTCTGCTCATATGACTTCAATTGCCTAGAAGCATATGCTATGACTCTCCCATTCTGCATCAAAACGCACCCAATTCCTTGTCTAGATGCGTCACTATACACAACGAATTCCCCATCTTGCACCGGTAAGGCCAAAACTAGTGCAGTAGTGAGCCGTTTCTTGAGCTCTTGAAATGCAGTTTCACACTTATTATTCCATTCAAATTTCGTTTTTTCCTCAAAAGATTAGTAAGGGGCAAAGCGATTCGTGAAAAATCCTGTACAAATTGTCTATAATATCCAGCCATTCCTAGAAAGCTTCGGACTTGTGTCACATTTGTCGGTCTAGGCCACTCGACCACTGCCTTAACCTTCCGGGGATCAACTTTAATTCCCTCTTTAGAAATTACATGCCCCAGAAAATTTACTTCGGACAACCAAAATTCGCATTTTGACAACTTAGCATATAACTTATGAATCCTCAAAGTTTGCAGAACAACCCTTAAATGATCAGCATGCTCCTCCTCCGTCTCGGAATATATTAGAATATCTTCAATAAAAACAACAACAAATTTATCCAAATAAGGCCTAAATATTCTATTCGCTGCTGGCGCATTTGTTAACCCAAAAGGCATGACTGTGAATTCATAATGTCCATAACGCGTCTTGAACGCCGTTTTGGTATATCCTCGGACTTAATTCGTAATCGATGATATCCAGACCGGAGGTCAATTTTTGAGAACACTCCCATTCCCTGTAATTGATCAAATAAATCCTCAATCCTTGGCAAAGGATACTTATTCTTTACAAGTAACCTTATTTAGTTCTCTATAATCTATACATAACCTCAAAGTTCCATCTTTCTTCTTTACAAACAAAATCGGCGCGCCCCAAGGAGATACACTCGGCTTTATGTATCCTTTTTGCAACAATTCCTCCAACTGAACCTTTAACTCCTTTAGTTCCATGGGAGCCATCCTATACGGAGGTTTGGAAATGGGTCGCGCTCCCGGTTCAATCTCTATCTCAAAATCAATTTCCCTTTTTGGGGGCAACCTAAGAATTTCACTTGGGAAAATGTCCGGAAATTCTTTAACTACAGGAATATCCTCTATCTTTGTCTCCTGTTTTTCTTCCGTTACAAAGCATAAATAAGCTTCTTTTCCTTGCTTAGCAAGTCGTCTAGAGGCTCTTAATGACACTACAAGTACAATCTCCAATCTCCTCGGTACCTTGAAACCTCACTTCCTTGCCGTTTGTACCCTTCAAGGATATAATCTGGCCTTGGCAATCTATTTTTCACCCATATTTAGACAACCAATCCATACCCAAGATTACATCAAATTCCGACAGGTCAAATCGTATCAAGTCACCCCTAAAATTCTCTTGACTTAGGGTAATAGGGCAATTTTTATACATAACGTCACATTTTATGGTTTGACCTGTGGGCGGACTCACATATAATTCTACGGGTTGTTTACTCGGTTCCAAACCTATTTGAGATGCAGACTTTGATGAAATAAAAGAGTGCGTAGCACCCGAATCAAATAAAACAAGTAAGTGGTACTGAATTTAAAAAGAGCGTACCAGTCACAACGGTCCCCGTGTCGGTAGCCTCGCTTTTACTCATTACATAGGCTCTTCCAACCTCGTCTACCGCCCGTAGATACTCGTGGCTGCCCTTGCATTCCTTTGGTTTTGGCTTGGACCTTTGCTTGCTGGGGAAGGTCTCGTTGGGCAATTTGCAATTTCCTCTGTAACGCCCCAACCTCCAATCCACAATTAACTCGACCAACATTTGCTTAATAACCACAACGACTTAAGGTGATGAAAATTAAGATCAAGGTGGAGGCATTACTGCCGTCTCCGGATAATAGAGACAAGGCTAAGACACTCAATTAACTAATAATAATTTTTTTTTCGTACGACATAAACGATAATATGAAAGTTATGTTTATACAAATAGTAGCTAGGATGACTCTATTACTATAACCGAGTCCATACATGACCCAAAAACTTAAACTTATTCTAGCATAACCCATAATAGCAATGAAATGCAAGAGGGGTGGTCGGTAGGTCATTGCCCGACCTTGTCGGAACCCTTCTCGTCGGACTCCTCTATCTCTCGATTCTCCTGTTTAACCCTTGTTTGTTTCTCCTTCCCTAAAACAAAATTTAAAGAAAACAGGAAAACTAAAAGTGAGCGGTTGGCTCAACACGTTACCCTTGTACTCGTAAAAACATTTTCGGTGAGCCGGTGAGCGCGCGCTATTTCAAAAATTCATTTGAAATATATCATTTAAGCAAAAGCTCAATCTTCCGGTTTTTGTAGATTTTTCGGTTAAAATTTCGATTTCGTAAATGTTTTAGCTTCCGGCTAACACTAGGACCCCAATTCATATGCAATTGCAGCCATGGCTTCGGCTATACGATTCGATTAAAATTCCCGTTTACCGGAAGGGCCCAATACGATTAATTCTGCTAGCAGACAATTAAGAACGGTTAACAATAACCGATCGCCGATTAACGATTAACGATTAATTGGGTCCTAAAATATTAGGCCATTTTAAAACAAGTACGGTAAAGCTTTTCATAAACAATTAAAAATTTAACTATTTTAGAAGGGTACAAGTAATAACGTACCTCGGTTAGGAAGTTGTTTCGAACTAATTTTTGATTTGCTTTGCTTTCGACGTTTCCGATAACCTTCGTTTGCAAGGAAATTTACCCATTTACTTTAATATAACTATTATATGTATATATATATATCCTCCTACCCCTTTTATCAAAATTACTATCTAATTCTTGAATTTGTTTTCATAAAATAAGCACGCATGTATATGCATGTAAATACATATATATTTTTCTTTAACTTTATTTCTCCACATAAATTTCCTCAATATCTCAACACATATAGATATATTAATTCTTTCCTCCTTTGTATTTATTTGTTTTCCATTATGAATAATTAAATTTAGTCTCTCTTTTTTTTTTTTTTTGAAAGAATCATTACCTTAGTAGTAAAATGTTGACGAAAAGGAGTGAGGCAGGGCACTTGGTGGCTGGCCGAAATCCGGCGGCCGGCGGACGGCGGCAGGCGGCAGCCGGGCTGGGGCTGGGGAGTGTAGGAAGGTAGTTGGGCTTGTGGGTTTTCTTTAGTTTTCCTTTGCTTGCTTTTTTTTTTTGTTTCTGCTCGGCCCAACAGCTCCCCACCTATTTATAATGGGCTTCGCAGCCTCAAATCTTATCCTCTTCCCCCATCACTTCCATGGGATTTGGGCTTATCCAAATCACAATTATTTTTCACACTTGGTTAGTTTTTTTACCACACATTTGTATAAAAATTATTTACTCGTAAATTATTTATCTATTTATTTATTTAATTAATTAATTAATTTTATTTATTTATTTTATTTACCTATTATTATTATTATTTTATTTATTTATCTATTTTATTGTTTGCACATTTTATAAATATTTAAGCATGAGTAAATTATTTCTCATTTGCACTTTGATATTTATGCGCGGCTCACTACTCTTAAATACTCGAAACAATGAAATGCAATAATTAAATACAATTAAACTTTGGGGCCTTACATCCTCCCCCTTTAAAAAGTTTCGTCCCCGAAACTATAATCGAGTAGTAACATACCTTTAAAACAAGTGGGGATAATGATTTCTCATTTCCTCCTCGGTTTCTCATGTGGCTTCGTAAACTCCATGGTGGGTCTAAATTACTTTAATTAAGGGTATTGCTTTGTTACGCAACTGTTTAACCTTTCGGTCCACAATTTTTACAGGTTGCTCTTCATAAGTTAATCCTTCCGCTTCAATATTTAGCGGTTCGTACACGATTGTGTGGGATGGGTCATGTACATACTTTCGCAATTGGGAAATGTGAAACACATCATGTACGTGTTGTAGTTCCGGTGGCAGTGGTCAGTAGGTAAGCAACAGGATTGACTTTCTCAACAATCTCATCAGGTCCGATAAAACAAGGACTCAATTTGCCTTTTACATTAAATCTTCGATTCCTTTGCTTGGAGAAACCTTAAGAAAGACCTTATCACCTTCTTGAAATTCAAGAGCCTTTCTTCTGCGGTCCGCATATGATTTTTGCCTATCTTGGGCCACTTTCATATTTCGTTGAATAACCTTTGTCTTCTCGACCGTTTCTTGAATCATTTCCGGACCCAATACTAAGGTTTCATCCAGATCGTTCCAACAAAGAGGGGTTCTACACCTTCCGCCATACAATGCTTCAAAAGGTGCCATTCTGATAGTCGCTTGGTAGCTATTATTATATGAAAATTCAGCTAATGGAAGATATTCCTCCCACTTCCCCTGAAACTCCAGTATACATGCTCGTAGCATATCTTCAACCACTTGGTTTACTCTTTCTGTTTGCCCGTCGGTCTCGGGGTGATACGAGCTACTCGAACCGTAGTTTTGTTCCAAATGCTCTTTGCAAGACTTTCCAAAACGAGCCTGAAATCTCGAGTCCCTATCCGAGATTATATCTTTAGGAATCCCATGCAAACGCACAACTTCTTTCACATATACTTGAGCTAACTTATCAATCCCCCAAGAATCATGTATTGGTATAAAATGAGCTGACTTTGTAAGTCTGTCAACAATTACCCATATCGCATTTTTCTTTGATGCTAAAAGGGGTAATCCCATAATAAAATCCATGGAGATTGAATCCCACTTCCAAACAGGGATCTCCAATGGTCGCAACTCACCAACCGGGCGTTGGTGTTCCGCTTTCACTTTCCGACAAACGAGGCACTTATTCACAAATTGGGCTATATCTCTTTTCATGTTGTTCCACCAAAAGATTTGTCTCAAATCTCTATACATTTTTGTACCCCTGTGGTGAATGGAGTACCTGGTGTTGTGTGCTTCTGCGAGTATCCTCCCCCTTAATTGCACGCTGAGTGGTACACAAATTCTGTTCTGAAATCTTATAACCCCTTGATCATCCTCATGAAATCCCAAAGCTTTTCCTTTACTTATACTTTCTTTGATTCTCTTAATCTCATCATCCTCGACTTGCGCTTGTTTAATTTCTTCCAAAAGGGTAGGTTGAACTGTTAACATTGACAGAATCATGTTTGACTCATGGGATAATACCGGTTCAATCCCTATTCTTTGCAAATCTCTTAATATCTCAGGACATATAACCTTTAACGCATTCATACCATGATGGGTTTTCCGACTCAATGCATCCGCCACAACATTTGCCTTCCCCGGGTGATAGTGAATTGGCATATCGTAATCCTTTAGGAACTCCAACCATCTTCATTGTCGCAAATTCAACTCTTTCGTGTGAAAATATACTTAAGACTTTTATGATCCGTAAAAATCTTGCATACACTTCCATACAGGTAATGTCTCCAAATTTTTAAGGCAAAAACTACTGCAGCTAATTCCAAATCATGAGTGGGATAATTCTGCTCATATGACTTCAATTGCCTAGAAGCATATGCTATGACTCTCCCATTCTCGCATCAAAACGCACCCAATTCCTTGTCTAGATGCGTCACTATACACAACGAATTCCCCATCTTGCACCGGTAAGGCCAAAACTGGTGCAGTAGTGAGCCGTTTCTTGAGCTCTTGAAATGCGGTTTCACACTTATTATTCTATTCAAATTTCGTTGTTTTCTCAAAAGATTAGTAAGGGGCAAAGCGATTCGTGAAAAATCTTGTACAAATCGTCTATAATATCCAGCCATTCCTAGAAAGCTTCGGACTTCTGTCACATTTGTCGGTCTAGGCCACTCACTCACCGCCTTAACCTACTGCCAAACCAATTTCATGTGGGCTCCACGTAAACATGACTTGTAGGTAAATTGCAAAACTAAAGTTGTTATTATAAATTGAAGTGTGATGCAACTGTAAATTTCCCAAAAATTTTTGGAGGCAAAGTCACAAGGAAATAGAAAATCTTTTCTTTACAAAATTATTAAATACCACTTGCAGAAGAGACAAAATACAATATTCCAAATATGTGTCACTTCGGATTTACAGTTACAAAATTATTAAATACCACTTCGGATTTTCTATTTCCTTGTGACTTTGCCTCCAAAAAATTTTGGGAAATTTACAGTTGCATCACACTTCAATTTATAATAACAACTTTAGTTTTGCAATTTACCTACAAGTCATGTTTACGTGGAGCCCACATGAAATTGGTTTGGCTATGAAAAGATAAAAAGACCAAAAACCCTTAATAATATTGGGTTGATTTTTGGTGCGGATGGAGGTTTGGAGGAGGTGTGCTGTGGAAAGAGTTCAAAGGGGGTTAGGTAGAGAGCAGGAAGAGAGAGAAAGAAAGAGGGATTAGAGCAGAAGAGTGAGGAGAAGAAGAAGAAGAAGAAGGAGATGGAGAAGGGCGACAAGAAGAGCGAGAAAGAGAGGGAGAGGAAGAGCGAGAAATACACTGGGAAGAAGACCCGAGAAGAAGTACATGGAGAAGAACAGCGAGAACAAGTAGACTGAGAAGAAAAGCGAGAAGAAGAAGAAGCATCATCAGAAGAGAAAGAGATTTCAATTAACGGTGTGAGGAAGAAGATCGAATGAGACTTCAGCCGGGTAAGTTATCTACATTTGTGGGTTTTTCATTCAAACGGTTTATGTTGGATGGGGGGTATAATTTGTTTCAAAATGGGTTGAATTTGTTAGAATTGGAATGAAATTTGATGTCAATTTCGATTTTTTTGGTATTGGAAGGGGGGCTACTATTTGTTTGAATTTCGATTTTTTGGTATTGGAAGCGGAATGAAATTGTTGCCCATTTGTCGGGAGTGTATCATGACTGCTTTGATTTGTTATCCTAAGGAGTGCTTGTTGATATCCCCAGATTGTGTAATTTGGAGATTTGGTATTACGTATTGAAATGAGTGAACTTTGCTGGTTATGTTTATTGAGGTGTTTCATATAGTTGTGTGATTTATTTTGGCATGTTAAATTAACTGTTTTAGTTATCATTTGTTGTGAAAATGCGTTACTAGGATTGGTTTGGTTTGTTATCATGAAGAGTGGTTCTTAACATCCAAGGATTGTGTAGTTGCATATTTGGTATTACATATTGAAATGAGTGAATATTGGTGGTTAGGTGATGTTTTTTGAGGGCTTTCATTCACTATTTTCATTTTAAGTACGAGAATGTTTAATTAAGTATTGTAATGTTTGTCGGATTCTTTGGACATGGTTTGTGTGATTTTATAAGGTCTAGTGGTTGCAACAGTTGTGTTGTCGTGGCCCACAGTTGGATTATGGTAAAAATACGTTTGTGACCCCTCCCTTCCCCTCATCATTTCTTTAATGTGATAAGCTCTAATAGTGTTTCCTAATCTCATATCTAAATGTGTGAATCCTAGTGATATTAGTAATGGCGGCCTAAATGGCCCCAGAACTTCGATGTGTCGGACGAAAAGAGGGTTTATATTTTGTAAACTGGAGATGCTTTAAAATAGTTCCACTAGTTCGTATAGTTAACCATGAAGGAATGTATTCAGTCGGGTCGCCATTTAAACTTAAATCGTACTCGATTGTGGCTGGAGATCTGGATTGGTATTGGGAAAGCTGGTTTCAAATGAGGTGAGAGTGTGTTAAAACATGAAAGAAGAAGAAAAATACAAAGCAAAATTTGACGTGTTTTATTCACTTTCCGTTGATGCATCGACCTTTATACTGGGAAAGGCTGAAAGCCTGAAACTATTATAAAGATTGCATCAACATTTTATACAGAGAAAGGCTGAAATAATTTACAGAGGCTGAAATTAACTAGTCTAGTAACCAACAGCCTTAGCTAACGACTGTGTAAAAGATTGGTCTTAGATAACAGCATAGGAAAACAGGAAACTCCTGCCTTTAGGGGAACTTCAAATAGAATGAGATGTACTATTGAGATTCTACGTAAAGCTTTATAACTCTCCATATTCTAAGCCTCAGTTGGGTTTGTACGTGTGAGGTTGATAGAACTTGATTATGCATTTTGTATTGGTGACACTATATAAAAACCTTACTATTCCTAAGCAGAATACTAGCTGCTTAGCCAGGCTTTCTCTTTCTGTTCTCTACTCTCCCTCAAGCGGGGTATGTGGAAGTTGCCATTGTGTCCCATCAATTGATATTCTCATCTTTCACCCAAAAAGCATAATAAAATATTTTGTAATGCAATGTCGGAGTAGACATTGACTTCCAACTCCAACTTACTTATTATCTTTATGAGACCTTTTTACTGATCTTTAAACTTTTTCATGGGTTAGGATACCACACATTGACACATTTTAGCAGCCTTAGGTTTTGTTGTTGGTGCTAAAGTATATTTCCATTAATTATAATATTTGTCTAATTGCAGTTTTGTTGCTTTTATTTCTTTACTCTGGTTTGTCACGCAGCAAGAGTTGCTAGAATCCTTAATTGCTGTAATAGAACAACTCGTAGTGCTTTTCCCTTTCAGGTTTTAAATGTTCAGGTGTCTTTTCTCTTCAAATTAGTTATTGATTGGCTTGCAACTGTAACAAGGAATGCTGATGCTCTTGCTTTCTTTACTACTTCCAATTCATATATGCTTGCTCTTTTTGTTAGTCTAGCTGCTGTATTACTTGGTTATGGAATAGCACGATCTAACGCATCAATCTTTAATGGCACTTAACAAGCAGTATCCTTTGAAGGCTTGTCTTTTAGTTTTGTCTTTCTACATATTTTTATTTTATTTTTTTATTTTCGTACCTTATACCAGTTTCATGACAAGTGCTTTTTCCTGTTTACATTATAATAAGATCATAATAGATGGAACTTTGTGCTTGTTGAACTACACATTGTTGTCTTTTCTAAGGTGGCCCTACGGACAATTCGTACCTTGTCTCAAGAGGTAACAAACTACCACATGGACACTCCTCCCTTTCCCTAAAGTAGTTCTTTTTGTATGCTTCAGTGAGTACTTTGGCTTTCTTTGTCATTCTTTGGAAAAAATGAATATTTTAACTCAAATGAAATGATCTATATTATTCTAATACGAAAAAAAGAGAACAAAAATGACATGACTATGAGGAGTAGAGGCTTGTCTACACATACTTGTAATGGTATTACAATTTAGTCATTAGTTCATTATATTGAATACATTCCCAATTATGGAAGAACAAAAGACCTCAAAATAAACTCTCATTTCCCTCTTGACAAACACTTAGAGCAGTATTTGTTTAGCTCTCATATTTAGGGTAATGGGTGTCCTCTGATCCTCCAACCAATGCAGTTGGCATTCTCTCATACTTCTATTCTTGTTGCCTTCATTTGTATTTTCTGCTTTGCCTATCTGCATGAATTGGCTTGGAGTAAGGAGTTGGAACCTGACTGGGATAAAAGAAGGATTTGTATTTTTACTAAAGTTTTCTTTCTTAATGTTTCTTTTCCTTTTCTTTTTGAACTTCTCTTTAGGGAAAGTCAAGGATTTACATTTTTCACTTTCTTGCACACCTTTTGCTTTGTATTATCTTTACTGATTTAATTAAAGTAAAATAATTTCCTGGGACCTCTCCCACCCCTTTTGTTTATGTACTGACATTAAAGTTGCAATTTCGTATTTCTGTTCAAACATTTTTACATTTCTATTTGTGTGCCATGTATGTGTGGTTGTGGTCATGAGTGTGATGAGCTAGAGTTGAATAATATGGGCTAACCTCTTTTTAGAGAATGGGAATACCAATTGGAAAGCTTTCTCTGTACACTGCACTTGGTGGCATTCGCCCTTCAGCGGTATGTGCTTGATATATTTGCAGCCCCTTGATTTCCCCCTTCTTATGCCTTGATGAATTACAATTTTTTTGAAAAAAAGGTTCCATTAACCAATGTTTGTTTCCTCCCCCTTTTTGGTGTTTGATTTGCCCTCCTCCTAAGAGCAGAGTTAACGCTGCTAGCTCTACATTTGCAAGTTAATTCATGTGAAAAAATGTATAAATTTCTAATTTAGTGGGGTGGTCCTGTTCGAGCCCCCACTTTAGCTTTTTACTATATAGCTAGGAGTATGGTGCTTTTTTCTCCATTTGGTTCTTCCGACCTTTCATTGTCCATATGATTCTTTATGAACTGCTAAGGTGCTCTGTCCATTATGCATACAACTTGCCATTTCTGCCTTTAGTAATCTATGCTAGTCATTCTCGTTGATGATTATGTTGTGTGTATAGCTTCTTGTAAACCTTGGTGTTAAATAATAGAAAGTCCTGACATAATTCTTGATGTTTTCAGTGCTTGCCAATTACCATTGATGTGGGAACTAACAATGAGGCACTATTGAATGACGAATTCTATTGTGGGCTTCGGCAAAGGAGAGCAACTAGACAATTGGCTATTCGTTACTTGTGACATTAGTAATTTAGACAGGCATTTAGTTTGAGGACCCTAAAATACTGAATCCTGAAATTTTTATGATACTGATGCATGAATTCATGACGGCAGTTAAGCAGTTTTATGGGGAGAGGGTCCACATTTAGGTAAGCTAACAGCAAACTTAGTTTATCCATAGCAGACAGATTAACCATTTCCTTTTAACTTTTTATGGGGATATGTTATAAGTGATTTTGTGCATTAATTATAATTTGAAGATTTTGCCAACCATAATGCATTTGGTCTACTCACAAAATATGGCAGTACTCATCTTGTATACAGTGACAATATACAAGTTCGGGTTTAGTTGTCCACATCTTTGTTAGCTTCACATCGAATCCCTTATAACCATTACTTTTGGGTATATATTCTAGGGGATGGTCTTTGTGGTCCTTGCTAGTCTTCTTGCAGCTCATAAGTTAGCAGGGAAGACATTAGTTGACTAGACTTTCTTATTTCTAGAGGCTAGAGAGGTATATTCAACTGATCAGACTTTCGTTTTTTTTTTTTTTTTGTGTGCTGATCAAGTTTTCGTTTGCTCATTTTGTTTGTATTTATCTTAAACTACTCCACAACTTGTTAGGGGTTTGTATTTAATGTTCGATGACCTGTAAACCAATTACAACCCCCACAACCTAACACATGGACCTTCTTCCCCAGCAACATATAAATACGTATAATATCAAATATCAAATACTAATATACAAACGATAACAATAATACCAATAGTGTTATGCATAACATTATAAAAAAAAACAACCATCTTTTAATCAAACCTCACAATAGCAGAACCAACCAACCTAACCAAACACCAACTATACTAAGTAATACCGCAAATACAAAGTCACCATCCCGGGATATCAAACACAATGCATTAGGATAACTCAAACATATAACATAACCAAACTCATGGCCATCTACAAGGCAGACAATGTGAGTCCACTATATACATTATTCATTGCAAATCAAAACATCCAATTTTAGGTAATACCGCATTGCCCTCATAGACATAATTCATGGCCTTTCAAGATGACGACTACGCTGATGTGTCGATTGTTTATCACTGTGTGCTCCCCGTTGACATAATTCATGATTCCTCATTGGGGGTGATAATGGGGATGTGGAATCATTTCGTCGGTGTATACTCATTGGAAGTTGTTGACATCAGTTGTGAATCATTTTTGAGTCGTGAATCATTTGTGGGTTTCATACTGATTGAGTATGGGTAGGACAAAGTTGGAAAATTGATCTTAAACTCAATTACTACATGTATCAACAAGAATACAACATGCACTTTCCTTTCCAAAAGCCCACAAGGGCCAAGACTAAGAGCTCCATACTTAAGAATGTTTTCTTGGAGCAATTTGAAGATGGTGGTTCTTGTATTTGACGCTTGTGAGTCGACTCAACATACCACAGTACCGAGATTCGGAAACACTCACGCTTATCGAAGTTTACTACCTGGAAAGACTCATGATCTAGGAGTGAAAGCCGCTACCCATGGGCCGGAATATAATCTCACGTCACCTTCCTAGATTTTGTACTTGTAAAGTGCTCAAACCCAAGAAATCAACTTTCCATTTTACGTTATGGTTGTTATCTTTGTCATTTTTTCACATATGTGTTTAGTAAATTGCTTCGTGAGGCCCAAAGGCACATTTCAAGTCTTAAACTCGCTTCCGACACAAAATATAAAGTTTACAAGCATCCCATGACAAGGCTATTGGGTTGTGAGGGTTCAAAATTTGCTTCGGAAGCCACCACAAACCTCCAACAGCTAGTGGGGGTCAATGGTTGGCTCTAGAGATCATCATAGACCTTCCCACGGTCATTGGGGACTTCTGATGGCCACCACGTGCTATCCCACGGCCTGTGGGAGAAGCCGTGGTAGGTGTTTTGGGTCATTTAAGTCACTGTTGGTCACCACGGCCTGCCCCACAGGTTGTGGGAGCACCCGTGGTGAGTGGTAAAGGTTCCCAAACTCCATTTTCTTATCTTATACGTATTTTGTCTTTGTGGGATACATATGAAAGGTTTGTTTTATAAATTTTTCAAACATTCTAAGTATCATATTAGCTCAATAAAACCCATCAAAATGCATATGCAAGGTAAATACTTCTCATACCAAGATTTGGGCAAACTCAAGTTAACATTTTCGATCACTAATCCCCAAAAGCATTATACCATTAAATCGCACATGAAAGTGGTTGGTAATTTTCCAACCGTTTTTATTCAATTGGAAATTGTGGAAAATAATTTCACATGAATTCCTGACCATTTTAAAAATGGTCGGTAATTTAAATTCGTTCTTTAATTAGTTTTTTATTGTAATAAAATAAAATCAGAAGTTATACATGTTTAATGTAATTTAAAAATAATTTAATATCAAACGAAATAAGATTAAAATATAAAATCATATATCCAAAATATAATATAGTTTTGATTCATACATAAATAGAGTAAATAAAAGTATAATACAATATTTTTGATAAATCAGAGCAACGTATTCATATTTAAAGAAAGTACATACGATAAACAAGAACATAGAGTGATTAGTCCTCATCATCATTCCCAGATTCACTACCTTCAAGTGGAGTCATGTTCAACTTTTCAAATAGAACGTTCACCTTTTGCTTCAATCTCTTGTTCTTTTTCTTTAATTGCTCCATCTCCTTTTACTTATCCTCATTTGCGTTTCGACAACTCCTACAAGTAAAATAATTAGATTAATGTCTAAATTCAGATTACTGATAATGAAGAAGAATATACACCATAATTTGGTACATAAGAGCTTCATTAATTATTTATACATACTTTGTTTTCCATGTTGTAATTTGTAAGCCATGCATTTTCTTTTTCACGTCATTGAGTATTTGCAATGTAGTTTATGTAATATGCTTTTTGGAGGGCTTGGTGGAATAGGGCGAAGACTAATGCCTATGAATTTCTTAAGTAGAAATCCTTAATCTGGAATTTACAATAAAGCTCTTCTGGATTAGATCAAAGAGTGATCCTGAGATAACTCTAGGAAATCCAGTCACTTCGTGTTTGCTGCATGTCACACTTTTGTTTTCATGGATGGAAGATAGTTACATCAAAAAGATATTGCATTAATTGTTGCATATTAGTTGAAATTAGTTATTTCGTATGATCAGATAAAATTATTTAGCTTCCTATAGGATGAACAATTTTTACACCACAAGCAGATGGCTAAATGGCTCTATCTCTAGCATTTTCTTGAATGCTTAAAGAGTTTCGATTGTGAGCTGTAGGTAATTCAGATAAGAATGGACAAGACAAGAAGAGGGTCATAAAGTCACGAGAAGCACTACGCCCAGGAACACAACATTTTGATTTTGTTTTTTAAAAGATATGTTGAGCAAACCTAAAAACACAATGGCAAGAGGGAACTATAGAATTCTAGAACAACTAAGTTTACCTAAGCATTCAGAATCTCTATTCTTGAAGGAGCCTTTTATTCTGTCACAAAATTTCTTATGTTGAAAAATTATATATATATATAAATAATTCTTATTCAAACATTTGATGTAGTTAGAATTCATGTCATAAAAAGCTAAAAATCAACTTTCAACTCTCAGCATAACCAAATCACTCCTCATTTTTCACAAAATGTATACAAGCATTCATGTGAGGGTCTGCACAGAAACAAAATCCTTGCATCAATTATGACGTTCTCCCACTCTTACAGAGCAGAAATGTAGACGTATGTATCATTGGAGAACCATGCAAGGAAAAGCACAATCATAATTGCATCAACTACGAGTCTATAAACATCAACTTCAATGAGACGGGATATTATTTAAGCTGATTTTGGAATTGTTTTGGGAAGGCTACTGCTTCTGTCGTCATGCTCAATGCATTTGATTTTACTTTCAAAGAAAGCATGGTATACTCTATAAGCAGACCACAACTGATTGCGGAAAGCTATCCGAAGTAGTGACAAATCGAAAGTCTTTACATATATGATCATACAAATAACTTACAGTTGGGCACTTCATCCCTCTTCCAAATCCTGAAAGTATGCAACAAGTAAAAACCTACCCTTCCGTAACCATTGCAAACTCGTCCAGTTCAGCTTTGGTCAAGTGCTTTGCATACTGAGCTGCTATTTCCTCACGATTCCACTGGTCAGGTAGGCCAAACGTAATCATTGAATCAAATCAGCTCAAAATGTAAAAAAATAAAAGCAGTCAAAGAATAAAGTCCAAGTTGTCTACAAGGATTATATTACCCATGGAAGATTTGCAAAACATTTCCTTTATACCTAATTAAAGCACGATCGAGGTCCTGCTTCCTGTTAGTCACGACAATCATAACCACTCTCTTGTCCTGTTCAAAACCATCAATCTCCAAAGAGATTTTTCATTAGGCTATAACCATTTCAGTTTTAGCTTAAGTATAAGTAATATCTACATATTCATAAACTCAACTGCCAAAGACTGAAATATGAGACCACAGATTAAGCCAATGTGTGTTTTCGAATGCCATTTTTTGGGAGAGGGGGAGGGGGAGGGGGAGGGGAGCGGGGGCATCTAGGGGGTGGGGGTAAGAGTGTGAGACCTTCCTTAATCCAGCCAACATTAACCCCAAACTAGACAATCGAGTCCATGGGATGGGGAACTCACAGTCTTTATAGGTTCTGTTCACATGACAATTGAACCTTAGCTTCAAGGCCGGAAACTGGAAAGGACACCCTAACTCCCTAAGACACTACAACATCTCTTGAAATTCTCCATAAAATCATACTCATAGGTTGAAAGAAGCTCCAATAATATGCTTACATTTGAAAGTTGGAAAGAAGCTTTGAAAGTAAATTCTCCAACGAGCACTATCAAGTTAAGCTTTTTAACCAATGTCTAGCATGCAAGCATGGATATATACAGGGGAAGGATTATGTAATGCAGAGAGAGAGAGAGAGAGAGAGAGAGAGAGAGAGAGAGAGAGAAGAAGAAGAAGAAGAAGAAGAAGAAGAAGAAGAAGAAGAAGAAGAAGAAGAAGGAGGAGGAGCAAACGGAAAGAAAGAAAGAACATCCCTAATGGAAGCATACTGTATTAGCTAATACGGGAGTTTGGAGGAATAACAAACAATGTTTATCCTATCAAATTTGGGATGAGTGTTTGGAGGATATGATCCTCCTTCCTCTCTCTCAAGAAATACATGCATGGTGTCACACATTTAGATATGAGATTAGGGAACACTATTAGAGCTTATCACATTAAAGAAATGATGAGGGGAAGGGAGGGGTCACAAACGTATTTTTACCATAATCCAACTGTAGGCCACAACAACACAACTGTTGCAACCACTAGACCTTATAAAATCACACAAACCATGTCCAAAGAATCCAACAAACATAACAATACTTAATTAAACATTCTCGTACTTAAAATAAAAATAGTGAATGAAAGCCCTCAAAAAACATCACCTAACCACACCAATATTCACTCATTTCAATATGTAACACCAAATCTGCAACTACACAATCCTTGGATGTCAAGAACCACTCTTCATGATAACAAACCAAACCAATCCTAATAACGCATTTTCACAACAAATGATAACTAAAATAGTTAATTTAACATGCCAAAATAAATCACACAATTATATGAAACACCTCAATAAACATAACCAGCAAAGTTCACTCATTTCAATACGTAATACCAAATCTCCACATTACACAATCCAGGGATATCAACAAGCACTCCTTAGGATAACAAATCAAAGCATTCATGATACACCCCCACAAATGGGCAACAATTTCATTCCGCTTCCAATACCAAAAAATCGAAATTCAAACAAATAGTAGCCCCCTCTAATACAAAAAAAATCGAAATTGACATCAAATTTCATTCCAATTCTAACAAATTCAACCCATTTTGAAGCAAGTTATACCCCCACCCAATATAAACCGTTTGAATGAAAAACCCACAAATGTAGATAACTTCCCCGTTGAAGTCTCATTCGATCTTCTTCCTCACACCGTTAAATGAAATCTCTTTCTCTTCTGATGATGCTTCTTCTTCTTCTCGCTTTTCTTCTCAGTCTACTTGTTCTCGCTGTTCTTCTCCATGTACTTCTTCTCGGGTCTTCTTCCCGGTGTATTTCTCGCTCTTCTTCTCCCTCTCTTTCTCGCTCTTCTTGTCGCCCTTTTTCTCCCTCTCCTTCTCCATCTCCTTCTTCTTCTTCTTCTCCTCACTCTTCTGCTCTAATCTCTCTTTCTTTCTCTCTCTTCCTGCTCTCTACCTAACCCCTTTGAACTCCTTCCACAGCACACCTCCTCCAAACCTCCATCCGCACCAAAAATCAACCCAATATTATTAAGGGTTTTTGGTCTTTTTATCTTTCCATAGCCAAACCAATTTCATGTGGGCTCCACGTAAACATGACTTGTAGGTAAATTGCAAAACTAAAGTTGTTATTATAAATTGAAGTGTGATGCAACTGTAAATTTCCCAAATTTTTTTGGTATGCTTACTTGTCAAACTTTAAGTTCCTACTTTTTCTGTTGAAAAACAAAAGGTTTGTCATTATTTTCCTTTATGTTGGCGAAAGCAGTCAAGGAGAAAGAACTTACATTCAATTTATAAAAAGATACGGAACACTGAGTTTAAAAGATAGAGGCATGCTTGCAATAGGTTTGAAAAGGTGTAAATGCCACATCTCAGTGGGTGGTTGATAGTGGTGCCTCAACCAATTGTGCATGCACTAATATGGACCTTTTTAAGGATTATAAAAAGTCAGTTCGACTTTTTATGCAACTAATAAATATTATGTTACCACATTATTCAAATGATTTCATTCCCCAAAATCATATCTTCTTATACATATCATTCAAAATACTTGATTCCTTCCGAAGGTCCTTATCATTATTCATCCTAATACACCATTTAAATAGTTCATCGTGATGTCATGAAGATTGATTGCTTATGAGTCCTCAGTTTATTAGGAAGCAAATGTACCTCCACTATTCATCCTAATATGCCATTCAATCAATTTATCATGTGTCTTGAAGATCAATTGTTGTTCTCTAGCAAATTTGATTTAGTATATTGAACTACTACGCCACGGCGTAATTGTTTTTCATTCAAATCAGCTAGGTTTTCTCTTTTTTCATTAATTACTACTCCTTTCACTCTAATTTTGCTTGTAAATTTGTTCTTTTGCCGATAATTGCGTACTCCCTCCATTCCGTAATTTGCTTCCTAAATCATTAAAACAAGTTTGTCCCAAATTAACTTCCTTATAAGCTCATTAAGTGCAATTTAAACTCATTTCACTTCATTATTTCGACTAAACTTATCATAAATTGGTCAATATTTTAATTTATTAAAATATTTATTTTTTATTTAGAAAAATATATATATGAAAAAGAGGGAGCGTTATTTTTCTAGCCTCACTTCACAATGGGCAGCAATTTGACGGAAACAAGGTGTAAAACTTAAAAATAAAAAAAGGTTTGATACATTTGCACAATTGTTACTAAACAATAAGGATGGGAACTTGATTTAATTCATTTTCTTTACCAAACACATAAATTCAAAATTTAAATTTCATCCCTAACCTCTAAGTAGGTATCATTAGTTCATTCCATTCCGTTTCTATTTCCATACTAAATAGGGTGTTAAAGTAATTTAGAAGCCAATTCTTATATACATCTAAGAGTTTATACTCACAGATGTCACGTTATTGTCAAATACCCACAAACTACCCCTATTTCCCCTTTCGCCTTACCATTTTTTGACACATATCCTAAAAGTATAAACTCTAAGGTATAATAGATACGTTGATCTACAGTGAACCATGTGAACTCCTCCATGGCCTCAATGGAGAGAATATTAGATAGCGACACAGCATGAGAAATCAAAATAGCAACTTCGATAAAAACTTTTTTTCAATGGGGAGAATATTAGATAGAGATACCTCATGATAAATCAAAATAGCAACTTTAATAAAAACTTTTTGTTTTGGTTTATCAAGAATGTACCGAGTATGAGTTAAAATATAAACCTCTGGACTCATGGAATATATTGAGTTCAAATTCATATTGGATACTTTTGACAATTCAATCCAGAATTATCTACATGAAACTCATTCAATAACTCCGAGTAAGAAGATATATACATCAGAACAAGGTCAAATTCTGTGGTTAATTCGCAATTTTCTGTTCTTTCCCTTTAATAGAGGACAAATTTTCTACTTCAGAAGCCTCTCAATCAGTCCAAAATGTATTCACAATTGGCAAGATTTCTATATCAGGGCTCTGATCACTAAGCTGTTTTTGCATTCCATTCCCATAAAGTCTTATAGTGAAGCTCTTCCCCCATACATTCTCCAAAATCTTTGACAGAGTCGAGCTTGTTCCTCCTGAAAACTGCTATCTGAGAAGCGAACCCTGGTTCAACACCAGCAACCCCTCCAACCCCGCCAAACTCAACACTATAATTGTGTTTGGATGCCAAGTCAGTTGCCCACCGATTGAATTGCACTCTTGTCCACTCAAACTTGTGGTCATGATTGCGGAACTTGCAAGTCTGTGGATGTGATTTCTCATCTGGGTCATCCTCTTGGTTTGCCAGATTTGACTTTTGTAGAATGACATTGTATTCGTAATTGGGTGTTGACACAATAAGCACCCGAGGGCAAAACAGTCCGAGTGCTATATCACCAAATAAGCACGCTTGGTCTTCCTCCATATGCTCAATAACCTGATTTCATTTTTTTAGCACATTAGCAGAGGAAAATAACAGGCATAGAATAAACAAGTTGATAAATGAGGAAAATAACTGCCTTTTGAGCACACTGGCAAGACGGTGAATTTGATTAGATAGATGAGGAAAATAATCTAGGTCTAGCAAGCATTTGGGATGTTGTGAACAGTTTTCAAACATGCTGCTCCAACAGGGCCAATCCATATTTTGTTTCAAATCTTGGTATCATGACTGTAAGGAAAAACATAATAAAGATACACCAGAAGAACATATAGTTTTATGCTAAAATAAGCAAGCTTTTACACTTCGTCCTATCAACTACTCATACATCTCTTTTACATGTCTCAACAAAGTGTTAGATGTCATGTCACTTTTGATTGTAGTCTGGAGGCCGATAAAACAAAAAACATAGGAAAGCCAGTTGCTGAAAGTTAAAGGACTTTTAGAATGTAAATTATGAAATGCTACAATAGGCAATGGTTTTGAAAGATGGCAAAGAGAGGGACAAACCTCCAAGCACGTCCCAATGTCGTATCCATACAAGCGGGGATAAAAATGGTTATGCTACCCTCGTATAGAATTACTGACGCTATCCTTGATGTTGGTACCATGGCATCCAACTTCTCTAGCTTTGAGTTAAGGATCTGCATAATGGCAAACCAAATCATTGGACCAAGCAAAACAACTTGCAATCCTTCGAAAACTCACATGAGTAACAGCAAAATGTGAGTTCTCATGTGTTCATGACAACTAGAAAGAGGGCATGCAATAGTAAAGTTTGTTCTCACAGTGAGAAATTCACATCTGTAATTAGCAAAATTACTTTACTATCAAGAAATAGGGTTCTCCAATGGGTTTATCGGAATCAGCCGCTCTGCTCGACCTAGACACTGCTTGTATGAAATCTACCACATTAGGTGGCATTGGATTACTTCATGAAAGAGGTTGATGATAGCACACATCTTTTGTCAATTCCTAGGTCCCAATAATTAAAAAGGAAAACAAGGGGAAATGTATCCCAAAAATCAAACTGCACTAAAAATAATAGATTGAACAACTAAATATTTTTCTACATACAATGTCCCCAGGAGACAAATAGTGAAGGAGAAAAACTTGTTAAGACCAGGTTTTAACAGTCATACTGGCCATTGGACAGAAAACAAAACTCAGGGTTACTTGGCAATTCAAGTTATACATGGCTGATAGGGAGCATACCAATCAGCAGTGGACAAAGTTTGTATGGGTTAAGCAGAACATTGCCAAGGCCTCTTTTATTACTTGGTTAACAGTGCAAAACAGACTAAAAACAAAGAGTAGGTTGAAAATAAGAAAATGAATCAGAATGATGAATCTGTGGTCTGCAGGCACTGAAACTTGTGACGAATTGGTCATTGAATGTCCTTTTAGATATATTGAGGAAGATTAGATATACAGCACATTGTCAAATCCCAGTTGTATCTTCCCGGAACTGATTTTCATAGATGCAGGGGCAGTAAGCATAAGAAAAGGTCAGCATACATAGAGGTATTAACACTGGTATATGTTTTATGGAAGGATCGCCCAACGGCAGGTTGTTCATTTCCATCACAATGACATATTTTCTCCCACTACAGCAACATAGATCCCAACTCCCTCAAACCAAAGGCCAGGATGACAGGTAATATACCTTAGCAGCACGGATTAGACCCTTCTGAGAAATATCAATACCAACAATCTTTTCCAAAGAGCTTGGAGAACCGACTAAAGACTCCAGTAAACTTCCAGATCCACACCCAAAGTCAATCTGCCACAATGAAAGTAAAACTTATGTTAACGCATACTGCATCAGCTAAACTATAGATCACGTAACTAAGGCGAAGAGAATAAAAGGCATGTACCAAAGAAGTAGCTGAAAGTTCCGTTATGTATTTCAAAGCGTATTCCACACGCTGCTTAGACAATGGAGGACTAAAAAGAGCTTGCTCCATTCTGTCTTCAAGAGGTTCCGTAACTCGCAACAAAGTTATGGAGTATTCCAGGCGACAAAATTCTGGGTGGATTACAAAGAGGTGAAAAAAAGTCAATACCAAATGGACACCCGCCCCCCTCCTTCCACCAAAAGGATGAGAAGGGTAGTTAAATGTCTCCCAGGTTGTCGAAGGCCAAGTTTCTCCATAGGGTCAAATGTAATGGCTATACTCGTCAATGGCATACTGATGCACTTAACAAGGAAATACCGAACAACAGGCAATATATATTTCCTCCGGCCCATTTTTAATTTCCTAAATGCATATCACACTTTTAAAGAAAGTTAAATATAAGCCGGTAGGAAATTAGTTTGGTGAAAATGATGCAAAACTATTGGTCAAACAATGTATTTAATGACACCACCAACGAAGATTATTTTGGGACAAACATAATTGTCAAATAGGACAAGCAAAATGGGACAGAAAGAGTATTTTTTATCAATGAACCAAAGACTACTTGCTGTCATCAAGACCTATCTAAGACCAGTGCTACCTGTAATGTTCAGAAAATGTTTGAAAATCTTTAGGAAAATAATATTTTCATTGGCAATTAGACCCTTTGCGTAAGATTGTTCAAGTTAAAACATTTACTTTAATTCCATTGTTGGGAATTGAGTTTCAGCCTTCCATTTTTCTCCGTGGATGGTGGTCCTTAGTTTCCATAGGAGTCTGAGATAGGATCAACGTTTCACAAAAAGAAAGGATAAGCAAAGGAATTTGACTCACTTGAAGATAGGGTTGATAGAACTTCCTGAGAATCCACAGCTGCGGCCAAAATTAGGTCATCAGATAACAAGTCCATGGGTATGGAGACAGATTGTCCAACTGTCATTTGTAGCAGAGCTGCTTCTATGCAAGGAATCACAGCACCTGTGCCTATCTCAAATTCAAACTCATCACTGCTCTCTAGAGTTAGAGAAATATCCCTCACTTCACATGTCAAGTATACTCTGTAAGTTATACACACAAATGACCCATTAGATGGAGATGATCCACTTTCAGGCCCACTTATGCTCAAATGCTTATTTTCAAAGCCAATCATATTATGTTGTGCATTCGTATGGTTTAAGTCTAACTTTTGGCTTCCTTGTGAACCACCTAGCTGCTGAACATTGTGCATAAGTTCTAAGAGGTGGAACTCTTTCAAGAAAGACGCTGGATGGCATTTGATGTCACCAAGGGCACTATGAGAAAGCTTCTCCAAAGGCACATCTGGTTGCTTGAAGTATGTGTTCAACCATGAAAGGACACTCAAAGAAGCACTCTGAACTGCATCCCCTTGTTTCCTGAAAGATTGTTTTGGATAACATTCAAGTATCATTTCCTGTTTCTTTGAAAATAGTTGTATCTTACACCTCAACATTTCGATCACAGCTATGTTCTGACCATCCATGGCAGAATCATTCCCGTTTTCACTCATGACCTTTGTGTTGGATCCATCAGAAGCTAGATTACTGCATGAATCAGATGATTCTTGGCCTGAGTCTGAAGAGTTGCAAACAACACTGAAAACAGGCTCGGCCAACCGATGTTGGCGGCAAATTCCACATAAGATATCTCTTGGTAAGGAGCCTCTCCAGTTTGCTTTTGTGCTAAATGATGTAGGCAAATCTGCTATGAGAATTGCTTCTCTGGACAATTTGTAAAGGCCATCAGGCGTTTTCCCAATAAGCATCCTGCAAACAGTATTCATTATAAGTATGAACAGTCATAGAGGTACAAAATATTGCATATTTATCAAGTAATGCAGCAAATTGAACATATCTTTGACTTGGGAATCAAAAGCCTTAGTAAACTACAGGTGTACATCGATCTTCTGGCTTCTCACAGTTGGACAAAGAGGCTATATATTCTCTTGATCCCATTAAACTATTGCACCAAAGAAAAGAAAAGGAGGAAATATTGTTTCAGCATTGCTTTCTGTCAATTTCAAAGGAAAGAATCTTCAGAAACTAATAACGACAAAGGAATTTGTTTTGGGGATTCTATTAAAGGAAAAATGGAAAGATTTTACAGGACAAAGGCAGTAACAGAAAGCAAGCTTGATTACATCAGAACTTGCAAGAGGAAAATGAATTTACTATTTCCAAACTAAAAGATTCAATTTAAAAGCATATAGCATGGAGTAGTAAGCTTCAGCTATAGAAAAAAGGCATCATAGGTGAAATACCTACACTTTCTCTTCAGCAATCGTCAATACTGAAGAACTTTGCACGTGAGAAAATTCTCTTTTGGCACTTCACAATCAAAGCCACTCTTTGTTTTCATCCCAACATTTTCAGTTTCCAAATTTTAAAAGAATTAACGCAGATTTTGTTTATAAAGATTATAAAAGCAATTAATTAAGCAGAAAACTGCCTTGAATATCACGGTTATCACCAGTATCAGTTCATACCATCTCAGGACAGAAGCTGTCAAATTAATGATATGTCCTACACTACAACAACTTTCTGCTCATTTGTTTTTAGGAAGAAAATAAATGAGCAGAAAATTATTTCTTTGGTCAAATATAATCTACGAATCCCATGATTTCCAATCTCAAGACAGGCAAAAGTAAAACCAATTTGTTCTGTAATGCATGACTTTGAAAAGAATCAAGCAACCATGGTATATTCTCAGTAACTTTTAACTATTGTAAACAAACATGCCAACTATATTATGCACCTTTATATATATGAGAAATGTAGTAGATCAATTTGTTGCACGCCCAACCAATAATTCCATTAAGAAAACTACTTTGTATATTCTCAATATGGGCATAGAGACTGGAGTCACGCCATACTATTCAGGTCCCAATTGTTCCTTAGTGGCTCAATCGTTGAATTTGTCTTGCCGTCTTAGGTTCAAATCCTAGATGGGGCCAACACATTCACAGGCAGGAAGAGAGTGAAGATAAACAGCTAGAGATAGCTAAGCTCATCAAATTTCTTGAATTGCTATTGAATCCCATCAGGTGCGGTGCAGAAAGACTATGAAATGCTGCTAATTTTTTCATACAACATGCAGAACCTATCAAAGTATATAAGATAGCTCCTATGTATACTCATGAATTTGACCAATAGCGAAGATAGAAGACGAAAATAATAAATAATAAAAGAAAACAATAGACACTGCGACTAGTTTTCCAGAGTTCCCACTAGTGAGCAAAGACTTCGTCAGTCCAAAGAGCAACAGAGACAAGTAAATAGAAATCAGGACTATATGAATTAGTTGCATATCTAACAGTAGGTAAACAAAGGTATAACAAGTCCCTGGATGACTGGAAAAATCCCTTGCTGACAGAAAGAAAATGTGGAGGGGGAGGACGGGACACTATAATGACCAATCAACAGCCTGCACTATGTTGAAAGGGAAAAACAACAAATCATAATCATATGAAGTAAGAATTTGACCTGAAATAGGCACGTCGAGTTACATCTTCATGGAATAGTTCCGCACCTCTCCATGTGTATCCAATAGATGCTAAAGTTGCATCACCATATACCAGCTGGCCCAGCAAGTAACTAGCACGTAAATTAAAAGAACCATAACAAGATAATTCTTTCCCAGCACGAAACTCTGACACTGGATTCAGATTATTTGCCTCCAAAGAAGAAAGATATAATCTCGTCTCAGAATTAGCCTTGCCAATTGTCCTGCAAAAGAAGAGATGGAGATGCGTAAACTCATAAACATCATTGCAACATCTAAAAAGACAAGTCAAGATATTAAACTAAAAAGCCATCACATTTGTTGTTAGTTGTTACTGGCACTAGCAAAAATGAAGTCCAGCAGAAGCAACCAAAACTTGATTACAACATAACATAATTAAAGACCACTCACCTAGAGAGAAGGACCTTTGAAGCATCTCCAACGCCAAGCTCTTGGGCAATAACATCTAGGTAATAACCTTTCGAACCCAGATTCAGAGTTATAGATGTTACATCCTTATCGAGTGAAAATGGAATATATACAGCCTCAATACAATCCCCAGTTGTCATTAGTGACTGTTGGTGAATTAATGATTCCATAAGATCATATGGATAAGGCTTCCGTCTCCTGATCCAAAGCTCATCCTCTGAGACAGCTATTAACTCTGGCAATTTGGCAGCAGCTCTCATGACTACAGGTATAGACAAGAAAGGATTTGCCTCTACCCTTGAATCAATGGATTTGCATAAATTTCCAAGTTTTGTATCAGAAGCTACAAGAGTGGACACAGGAACTGAACAATTAAATTCTCCCTCTCTCAGGAACACTGCTTTTAGATGACCACTCAGTGGATGAAGTGATGATAAGAACTACACCAAATAAGCAAAGATAACTTTAGTTATGATCGCTAAAAATTATATTAAACAAAAAATAAGGTATGTCTTCAGTGATATAATCTGAACACAGAGAAACAGATACCTGGGTCAAGGGAATGATTCAAATGTTGGCTGACCAAATCCATGCCTTACTTTTTAGGTATGTATTTCAAAATGCAAGGCCAATCAAGACAAAAACAACACTAATATATAATATCTGTCACCATTATTTATACTCTTCATGGATACTTATCAAGAAATTAGAAATTGATGCAAACCTTTGGGATTTAAAGTGATATTACATGTAAGGGTTCTCCTTTAAAAAAAAAAGAGGGGTATACATGCGGATTCTTAAGGATAAATCATTTATGCCAGCAGATGATTTCCTAGTGTTCTGCCAGCGCAAAAACTCATGAAAGCCTTCCATCATATCTCCTCTTGTTTTGGTATCACCATCACAACCGACAAACAATGTGGTGGAGCTACAAGTAGTCTATGTTCGTAGTCAAAGGCCATGCCTGGGAACAATTGAGAGCCACCCATGAAGTATTTTGGCGTACCATTGAGCCCCAAGAGAATACCAAAAGCTGATTATATTGTATTGACAGAAAAAGGACATCTCAATTGGTCTGCCAGGGCCCTAAACTATGCCAAATGAAGTTGGTTAGCTATAAATGCCGTTCTCACTCTCAGTTTCAAGTTTTCCTCAAAAACTAAGTTGCCACATTGGATGAAAGCGTTTGCTTGCATGCCAGCTACACGATCACTGCAGCTATAGAGTGTAGATTCAGACAAATGTTTGATGCCAGAATGATTGTAGGCAGTTAAATGCTAGCTCTAAGACAGTTTTTCATTTGAGAATGCAACTAATAGTACAGTAGGTTGTTTGCTATTAAAAAGTTCTGCAAGGTTTCACAATTCCCAATTTTGACCATTTAAGAAAGAGTATTTACCCTTATTTAGTTCAATCATTCCTTTAAGGGCCTATTCAAACTGGCATGTATACCAGCTTTTATAACAGCTTTCAACTCATTTTAACTCATTTCAGCAATAATAACTAAGCATTTATGCTCAGCTCACTTTAGCTCGTTTCACCTATATTTGCTAACCATTTCAGCTCATAATAGCTATAACAACTAATCATGTCAACTCATTTAAGCTATAACAATTATAAGAGCTGTAATAGCTGATTTTAATGGCCATTTCGAACACGCCCTAAGAAAGTTCCAGGGAGTCATTCGGCTATGAGACTTACTGTTCCTTCCCCCTTCTCACAAATATGATATTATACACTCTTCTATTAAACTTTCAAAAGTTCATTTGGAGAGGGAGAGGGAATTACTTAAAATGCCCCCTTGTGCCGCAATCAATCTAACCCCCCAAAAAAAAAAAGAAAAAAAAGGAAAAGAGGGCATTGAAATAACAATCATTTTGTGTAATTGACACATAAAGTAATTATGGAAACAAAATATTAGCGATAAGTACAAAGGAAAATTTGTATCTTAGGCGCCAAAGTTTTATATTTCTGATGTAAAAATAAGCAACTGTATACGCCTTATCCCAAGCTAATCTTTCTGAAAAAGACAAAGTAACCTTATTAAAGAAGTTACAAAATAGGAAAAGTAATGACATGCAAGCAAGAAGTGCCAACCTCATTTGAGAAAATATATGAGAGACGAGACACCAACTCGTCTGCTGGATCTGACACTGTCAAAGTGCTTTTTGAGGATCAATACCTAGCTGAAAGAACATAGAGAAAAATTGTGTAATGAGCAACAAAACTATGCATTTCGAAAGAAGGATAAGCACCACAGTTTCCAAGTCCATTTGAAGATTCTCAGGTGTACTTTCTACCAAAAGGAAACAAACAAAAATAAACATTAATTACTTCCCTCTTTGCATAATATTCTTGTCTAGCCATTATAAGTCTTCGTACTATATATGAGACTCTTAGCACTGATCTAAGTCACATGTCACTGTGTCGCTGACAAATTCCACGCTCTTGTCACGAAAAGCTAGATTCGTCGTATGTACCAATGCATTCAGTTTTCTCACACCCACCTATCCCAGGTGCAGATGCTACTATTTTGCTGCAGTAATTTTGTAAGGTTGCTCTAACAGGAAACAACAGCAACGAGAGCATTGTGGCTACGATCCAAAGTACAGCTAGCGACTCTCATACATTGATGAAGTACAAATTTCTACGCTCAAAGAAACTCCACATAATACTAGGATAAAAAGGAAAAGAATGAGAGATTAGAACAAAAATAAAACCAAAATAATCATATTCTAGACCTAATAATAGTAAATTCGACTTTGCTTATTCTACTAGCTAATTTTGCTTGACAATAAAGATTAACTGCAATGATATGGTACTGCAGCATTATTATACTAGCAGAATACGAATTATTTTCCTTTTCTTTCTTTTTTTGGTTCTAAATTAGGAAAGTATAAATTCTCCATTTAGCATATGCACATTCCATTCAAAAATGAAAAATCTCGTCACACTTTCCACTTCAACATTAGAGAAACCTGTAAACATGAGATCTAAAGCAATTGGTCATACTTTGATTCAACCACATCTAAACTACATCATCCTCCCATCCACATTCTCCATACAGATCAGGAAAAATATAACCCTGCTTCATCTTTCATATCACATGCACAGCCAAGCACCATTGCACATAGAAAACAATAAATAATTTCCACTTCTACAACTCAGAAAATCTCCATTCATCCATCAGTAGGCACTTAAAGCCTTATTATCATTTAGCAGTCACCAGCCGAACAATCTGTCCATAAACCTCACCTAGCTAGGAAATGAGAACATTTTCCATATTAGTCTTATTATGCAAAGCTTCATTTTAATTCCCATCCTTCACTCGGTTACCACTAATATGAATCCGATTTATGAAGCTTGAGACACAAAATTAGCAAATTACCAAGCATTAAACAAAATTTCAACCAACTATTCACAAATTGAGAAATGCTTGTGATTAAAAAATTAATAAATAAGTTCCCATATTGAAGAACCAAATCCAAGAAATTCTGGCAAGCATAGTTTGCATTCGAAGCATAACCGCCAAATCCAAGAAATTCGGGCAAGCATATTTTGCATTCGAAGCAAAACCGCAACCACCAAAATAACAGCAACTTTAACCATAAAAGCGATCACAACTTGTCTAGTTGAAACACCCATAAAGAATAAGCATGCATGGGCAAGAAATTTGGGTGGCCAAGAATCTCATCCTGGAATAAAGACCCCAAGGAAAGATGCCTTGCATTGCTAGAAAAGTGGCTTCTCATTTAGACAGGATAAAATCATAGAACAACACCCAGTTACATGGACCACCATATCAAAACATCCACCCACAACTAATAATATGAATAAGAGACTGTTTCTCCAAAACCTTCACCCCCACCTCATTGATAACATGAACTACTCAACGTAAGCAAAAACCAAAATAAAATAAAGAATCAGGGATGATAGTCAAACATGATTACGATCAAAAATAGAACATCGCCCAGTTCATAAACCCCAACAGCAAAACAACCCACTCACACCGACACCCCAGTAACATGAATAAGAGGTTGTTTCCCAAAACCCTTATGTATACAACATTAATAAAATGAACTACTGAAAGTAAGCAATAACAAAAGAAAATCAGGAATGACAATCAAGCATTATTATGATCAAAAGAGAGAGAAAGGGAAAACCCCAGATGAAAGAAACCTTTTGCAAAGCCATTTCAGCAGCGGATTGTTCAGCTTCTTTCTTCCTCTTGCAGGGGGATGAGAGGACAGAGAATTCAGGAAGTTGCAATCGACAAACGAAGAGACAAGGGCCCTTCTGAGGAATCGCTAATCCTGGGCACCCATTTTGAGGGGGCTCTTGTACCTCCTCTATAGTATAACGTGCTTTATCACCAAATTTTTGGTGTATTATGGCCTTTGGGGTGAGCATTGGCTTCTTCACATTTTCCATTGTGATTGATGATTCTTCTTGGTCTTTTGCTAATGCCCACCAAAGAAACCTTTCTGGGTTTCTTGCTTTAGCCAATGATCAGTCAATTGATCAAGAAAGTGGGGATTTTCAGAGAAATTGAAAATGGCATTTGGGTGTAAGAGAGAGAGAGAGAGAGAGAGAGAGAGAGAGAGAGAGAGAATTGGAGTAGAGGGGTTAAAGAGCAGTGGGTCGTACTGGAGATGGAGGAGTAAGAGGCCGCTGAAGAATGGAGAGAAGGGGAGACTAGGGAGGACTGGGGGAGACTGGCAGTCACTTCTGCGTTGGACAACGGAGAGAGAGGGGAGGGAATTTTGAGGGGAGAGAGACAGGGGGTGCAGTGTCCTTTTATGTGGTCATTTTAAAATGGGCTTGAAGTTGATTTTGAAAAAATAAGATTAATATTTTGACTATTAATATTAATTAAATGTTAAATAAGATATTAGTTTCATCAAAAAAAAATAGCTTAGTGGTTAAATTTAAAATTTAGGTATATTAAATTTTAGATTTGATAATTATATTGTATTATTTTATATGACTTTATTTAGACCAAAACCTACTATTTGCATAACATAATATAGGTTTTCATTTTAATTTCAGTAAATTCTTTATACATAAAACAAAATAATAATTTGTAATTTAGACTAAAAATTAACATTTTTGTTGACCAAATTTTGAGAAATTTATTTCTCATATTAACAAGAATGGAAATTAATTTATAGGTCTATTCAAATTTGGAAAACATATGTATGGGTTCTGAAATTATTTTAATACCATTTTTCTTAGCTTTTAATAATAACTAGTATTCCGACCCGTACACCGGTTATTCATTTTTGTACGTTTTATAAAATTTAGTAAGATTAAAAAATTTTTTAAATAATTAACAACACTAACTACTCTATAGACGTAGATGAATCTCAAATTTAATCTATTAAAGCTAAATAACGGCTACTTGTATAAATTATTCATCATTTATTGTATATAATTCATTACTTACCACTAAAGCTAAAGTTAATTTTTATTAGGATTTGATATAGTAGCACTATAACCATTGCACTCCTTCTATCCCATTTTGATGGTTTTAAATGTAATAACTATAGTTTTAGGAGTATGAATATAATTTATTTATTTTTTTGCGTATGAATATAAGTTAATCGAATTTGATGTTAATTTTCTATGACTGTTTTTAAATATTGGTGAACATTATTTTTTTATTATCTAAAGAATTTTATTTTGGTTAAATTTAAAATTATAAACGAGGAAGATAAAAATCAGAGTAATTGAGTTATTATTGTAACAAAGTAAATGATAATTGACAAATGGTACATTCATATCAATTAGCTAAATAACAATTATTCATTAAATACTTTCATATTAATATTTGCATTATGCCTAAAGAATTCTTAAATTACTATCCTACCTTTATTTTCTCTCTCCTTGTGATTTTCCTCTATCTCTTATTTATAGACTTTCCCCACGACGGCCTCTCGGAATGCCAAAACCACCTCAACCATGCGCATTTGAAACTTTCAATCCACACTCTTCGGAATTAAGTTTAGATTAAAAATATGAGTTTTTCAATCATGAAGATGTGAACATCGGGGGAGGAGAGACAGATGGAGGGGGACTTATTTATTCAAATGATTTTTTTAAAATTTTCAGGGAAAAAACTTAATACTTTATTTAAAATTCCATCTTATTTAATGCATGTTCTAATCTCTCCTACAAAACCCAAATATATATATATATATATATATATATATATATATATATATATATATTCGTGTGAATTCTGTGCTTTACACGGGTATGTGTTATTATTTAAGTAGTTGATATATTTTGTAAATATTAAATATTTTTCATAAATTTATAAACATTAGGCTCAAAATACATATGAATGATTTATAATCTAAAGGTAATTATTAGGAGGAAAAATGTAAATTTTGATTTACTTAATGGTAAAAAAATTCTGAATAATGTGAACCTATAAAATAGTTTGTCAACTCATCATTTTCTCTCACTATATTTTAAAATTGAGATGTATCAGTCCACTTTATTAGCGCCAAACTCCTTTAAATATATGTGTTTATTGTTGGATGTTATTTGTATAAGTATCTCACATGGTCTTACTCGATTAATATAGAATTTGAACATATTATAACTATATGATTACTCACTATGCATGAAATAAACACATTTGATTATATATATAATAACAAAAATTAAACATCTAAATAATGCAAGACATAACTATTAATTTATTTTAAAAATAGTTTCCTAGATTTGCCAACCTTTTTTGCCTTTTTGATGCTATATTGTTATAAAATTCCTAGGTTGACAATGGAGACGAAGAGCGTCATTAGGGATTAATCATTTAATTAAGTAGTAGTTGATTTCTTCTTGTAAAGGAAATTTTTGGTGGAAAAAAAACAATGGCATATAGTTTTTGCTAGCCAAATACTCAAGACCTCAATTTTTGATGAAAAAAGCAAGGGATTAATCTTAATTTTTTTTTTAATGCCATATGGTGTAATTTTTACCCTTCTATAAAATAATAATATTGAATAAATATACTCAATAAACATGACATAGGTAATAGTTTTGACCAAAATTATTCATAATAATAGCAAAAAATATTAAAGATAATCAATATAATTTCCCATACTAATTGCTAATTTAATTTTTTTGCTGCAAATCGAAAATAGTAATATATCGTAGGTGAATTTTGAATACTATAATTATCATAATTATTATAATTTATTTAATTTATATAAGTTTTAATACTGAAATTAATAGATATATTATATTATGATTTTTTGTAACAGATTAGATTAATTATATAAAAAAATATTATTTTTATTAAGTATTTTTAAAAAAATTTTAATTTTATAACTGTTGAAGTAATGGAATAATCCTTCAAAAAAATACATATAATAAAAATATAATATTAATTATGATTATAATAAAAATTTATATATAATAAAGTGGATATTACAAGTCTTTGACAATTAAAAAAAGGAAAATGATAAAGTAAAAAGAACCTTGATAATGTTTGAACCTTGATGGAGAGGATGAAAGTGTTGAGTGTTTACCACTAGGGTAACACTCACTTGGTATTATACAAAAGCTCTACTAATGGTAACTACTCATCCCACTTTTCTTTAAAATGTAAGATGTAAATTCTAAGCACATCTTTCAATGTATGTTTAACTATTTTTGTTTAAGAAACGATCTTAGAATGATATACACGGCCTATGTTTAGTTTAGCTTCTAAATCTCTTGTGTAAGCTTTGAATATAGGGCCCAAATATAACACCATATAATTTGTTGTATCCCATGTATAGGCACACTACCTCTTTTACATATAAACAAGCCAATTTGTTAATTCTTCATATGTTACGTATAACCTCAAAATGATGAGATGTAATAAGTCAATTTACAATTGCCAACAATAAGGGTCGAGATTTTATTACCAACATTAAGTCATACCAAATAAAAAGGAGGATATAGTGACATCAGTCAATCAATGATTCATACAAGATGTGTCTATGCTCCATATTTCTTACTAAGCCAAAAACTCAAATCTCAAAGTGATATCTCTATTAACATTCTATATAATATTGTGTGTATATTATTCACACCCTTTAAATACTTTGTCATTCCTCTCCATAAAAATGTAGTATTGACTTAAAGTGTAAAATAAATTGAATGTTTGTGCACCCTATTTTTCTTCCAAACACTTAGCCCTCCATTTATCTGCTCAAAAGATATAACAATGACATTACACTTAATCCATGTTACGAGTATAGTCCTGAAAGTCTTCATATATTTATACTTTCAAAGAAATGCTTTATAGTCTCTTCATGTGGTTATGTAGAAGACAGGTTGTATCCAAGCCTTGCAAAAATTAAGCTAATCTTATAATTGTAGGAATACTATTGTGTAAAAGAGTCTAAAGAATGCAAAATTATTTGGGGTATGTTAGCTTTGTACCATGCAAGTTGGAGTGTAGCCCTCCTTAAATTTATCTTTAACTTTACATAAATTATTCGAATACCAACAAGTATCCATTGTTGGACTTTAATTCCATAGGTGATGTTTTTCAAATAATGTGCATGCACCCATATCTTACCCACAAGTTATCAGCCTTTTGAGCTAAGTTCCAAACATACTTAACAATTATGGCAGAGCTCCAAAGTTATATGTTTCTAATTCCCAAACCTTCATTCTTCTTAGATTGGCAAATTATTTTTCAAGAAATAGGAGGGGTCTTGTGATTGCTATCATTTCCACCTTATAGGAGTCTTCTACAAACTAATTTGATGTTCTAAATGGCTTATTTGCAAATAATCAAGAAACCAATAGCTCCCATCAAAATAGAAAACTTCTTCATTTATAAGATATGTGTTTGTTACATCCAGTCATGACTTTGTAAGTTATCTTATCAACCAAATCAACTTTATCATTCGTAGAAAGTCTTATAGGTGTGATTGGCACTTTCAAATACCTGAAAGGCAACTTGCCCTCGGAGATACATCTCGGTTCAACAATCTTTGTTCCCGCAACCCACCTATTTCAATTTGAGTCTTCTTATGATTAACTTACGAGTGTCCACTAATTAAGAAAAAGAACCGTAGCTGGACTCATGATAGATTACTATACTTCTATTAGCGCTTAAAATTTTTTAATATAAACATTAAATACAATAACATTAATTACATATATAATATGAAACATAGAGCAAACAACTCACAACTCACACTTATAATAACACTGTATAACTAAAAATTAACTTGTATATGAAAGGTCGAGGGAGACCATGGTCGCCTTCCACCCACTAAAAGTTTCACACTTGTGACAGTGACTAATAAATCCTATAATTGATTGATCACCTTTTTATTTAGATTGATAAGCAAATGTCTAAAAAGCCAAAACATACAAGAGTCAAATCAATGATAAAAAACAAAAACATGACTATTCTACTTGCTTTGGCTAGCTAAATATGTTATTATGAACTCTAGAGCCTAGCAATACCTTGTGTTTGTCTTCTCTAGATATAATTAACCACCATAATCGTAATTAAAATAATGGTTAATCACCTATAGGTGAATCACTTATGGTATGTTTGGTTGGATATAATTAAAGTGATAATATAATTAAATTGCTAATGGTCATTATATTATCATATTTGGTTATAATTTTATAATACAATTAAAATTACATTATAATCACATTAATCTTGGATTTTTAACATCCGTACTCCTCGTACTATGTTGCAATCATTTTTCTACCCATATCCTATTGAAAATTATTTTCAACCCCTTGACCTTACTCGACATATTAGAGTTGTAGGTAAATTTGGGATTTTAAGTTGACCGGAGACGTTAAAAGACGAAAATGCCCTTACAAAACTGAACCCCACTACACTTATATTTTATTAATTTATTTAACCCTAAACTACTTTATCTCTTTCTTCATTACTCTCACAAACACAATTGACTACCATATCCGAGTCTCTCTCCTATCCCCCATTCTCTCTCTCTCTCTCTCAATCTCTTTCTCCTTCGTCGAGGCTAATGCTATCTTCGATCAAATAGGTGAATTCCCAACGCACAAGCTCCTCCTCAAGCAATGACTCAAAGAAGAACACCCGATTTACAATCGAATTTTCCTAAAAGAGAAACAAATTAATGGAGTTCATAAAGAGCTCACAAACCTCTACACTTTGTTCTTCCTTTTCCACCCTCTCTATCTCTCCTCCTCCTCTTTTCTCTCTCTTCCCCACTGCCCGTCTGCCGAAAATCATGGATCCCCTCGATCTGCTCCTTCGTCTTCTCGGTCTCCATCATCCGGACAATTCGGTACAAGACCGACATCAAAACCTACCTAGAGAAGCTCCTGGAGAGATAGAAAGAAGATGACAAGCTTCTTGGGAAGTGCGTCGATGAACTGAAGAAGAACGAGGTTGAATTTGATCGGTTGAAGGAGGTGGGTGCGCTTTGACGGGCGAAGAGTATGAAGATTGAGAGCAAGGCGATCAGGAAATGGTCCGTCAGGGATTTTGTTTCTTTGTTCTTCTTCTCTCTCTCCTGCCTTGTTTTAGTGGTTACAACTTATTAGGGTTATCTTGTGTGGTTATATTATGGGTATTTTAAATTTTAGGATTTGAGTTGTTAGGCTTAACTAAATTGATTGATTATTGTGAGGGGATTTGGGGTTTTGGAATTGAATGCGAGAACACTTTGCTTTGCTTTTGTTGTAATTTTGGGGCTAACCAATATGCCATATTGGATTATGAAATAATGTGAGCTATCTTTTATGGACATTAACTTTGTATCAAGTTAATGTTGAATTCTCATGATGTTTTGTTTTGATTTTTTTGAGCTAGTTTTTTCCTTTTAATAGGTCTAATCAAACACCATAGTCTAATGGAGGCAATGAAAAAAGATTCAATAAATGTATGAATTAGGGGAAGAGGGTATTTTCGTCTTTTAATGTCTCCGGTCAACTTAAAATCTCAAGTTTACCTACAATTCTATTATGTTAGTAAGGTCAGGGGGTTGAAAATAATTTTCAATAGGACATGGGTAGAAAACCGATTGTAGCATAGTACGAGGGATACGGATGTTAATACTCCCATTAATCTTTACCTATATAATTATAATTACTTAGACATTTACTAATAATCATGATTACATCTATCCTTATGATCAAATTTCAATACACTTATAAGATCTATTCATACATACATACATACATAACATACTTACATACATACATACATACATACATATATATATATATATATATATATATATATGCCATATCCTTTTTCCTCTCCTTCTTTACAAGCAAAAAACTCATTCATTTGAGAAGGAAATTGTTTTTCTTTCTTCTATTGTCTTAGACTCTGCTCGAATTAGCGTTTATAAAATTATTTATAATCGCTAACAACTCATAACAGTTCATAACAATTCATAACAGTTGTAACAAATCTTAATAGTTATAATCGCTAATAATTATTATTATTGTTATTATTATTATTATTATTATTAATTATTACTCTCATTACTCCATGACATAATAATAATAATAATAATAATAATAATAATAATAATAATAATAATAATAATAATAATAATAATAGAAGAAGAAGAAGATTTATTAATATTATAGTACCATTATAACATTTCATAACCACTAGAACACTATAAAACTAGTTTTAATAGTTGAAACAAATATATCCTTAATATATGGTATGATTGGTTGGTGGTTAAAAGAAAATTTTAACTTTAATATTTTTGGATTCAAATTTTGACTACTCGATTAAGAATATAAAAGAAGTTTGAATTTAAATTTTGAGATCAAAATTATCTCACTTGTTAACATTTATCTTTAATTTGACAAATATTTATCGTCATTAAAATAATTTAGTTGATATTTTTAATCAATAAAAAATTCAAAACTCCATTATATGATATAAGAGATTAAAGAAAGCTCAAATATAAATTTTGGGTTTAAAATTTTATCTTTTAGATAACATTTTTCTTTATTACGATAAACATTTTTAGCGCCAAGTCGGTGATGGACTAAGACAGATTGTGTCTTAACGCCTGGGGCAAAAACCCCTCCCTTAAAATGATGTATTCGAGTTGATTCATGATGGTGGGTAATGATATAACCATATTTATACAAAAAAATTAATTATCACCATTAAAATAATCCAGTTGATACTTTAACTTAAACGAATATTTATAATATTATTTGGGCATACCCAAAGGAAAGAAAACAAATCATATGCTATAGCTTATTTAACCATGCTTTGAAAGTTTGCTTTCGATTGCCTAGTGTATTTCTTAGCTCCCATGTAATCTTGCCTATATAGTACACTGTGTTGCACTTATCTTGGAAGCATCTCAAATTTCTTTCATGCCATATATGGCTAGTTGATGTTTTTTTATCGTAAAAGAAATTTAAAATTCGGTTATATAATAGAAAAGATTAAAAAATAGCAAATATAATTCTGAACTAAAATTATTTCATTTGGATAATATTTATCTCCACTACAACAAATATTTATTATATTTAAAATAATTCAGTTGATATTTTTGCCACAAAAACAATAAAAATTTGATTATTTGATAGAAAAGATTACAAAAGGCTCAGATCTAAATAATTAGCTTAAAATTTTATTTAGATAACATTTCTCTCTACTTAGATAATTTAATTACTATTTTTTCGGAATATTAACCTTTATAAATCCTTTATAATTTAATTACCTCCCTCGAGATATTTGGAAATCATTTATAAATCCTCCAAGTATTGGTATTTATTTTTACCCATCCTAACCGGAACAATTAATATTTTAGTGATGCATTGACCGTTATTGTTAATAATAAACAACATCCAAATACAATATGTGTATTGACGTGGTATAAAAAAAAGATGTACAATGCCGAATTGTCCTCTTTTCGAGTAAAGAAAATCCTTACTTTTCCCCAAAAGGTAAGTTTCTTTCTTGGCCTATTCAAGCTGTGAAGGAAGGCTCTATTGACGATCCCTCATCTTAATGCTCAAATTCGTCCGCATTTTAGAAAGATAAGGCCTCCCTCCCAAAAAGTTAGGTTTTCCTCTTTCCTTTCGTAATTTAAGGCAAGCTTCCATTGCATTCACCTTGGTTCGATTGTGAGGGGAGTCGATATTAACGAGTAGAGGAAGAAATAGGTAAGGTTTGATTTTGATTTCGTTATTTTTTTATTGAAGACCTCCATTAACGAGTTGAAGAGGAAATCGGTAAGGTTTTATTTTGATTTCATATTTTGTTTTTAATTGAACACCTCCATTGGCCAGGGTTTAAAATTGAATATGCAAAAATTGATATGTACAAAAACCAAATGGAGATAAGACGACTCCATTGAAGGAAACATGGAAGGTTTATCAAGCTTTGGGTTCACTATTGAGAATAGGAAGGTTCATTGTCCTAAATGTAAAAAGTTCGAGTGAGGTGGATTATAATGTATCAAAGTCTCGGAAAAACCTTCTCGGACCTTATTTTGCTTGTATGAACCATGGTGTATTCATGTAGTGGTCTAATGAACATGAAGGAAGCAAAAACACAAGGATGACTTCACAAAATAGGACAGTAGGCACAGTAAAAGGAAGGCATCAAAATGCGGACGATGGTTGGTATGTTGATGACATCGGAATAGATTTGAAGGAGCGAGATGACAAGGGTGGTTGAAGAGGGTAAAGAAATAATCATTATACTTGTTCTTTGTTTGTGTATTCTATTGGTGGCTGTAATTGTATTAGTTTTAATGAGTATGAGTGAGCAAAAAATCGGGTACTTGATCCTGGACCCGGATTCGGTTAGGACGCGATGGGTTCAAACCCGAACCCGGTTAAATTGGATGCGGGACTGGTCCAAGACCGGTTAGTGAAAAGGTGGACCTGGACCCGAACCCGTCACCCGGGTACCCGGTTTATATATATATATATATATATATATATATATATATATATGTATATATATATATATGTATATATATATGTATATATATGTATATATATATGTATATATATATATATATATATATATATATATATATATATATATATATATATGTAATTTACTCTAAAATTTTTGAATTTGAGAGTATCTTTTTGATTGTTAATGTTGGATTATTTGAGACATTTTTCTTTAATATTTAAACTTGTAATTTGGTATTTGTATTGCATGTAGATTCGAGACTTTTTGTTTCGTTATTGACCTTGGATTTGAAACTTTTTATAGTAATCACAATTAAAAGATTGCATGCTTCGTATTATTAGGTTGAGTGCATTAGAAATATTAAATAATTATATACCAAAACTTTACAAAAAATAAAAAAATTAAAAATTAAAAAACTCAAAATGTGAAGCAAACAACCGAGTACCCGGTCCCGGGGGTCCGGGACTGGGTCCAAATTTTTGAAAGAAAGAGAAGTTATGAAACCCTTTTAAGACATTAACCTGAAATGTAATGCCACCTTGAATAAGGGATGCATGGATCCTCCAATTACATTTCCTCTCTGAACACACGGTCGTCTATCTATGATTGTCATTCTTCAAGTACAACAAATGGTAACCCTACTTGGACTTAGAAATCTCTAATGATATCAAGGAAACATTTCTTGTCTTCAAAAATATCCCATTGCCATACATCTTTTTACCATCAACTTCGATACCCACTATCTTCCTTCCTCACACATTTTCATCCTCATAAGACATGTTTTCAAAAAATTTCATCTTCATCTACCAAGGAACAGTCACTATCCGAGTCACTACCTAAGTCAGTCTCATCAATACCCTCAGTAAAATCATCAATATCTAAATCTTTATCACTATCTATTGGGTCGGTGTCATCATCTATATTAGAATCAGGTTGGCCACAATGCTCGGGTTCTTGAATGATAATACCCTTTTGCCCCCAATTTGCAGTCTTATGCTTATGTTTTTCTTGGGTTATTAAACAATTTTTCCCTTCCCTTTGTCAATTTTTGAAATTAGGGGGATTGGTTCCACATGAACTGAACCACTTTCAATGTAACCACTACTTATTTGTGACAACCCTCCTTGAGATACATTGAAAACAGAGTCATCAATTGATGCTATGATCCCATCCTAGATTGAGTGTTCATCGCCCCTCCTTTGCTTGTGCAATGAGGGTTAACAACAGAGTTTGATTCAGGATTACCAACATGCACCAGTTCTACCTCATTCTGTCCAACATTTTCAGCATTCACAATCTCTCCATTAAGTCCCTCAACAATCTCATTCATTGTAGTTGGAGCTTTCCTTTCAAGTATGACAAACTCAATTCCTACTTTAGCATGCCATTTTATAGCCATTTCTAACTACTATTCTTCAGTATTGATTTTCCATCTTTGTCTATGCCTATCTGGGGATATGAAACTATAGAAAAATACCTAGGAGAAGCTTCTATAATAGGCCTAGCGAGAAACTCTCGAGCATCTCTATAAAAATCAATTGCCCCATATGTGTTAAAATCCTTTTTCCCTACTTTAAGTATCCACCCCTTAAACCTTAAGAACACTAATAATTCAAATGAAATCTACATCAACAATTAGAGAAAAAAAAACAATTATGACATTATCATTCAAAATCATAACAAAAACTTCCATTAAACCCACATGTCAAAAATTTAAACATAACACTTGAAATTCTAACCCTAGCTTTTGCTACAAGCACAAACTTGATAATTTAATAATGGAAAACTAAATACTCCCCTCAAAATATGCAATCGATCCACAAAATTCCTTTCTTTTGCAAGCTAGATGATGTTTCAACCATGAACTCGGATCTCACACCACAATTGCCTTCTGCCGAGACCCAATTTCGCTTCTTCGCCAACTAAAATTGCTCGGTTGACCACTTCGTAAAAGGGAGAAAAAGAAGCTTGCTCGATTAATCGTCAATGGTGTCTTTCTTCTCCAACCCTAAACCCGGATGAAGTTCTTCACTTCGAAAGGTGAGATCGATGAGGAAAACAAATGGGAGAAGCATTTGATGTTTTCTCTTTCAAGACAACAATTACTATTGGGGTAGCATAGTCATTCTATTTTAAAAATCAGGGATAAACTTGTCGTTTTACATTTCCGATTAGCTATTCGCCGTTTTTTATCTTAAATATTTTTTATCTCTAAACCCTATATGGGTAAAAATAAATACCAATGCCTGAAGGGTTTATAAATGATTTCCAAATAATATCTCGAGGGAGGTAAAAATATTCCTTATTTTTTCTATTAAAATAATCCATTACCTTTGTGATTGCATTACTCTTTTTATATAACCGGACATGACAATGTAATTATTATTCTATTACATTGCGTACCTAATCTAATATCTAATATATCTAATATCTAATATCTAATATATATATATATATATATATATATATATATATATATATATATATATATATATATATATATATATGATAATATTAAATTATATTAAATTATATGGAAAAAACTATCCAACTATCAAAAGTTGTAGAATACTACTTGTAATAATTATTTATATGTCATAAATAAGTAATTAAGAAAATCATTTTCTTTTGATAGGAAGAAAATCATTATTGAAAAAGAAAGTATGTAAACTTATGAAAAATTAACAATTTTAATTTTAATAAGACCAATAATTTAAGTTATTTTTATACATAAAATATAATTCATATTACTATTTAGTAAGAATGAAAAGGAATTTCGACATTTTACTTATTGGTGACAATCCTCCCTAATGCAAAGAAAACTATACTTAGTTATACCTCTTCCATAATTGCTCATAGAAAAGGCTCATATAGTAACAATTGGCTTTAAAATAATAGAAACTTAAAAAATTATTATTATATTTTCTAAACTTTTGATACGAAAATTTGATAAAATTTAAAAAATTACCCAAATCCTTGTAGAGTGGGAGGTATAGGCCTAGTAATTACTAAAAGCTGAGTACATAGGTTGTTTGGGGGCATTTATCGCATTCTAATTGATTGAAAATTATTTTAATTTTTAATTTTTTAGTCTTTTAATTGAATTTTAAGAAATAGAAATGCAATATATCATTTTGTCTTGAAAAAGCAAACACATCATTATTTTAATTTTTAATTTTTAATTTTTTAGACTTTTAATTTGTTCTATTTTTAGTTTCAATGGATGAAGAGCTTAACATTTTGTTGAGTGAAGGTATATATGTAAGTATAAGGACTGACCTTAGTAGTTGCGGAGCGAATAGATCGACTGCCGTTCGATAGCCCACAAGTCAATTTCCCGAGTCACGAATCCTCCGATTCTGGTTGTATTCCGAAGTCCGGTTCGGTGTCGTCCAGAACAGTATATCCGGCGTCTACTAGAGTCGCCGGAAACAGCCACGTATCAAAACCGAAGACCCTAAGATGGTCGGTCTAAGCGTGAGGGAGAATAGAGGATATGAGAGGAGCAACGAATGCTTGTGTTGTTCACCGATGTCTCAATCTGTGTCTCCCATTACCGATTAAATAGGAGCATCCGCTCCTATCCTTATTGTTAGGAAGTTGAGTCAATCTCAACTTCATCTCGCTATCCCACTTATCCAGGAACCTTTCTCGGATAAGAAGGGAGATTAATTAAGCGGAAATTAACAGGCCTAAGTGGCCGTTTTATGAACCTCGTCCAACAGCTCCCACTCGGCCACGTAGGCCGTACAACAAAATCTCTAATCCTTTATATCTCCTCACGTTTCATACCGGGAATGAAGCGTGCGACCAAAAGTAACCGAGTAGTGTCATATTAAGTCACCATCTAACTAACATGACACTTTCATAAGGACAACTCCCCAAACCATTCAAGACATCACCTGTGGCATATATAATCCCTTTATGCCTACTGATATATCATATGATTATATTCCGAATATAATCGCCCGGGCTGATATAGTGAATACGAAGTGGTTTTCCTTAGCCACTCATGATGTTACATCTCGGTAAGATTGCTTTCCTAATGTATTCCGCTGAGTTGTATATTTCTATAACTCTTGGAGTGTACATTAAAGTAGCAACATCCGACTTAGATTTCACATCATAGTCTTAAGTCAAAGGGAATTGTGTTTTGAAACAATAATGTTTCAGGATCACACGAGTGACAAGGAAGGGAAACTATTGTCACTCCACAAGGTCGTCTTTTTAGCACACACGATATGAAGTGTGTGTTATGATATAACTCCCACTAAGGTGAGTCTGTCACTTTTATATCATACGAATTACAAGTCCAAGTTTTTCCTAAAACCTGACTTGAGTCACTGGATTAGCGCACTCAACGTAATCCCGATACTTAAATTCGGCTAAAAGGCTTCAATATAAGGTTGTGTTATATTCGATTTTTCTTAAATCTCATCTTAGACTTACTAAGGCGACTATTCATGTATATTTTTCATACTTGTTCGAGTACGAAAAATTAATCAATATTGCACACCTAGTGCCAATATGATTTTAGTCTCATCCTAACCGCTACTCAGCGTTAGTGTTGATTATACGTGTGACAAGATAATCGAAGCCTAGTGACATTCGAGATGTGCCAATTCATGCAACCAAAGAAAATTATGAACATTCAAAGAAAAAAAGAAACACCAATCTTTATTTCTATGAGAAAGTTCATCTAAAATGTATGTCCAAAAACCAAAAAAATACAAGATGTTTCAAATGACTAAACTCTATGAAGACCTAAACTCATCATATGAGTTTTGAACACATCTCTAGGAGTAGGTTTAGTCAAAGGATCAGCGATCATCTTGTTAGTAGATAAGTATTTGACAACAATCTCTTTCAACTTTATAGCGTTCCTCACAAAGTGATAACGCCTTTTAATATGCTTAGCCTTCCTATGAAACTTAGGATCCTTAGCATATTGAATGGCAGCAGATGTTATCGCACCACATCTCGACGAGGATCGTCAACTCTAGGAGAAAGGTTGACATCCTGGAGAAAACTCCTTAGCCATATTGCCTCCTGAGCGAGCAAGGCAACTAGCGACATATTCGCTTCCATAGTTGACAGGGCTATGCGGTCTTGCTTCTTCTGCACCAAGATATGGCTCCCCCACCAAGGGTGAAAACGTATCCTGAGGTTGACTTGGACTCATCCAGGTCACCACCCCAATCTGCATCCGAGTATCCCCTCGGTTTTAGGTCCCCTCCTTGATAACAAAGTACCAAGTCGGTAGTTCCACGAAGATAGCACATTATTCTTTTGACAGACTTGCCAATGAGCAAATCCCGGGTTATTTTGGTAACGACTCACCAATCCAACTGCGAAGCAAATGTCGAGCCGTGTACATAACATGGCATACATTAAGCTTCCTATCACACTAGCGTAGGGAACACTACTCATATTCTGCTTTTCTTTATCTGTTTTAGGACATTGCTCATGACTTAAAGTAAGACCCTTATCGACTGGAGTGTCAACGGGTTTGGAATTTTGCATCCGAAAACGTTCCGGGACTTTCTCGATATATGCCTTCCGACATAAACCAAGAAGCTTTTAGAACGGTTTCGATTATTTCCACACCAAGGACATACTTGGCTTCACCCATGTCTTTCATCTCGAAGACGGAAGACAACCACTTCTTAGTGGCGTTGATGATTTCCAGGTTGTTTCCAGCTAGTAGTATGTCATCAACGTACAATGTAAGGAACATAATCCCTACTGTCGTCCTCTTGACATATACACAATGGTCTTACGAAACCATGGTTAAGCCATACGAAGTAATAGCTTCATGGAATCTAAAGTACCATGATCCGGAAGACTGTTTAAGACCATATATGGATCTTTTAAGACGACAAACTTTGTCCTCTTGTCCTTTTGATACGAAACCAATAGGTTGATCCATATAAATCTCCTCCTCCAGATTACCATTGAGGAAGGCAGTCTTTACATCCATCCGGACTAACTCCACGTCCAAATGAGCAACCGGGGCTAGAAGTAGGCGAATAGAGGTCATTCTCACCATAGGAGAAAAAGTCTCTTCATAATCTACACCTTCAACTTGTGTAAATCCTTTCGCCACTAATCGGGCCTTGAACTTATCAATTGATCCATCTGCTCGACGTTTAACCTTGAAAACCCACTTGTTTCCAATGGCCTTACGTCCGGGAGGAAGATCAACCAGTTCCCAAACTTCATTCTTTGCCATTGAGTCCAACTCATCTCTCATGGCTTCCATCCATTCTGTATGGTTTGGTGAATTTATAGCCTCTTCATAAGAGGTTGGCTCTTCTATTTCCAAAGGCATACAAAAGAAGATATCCTCTTCGATTTGAAAAAATCGTCGGGGAACTTTTCCTCGTTCGCTCCTTCGAATGATTTTAGGACTTGGTTCTTTTATCTTACTAGGCTCAGGATCCCTCCCCTTTTCCTTTGAGGTGTGGGACTCCGAGTAATAGGAGAATCTCTCCCACTAATCCCTTGAGATGTGGGTTCGGGTTCTCGAGAAGGAGGACTCGACCTCGTGATTAGGAAGCTGGAGATTGAGGACGTTCCTCATTCTCTTGTTGGATCTCCTGTGTAGACACATTTCCATCATTAGAGATGGTAGGACCACTCCCACTATCTCTATTGTGCTGGAAAACTATTATCCTCGGTGACACGATGGGTGTACGAATCCTCCCCTCACCGAGAGATAATTGTTGTAACTCATACAACTCTAAGTCCTTTTTAATTTCACCAATACTTGGGAACTCATCCTCAATAAAATCGACATTTCGGGATTCTATTTCCTTCATGCCGCCAGTTGGATGTTCTCCATACATGACATATCCTTTTGAATTTTACTGGATACCTGATGAACACCATTTTTGTAGCTCTAGGACCAATTTTCCCATGTGGGTGAGTTGGGTTGTGCACATAGCCGGCCGAACCCCACGGGCATAAATGGTCCAAGATGGGCTTTCTACCATTCCATAACTCATATGGAGTGATCGAAACACTCTTACTAGGCACTCGGTTCAGGATGTAAGTTGCCGTAAGCAACGCATCCCCCAAAAACTAATTGGCAAATTAGCTTGGGCCATCATTGTCTCGACCATGTCAAGTAATGTTCGATTCAGTCGCTCGGCAACTCCATTTTGTTGAGGAGTGCCTGGAATCGTGAGTTGCTCGCGTATGCCCTTTTCCTCACAAAACCCTTTGAACATATCGGAAAGGTATTCACGACCACGATCGGTGCGAAGAGACTTCACTCTACGCTCCAATTTGTTTTCTACTTCCGCTACGAAACGTTTGAACACATCTAAAGCTTCATAACGGTGTGATAAAAGGTACACATACCCATATCGTGAATAGTCGTCTATCAAAGTGAGAAAATAACTAGCACCATGACGTGCTTTGACATTCATAGGTCCACATATGTCGGAGTGAATAAGTTCTAAGGGATGTGACGCCCTAGAAGCCTTACCAAAAGGCTTTTTGGTCGCCTTACCGACTAAGCATGACTCACATCTAGGCAACCTAACCTTAATGAGTCGGTCTAGAAGACCTTCTTTTGCTAGTCTAGTCATTCTATCTTGGCCAATATGACCAAGTCTTGCATGCCATTTAACAGATTCGAATTGGAATCAACAAATGAAACTAATGCGGAATTATCATAGCAAACGTCTAAATCCAAAACAGGAAATTGTTTTGAAAACTAGCATGGCCAAACAAATTGCCACCATAATAAATCTCTAAACCATCTTCTTTTGAAATAAACTGAAAACCTACTTTAACTAAGGAGACAAAGGAAATAAGGGAACATTGCACCCCAGGCGCGTAGAGAGCATTTAGTAGGAGTAACTTATTTCCTCCACGTAGCTTGAGCTGATACGTTCCCACACCGAGAACGTCTTCAATCGTGCCATTCCCTAATGTCACGGTTTGTATGCCCACCGGATAAGGGTGAAACTCTACAAACCCAGCTTGGTCTTGAACTATGTGCTTGCTTGCTCCGAGTCTACAATCCAATTAGGAAGAGAGTTAGCAACTAATGCATGGGAACAAACAAATAATTCGGAGACTTTAATGGAGGGGTCACCTTTTGAGGCTCGGGACAATCCCTAGCATAGTGACCCTTCTTTCCACAATTATAGCACTTCACACGTGCCATATTCTTCTCTTTGTTGCCCTTAGCCTTATCGTTGTTTCTTGGCATTTCCACTGCGAGCCCGGGTTTCTTAGAGGGATGAGAACTTTTCTTCTTCCCTCGTTTAAACTTGTTGCCTTTAGGTTTGTTTCCTTTAGCAACTAATGCAGCGAGAACGGGAGCAGGAGCATGTGACTTCATGCGGTCTTCTTCAAGTTCAAGATGACGAACAATATCGTCCACGATCCGGAGGTGATCACTATGCACCATCGGGGTCTTGAACGTTTTCCAAGGATCCTCGGATGGGATAGCACGAATCACATTCGTGACTTGATCACGCTCGAGAGATCTCGATCCCTCCAGCCTTAAGATCACGAACCATTGCACTCAATGTTCGTATATGTTCGATTATACTATGCTCCGGGCCAAAAGTGTATTGCATCCACGTAAGATGCAATTGGCGGAGCTTAGTAGCGAAGTTTGCCCGAACTTGATCTTAAGTTGATCCCACATATCTTTAGTCTGTAGGACAGTTCTCGAACTCACCGATTAAGTCATCATGCATTAGGTTCGATAAGGCATACCGCGTCGAGCGGTCCTTTTGAACCACTCCTGATATGCTTTCAAATCCCTCCGATCATCGTGCGTGAACTAGTATCAACATCCTTGTCATCTTTATTATCCTTAGTAGCGAGGAGGATACATTTTGGCGGTCAAGAACTCTAGTAGTTCTCGCTCATTCGGAAGGAACTGAACCCTCCGATGCCAAATGTCATAGTTGGACCCCACCAACTTTTCGATCAAGGCCATATCTGTCATAGGTTTGGTTGCCATATCTACAAATAAAAATTGGACATTTAAGCACATCTTAAAACAATTAAAATTTTCACAAAAATCTTTACTCAAGTCATATGATCGAAAATTTTGCTAAGCTCATAATCATCACATATGAAATGAACTAGAAATTTTAGAAAAATTAATTGACACTTTAATTCCATAGAAAACATATTCATATGAACATTAAACGAATTAACATTGAACTTTACATACCACAAAGGTAGTTAAGATGTAAAACTAATTTACATGAAAAAATTGTACGTGATATTATTAATTCACATGAAACATATTCATATTAATTCTAAAAAAAAACTAATTTATAGATAATATCACTTAACTCATACTATATAAAAACTAATTTTATAATTAATATGATTTCATGAAACAAATTCATATGTAGAGCAAAGCTATTAATTTATATAACACTATATTAAACATATTTATATAATGTTCATGCTGATTTTCCATCTTTGAAATATGTAATACTAAATTACATATATTAAACAAATAACATGCCAAAAATCAAATAATTATATAAAACACAATTATATAATTTACATAATATGAAACAGATTCATAAAAAAAATTAACTGATTAAAATAACTTACATAAACTCATAAAATCAGATTAATGTTTATTTAAATTTACACAAAGTAAAAAAAATAACACGTACTAAACGTATTTAGTATTATTAGCATGTTACTTGAATAAATAAAGTGGAACAAAAACAGGGACGGAAGAAGCGTGTCTCGGAAAGCAAAAACAAACAGGGCTGGGAAAAAAACGAGGCCTCGGGAACCAAAGCAAACGGGACTCGGTAGAAAAAAAGAGGAGGGCACGCTTGCCCTTACCAGCCTATTGAAGCCTTTGATTCATTTACTCACGCGGCACTCCCTATTTCCGAGTCTTCCTTCCTCTCTGTCCTCTCTCCCTCTCGCTCTCTCTGTCCTCTTGGTTTCTCCGACCGAGAGTCTCTCTCCTTCTCGCCTAAACCTCCTTGAGTAGCCATAGCCACGGGAGGAAGGCTTCGGTCCGACGCCATGGTTACCGGCGACACCTTTCAAAAACACGGCCTCTCTTTCCGTCTCACGGTGACCCAAATGATGTAAACCCCGCCCTTCGCCGCCGAACTAAAAACAAGACCCACAAGCCTCGTCCCACTTTTTTGGCAAAAATCCTACTGTCATGATGTAGATCGGCCGCCAAGCAACCGATTAACACCAATCTCGAGCGGTGGTAGTTACGGCGTGGTGGCGCGTGACCCACACGCGCCACCGCCGGGGCTGTTCGCAAAGAAAAAGGTTGATGGACGTATATCGGCGGCGGAGAAGCTAAGAGAGAGGAAGATCTAATCTCAACGGCGGCGTGTGTTGGTACGCGCCACCCCTCTCCGGCGGTCCGATGGGTTAGTCCGACAACTACCATTCTTCTACCCCTTTTTTTATTTATTTATTTATTTATTTGGGTCATAGAGGCCGGATCGGGTGGTTTTTGCGTTGGGCCACTAATGGCCAAGCCGCGGTCTGCCGCCGTCGCCGCCGAGGCGATTGGCGGTTTATGCGATGGTTGTCGGGGGTGGGGAGGGCCGCCACGAGGCGGTGTTACGAGAGTCCGAGTCGGGGAGGTTTAACGTAGTGTTAATTAAACGGGATTTAAATTTGTACTTAACAAATTATGCGGCCTAAACTAATCGGGCTAATGACTAATCGGGGCTAGGAACTAGGCATCCAAAGCTACGATACCACTCGAAGGTATATATGTAAGTATAAGGACTGACCTTAGTAGTTGCGGAAGCGAATAGATCGATTGCCGTTCGATAGCCCACAAGTCAATTTCCCGAGTCACGAATCCTCCGATTCTGGTTGTATTCGAAGTCCGGTTCGGTGTCGTCCGGAACAGTATATCCGGCGTCTACTAGAGTCGCCGGAAACAGCCACGTATCAAAACCGAAGACCCTAAGATGGTCGGTCTAAGCTGTGAGGGAGAATAGAGGATATGAGAGGAGCAACGAATGCTTGTGTTGTTCACCGATGTCTCAATCTGTGTCTCCCATTACTGATTAAATAGGAGCATCCGCTCCTATCCTTATTGTTAGGAAGTTGAGTCAATCTCAACTTCATCCGCTATCCCACTTATCCAGGAACCTTTCCTGGATAAGAAGGGAGATTAATTAAGCGGAAATTAACAGGCCTAAGTGGCCGTTTTATGAACCTCGTCCAACATTGAGCATATAGGTGGTTTAGAGGGCATTTGTCGCATTGTAATTAATTAAATTTATTTGATCTTTTTTATTTTTAACCTTTGAATTGATTTTTAGAAAATAGAAAATACAATATAAAAAAAAGTAAACATGTTGTAGCTAATAGTTTTATATTTACAAGCATAAAAGCAAATAAAAATACAAAGTGAAACTTTAGATTTATTTTCTCGATAAAATTTGCACAAATTATGTTGTCTTTGACTTACATTAATGGAAATTTTGATATTCAACCAGTGAAAAATAAATGCTAGTTATACAAATTAATTATATAATAAGTAAAATTTTTTTTGGTGCAGATAATGACCATACTTTAACCTAACGTGAAAGATATGATGATATATCTGATGTGTTTTTTTTTTTTTTTTATTTTTTTTTATACAAACCTTGCAATTAATCTTGCTCATTAGGAATTACCTGGATAACAAAAGCGTTCTTTCCTATGTAAAAAAAACACATCACTATTAGATAATATATTTATATTTGCATGCATAAATGCATTATGATAAAATACACATTCATATTTTGCAACATTACGTTGGTTTTGCAGGACATATACAATCATATACATTGATTGTCAACACATGATAATTTAAAACCAAAAACAAAGCATCATATACATTGTCCACTTCCATGTCATTCAAAGTTTTTGCCATGTATGATGAACATTAATTAGCAGACTAATTCGTTATGAAGAGGTAACCTACTAGTCCGTGCTAGAGAGCGTTCCCACTTGAGATGGGTGGTAAGAAAGATATAGCCCATCCGAACTGGTTGATTACCTAAATATTGTCACCGATTTGGCGGCAAAAAATATTTGTTCTTTGATGGTTGATTAATAATATGCACAATGATTGGTATAAAAACACAAATCCTCTTTGTATAAACGAAATGTGTGTGAGGCCCATATCTATGATAAAATGTTAAAATTATTAAGTGAGATTTGAAGTTTTTAAGTCTTGGAATTGAGATTTATTATTGAAGGATTGGTTTCTGGAGAGTGCTTTAGAAAGAAAATGAGAGCCACCCATTAAATCTTTGTCGTTGATTAAACTAGTTTGGACCCGTCTCTGTGCATGGAATAATGTTGTACAATGCATAACTTAAGAAATTATTGAATTACGCATCGATGTTGTACTTGTGAGTTTCTTTTCTCGATCATTTGATTTTATTAAATGATTTCACTTTCAATAACATTCTTATACATATTATCCCCTCATAACGAAAACGCTTTCGTGACTCATCAAAGTTATTAGAACCCAACACATAAAAATCATTATAGCCCAACACACATTCATCTTCCAATCATTCTAAATTTGAAAAAATAAATAAATAATCTAAAATAATAAATAAAAAAGAATGTTAAAAAATATCATCAAGATTTTAAAATTACACACGTGATTTGGAATATTAAGAAGTCGAGTCCCTTTAAGAATCAAATAATTTAAATAATCCTAACTCATATAATTTGACAATATGTTTGGGTATCAAAAGGTGAATATTAGTAGGAAAAAAATAACATATGATTGGCAGATATTGAGCTAGATGACCTATAGATGACAATAAATATCATTATGTCACAAATTAATATTACAATACAAAGTACATCAAATCAATAAAAGAATATCAAACTTATAACTCATAAATCTTTACAAAGTCAATACTAATTTAACTTAATAGACGCCTAGATAAATATTTATATGCAACCAACCTACTAAATATCATTGACTTAAATATTACACCAATTCTTAAAAAGTATACATATACCCATAATGGGATCTCATTTTTTATAAGGTGAATACAATCATTTATCCATTCTTATCTACCTCTGCACAGAAAGATAATTAAGCATATAATAACTACTTATATTGACATTAATAGTGAAAAATATTATAATGATAGAAGTGATCCAAATATATTTAAAAATAATAGGTAATTTGTATCATAGTAAAGGGCATTATAGGTCAATTCGCGGTGTAGGGTAATAAAATCATATGTGTTTTTTACTTATATTGAAAATTGATCATGATTTTAGTAGTGAATCGATGGGGCAAAAATATTGATACAATTGAGATTTTATAAATACATGTTTTACTCGATTAACAACCAATTACTTCCCTCGAGACACAACTCTTTCTCTCAATTAATTAACATAAAAAGAGAAACATGAGTTCTATTTCAAGATGGTTGGGAGGTTTGATGGCAAATACTCACCTTTTAATAATTTAGAAAACTTACAATAGTAAAAAATATAATTTAAATATGTATGTCAATAATAAGTCACGAGATACACATATTAGGAAGAAAGTAAAATAAACGAGTATTTGTAATAAAAAAAATGATCTGTATGTTGTGCAAAAATTTTGAGATAGATGAATTTATTTGACGTCCTATGGGCTTAATAGAAGTTGACATATTAAGTTTGCAATCCTTTAAACATAACACAAATTACGAACTTAAAGTACACAAATTACGAACTGAAGCAATATAATTCCTAACTTTTTATTTATTACGTTTTATTCCACAACATATTTGAATCATAATTTTCTATCTTGTAGGCATTTTTAATTATTAATATCAAGTATATATGTAGTTGTTATATTTTTATTATATTAATTTATGATTTATTAAGGTTTATTAAATCATTACGTACATAGGATGAAGGTAATGACCAAATTGCTTCATCAAATAGTTAAATATTTAAATATTATTTTTATAACATGTTGCTGTTGATTTTAATTTTAAAAATTCTTATAATAAATATATTTTGAACTAATAAAATTTTTTGACACCAAATCAAAAAAACACCATCAACAATGAAAAATTAATAATGTTAGATAAAATTATTACATTTCAGGCCCAAAATAATATTGCATATCAATATACATAAAAATAAATGAGCTAATATACAATCCAAACCTAAATAAATAAATACATAACTATATATATTAATTTTATTTTATGTCTTAATATATTTAATTTTCAGATTACTTTTCTTTTTTTTTTTCGGTTTGTTAGAAGTTAGAATAAAATTAGTCTTCTTTGGTTAATTTTATTTTTATATTACTATAGGGTTTAGTTAGAACCTTTTTAATCTATTAGTATTAATTTTCTTAGTTTTTATAACTGATTTGATAATTTTTAGATTTTTTTCTAATTTAGGTTAAAGCGGGTCTTTAATTTAATAAATTTATAAATTTAGTTTTTTAATTTTGATTTTAGGTTTTTAGGATATATTCAGGTCCAAAAAATAATTTTAATATTCTGGTAATTTAATTATTTATTTTCTCATTTATTGAGTGCAGTTTATTATTTGTTTTACTTTCTGTTTAATATTATATTTTTATTTTATTATTTTTAATTCTGTCTAGTTTTTCTAGAGAACTATAAAGTTTTTTTGGGTTTTAGGTTACTTTTATATTTTTTTCAGATTTTTTATTTAATTTATTATATAATTTTGTATATTTGTTATTTATTAATTTTCTACTTAGTTTTGTTTTTATTTCTGTTTTATATTTTTATGAATTAATTAGGATGATTAATTATTACTTAATTTTTATATTAAGATTAGATAATTTTATAATATATAACTGATTTGATAATTTTTCATACTTATTTACTAATTTAGGTTAAAGCATGTTTTTAATTTAATAAATTTATAAATTTAGTTTTTTTATTTTTATTTTAGGTTTTTAGGCTATTAGGTCCATAAAATAGTTTTAATATTTTGGTAATTTAATTATTTATTTTCGTATTTATTTAGTGCATTTTATTATTTGTTTAACTTTTTGTTTAAGATTATGTTTTTTATTTTTAATTTTCTTTAATTTTTCTCAAAAATTATTATTATTATTATTATTATTATTATTATTATTATTATTATTATTATTTCTTTAATTTATTTTGGCATGGAGTAAAAAATAGTCCATATATGAATGGAAACCTATTTTTTCAATGATAAAATATTTTTTTATTAGACGAAACTCCTAAATTCACTCTCGGACCGCCATGTCATCTTTTTAAGAAGATTGTCATTATATAGTGTATAGATTATTATTATTATTATTATTATTATTATTATTATTATTATTATTATTATTATTATTATTATATTTATTTTGGCATGAAGTAAAAAAGAGTCCATATATGAGTGTAAACCTATTTTTTTCAATGATAAATTATTATTTTTTATTAGACAAAACTCCTAAATTAACTCTCGGACCGCCATGTCATCTTTTTGAAAAGATTGTAATTATAGAGTGTATAGATGAGAATAGTTGGAAATTCTCCAAATATATAAAACGGTTCCCGCTTAGGCATCTATAATATCTCCCCAACCATCTCTCACACAAAATATAACTATCACGTAGATGTATAAAATCAGTAAATTGATAATTGCATGATTCTTGAAATGTTTCCCATAACCTCACGTTTCCAATCTATTAATTACTGCCCATTTTGATTTAGAAAAAAAAAAAAAAAAAACAATGAGATTGACATTGTAAATGGCACACGATTCTTGAGATTGTTTAAGATAACGAAAACTATAAGTATCATCCACCCACCCATTAAATCTTTGTTGTTATTAAGGACGTATTTGGTAAAATTAGCTGTTTTAGTAGTGATTAACTGTTTTACTAGCTGCTAACTGTTTTAGTAGCGATTAAGCTGTTATTGACTAGTAGTTAGTGGTTAGACGTTCAAATAGTGATTTAAGATGAGTGTGTTTGGTAATATTAGCTGTTTAAGTAGTAGATTTGTATAAAATGACTTAAAAGGACATAAGCTGTTAAAAGTTTTTAGAAAATAAAAAGGATAATTTCGGAAATATATTTCAAACACTAGGTAGTGTTTTTAAAAACGTTACTTTAAATACTTTTTCGAAAACACTACTTAAAACTTTAATCATTTTGTCAAACACTCTAAAACACCGCATTCACGTTATTTAGTAATCGAGTTCAACTCGATGGCGGTGCAAGAAATGTAAATAGGTCAAAAGTTGGAGGTTTTAGCGTCCAATTCTCCGGTTGGGATTAATGTCGTCCAACACCTCCAAACTTTGGATTAATGGCGTTCAATTCCCCTTGATTTAAAAAAATTTAAAAAACAATAAGATTGATACTACATTGCGGCACGATTTTGAGATTGTCTCACACAAATCCAAATAAGACAAAGTTGAGATTGTGTAATTAGAAAAACACACACACAAAAGGAATGAGATTGTATCATTAAAAGAACACACATACGCACATGATGATATGAGAATATTATACGATCACAATATTAGTAAATACGTCCTCTAATAGAACTAAACCACTCAATCTTTAAGTCTTCCCAGTTCTAGGTTAATAAGATGTCATTATTATAGGAAACACTTTTAACTACAGTTTAAAACGACCTTTAACTACGGTTATCGGGCATTGTATATGTAATCGTAATTCTATGTGAGCATCTTTTAGTATGGTTCAAAATCATAATAAAAGAATGCCTATAATGATGGTTCTTTTGAAGAACTATCTTTATAGGTTCACTTATAACGACAGTTTTACAAGAGAATCGTCGTCATAGATGGACCCATAACGACGATTCCTCAAAAGAACTATCGTCATAGGATGACCTATAATGACGGTTCTTCAAGAGAACTGACAGTTCTTCCTTACGATAGGTCTAATTTTTTTTTTTTATAATTTTTATTATGTTTGCTTGCCCCTTACAAGTACAAAATAACATATATATAACCATTTATAAACTCTTTTAGGTATATACAAACTACAATCCAACGAGTCTTGACCAAAATGTATGCAAACCAGCGGATCCATCACACATTTATATATGTTACATATAAAAAGTGTAAAAATATATATATACCTATGTAATCGTATACCTATGTATATATATATACCTATAACTCGTATGGCTATTAAAATCACAAATCAAATAATGAAGAATAAATGTAAATATATACCTATGTCTTTATACGGTTATAAACAAATTTTGCCCAACCTTGTCTTAACTCGCCGAGCACATCATCTCGTATAGGGAGTAGAGGACATCTTTCGTGGAAAATATTATGACCAATGCTTCTTAATGGTGTGCATGCTAACATGACCTAGTCTACGATACCATGTCCAAGAATCATCATGTAAGATGCTTTTAAGCAAGATAAATTCGACTTGGGTCGAGAGAGGAATATGTAGGTATTACCCGATCTCTTACCCGAGAGGTTAGTCTCCTTGGTAGTTTCATCGAAATATAGCAATTGGTCTAAGTGAATCTTACCTCTTGACCTTTGTCACACAATTGAGAGATGCTGAGCAGATTATACTTTAATCCCTTGACAAGGTAGACTACACTAACCAAATTGTCTCCTTTTCCAATATTGCCTATCCCAACTATCTTGCCCTTGCTATTATCTCCGAAAGTGACCTTCCCTCCCTTGTATTCTTCTAACTTAGAAAAGAGTCTTGAATCTCCCGACATGTGGCGTGAGCATCCACTATCCAGGTACCAATGACCTTTTGTCCTTTTCCGAGCTACCCGTAAGTCGAAACAAACTAACTCTTCTCACTTCCTCTAACGAACCCAATAACTCCCTTTAATGTGGTTCTTTTCGAGGAATATGACTCTTGGGAACCCGGACTTGAACAACTTTGGGTTGGGTCCGATTCTGAGTCTTCCTTTTCGAAAACCGAGTTTGTGTCTCTTTCTTTTGAAAATATTTCATTTTATAAACCGGTGGAGAAGGTTTTCTCCTGAAAGCTGGTTTGGGCTCAGTCCCCTTTTCATTCTTATGAATGGGACCGTGCTCAGCCTTCCCGAACTTCACAGTTCCGGAATCCTTTTGAAAAGATCCGAGTAGGAATTAGATTCCTCCTCTTTGTTAAAACCAAGTCCTTCTTTTCTAAAAGAGACACATTAAGACCCTAAGAGCATGTCAATGTTTTTCTAACCTTGAGTAAACTTTAAAACAAGTTCTTGAGACTCATTGAGCTTTTGCTTCGGATGCTCATTTTCTCTTCTAATTGTCTCGGACTCGGTCTCAATATCTTGAGTACTAGTCTTGAGCTCTACTAGAGTTAGTCTCGGTTTTTCTAATTCATTTTTCAAAGATATGCTATCGAAGTGATAGTCTCAAGTTGTTCTTTAAATTGAGAGGAATCGGAATTAGACTTTTTTTCCAAAGTATAAATATATTTAGCTAAATCAACTTTGGAAAACTTGAAGAAATATTCAATTACCTCCCGAGGATTCGTTTCCTCATCGTCCGAGTGGTCGAGTCTTACTCATATTCACCTTCGAGTTTGATAGAGCCATCGGACACTTTGAGTCGTCCGAGTATTCATCTTCTTCGATTCAGATGAATCTTCATCACTCCATGTGGCCATCATAGCTTTCTTCTTCTTTCTGTCCCTCTTTCTCCTTGGACAGTCTTTGACTATGTGATCTTTGCTGCCACATTCAAAACAGCCAGAGTTCTTAGTTAAAGATAACTTTGAAGGGGAAGAGTGTTTACCTTTTCTATCCTCCTTATCTTTCTTGTAGAACTCATCTCTTGGCCTTTTCTCCCATCTCTTATGCTTCATCATTCTTTTGAAGCCTCGAGCGATAAGTGCCATGAGATCTTTTTCGAGTCCGATGAACTTAGATTTTCTTCTCTCGCTTTCGAGGCCTTCAGCGTGATATTCTTTTTAGTGCTGACCTCGGCATCCTCTTCCTCCGGATGGATTTCATGGGTGAGTAGCTTCCCAATGAGTTCGTCCGGCTTTAATAGAGAGAGGTTCTGGGCTTCCTCAATGGCTGTCACCTTGGGACCCCATCTTCTCTTAGGTAGACTTCTTAGAATCTTTCTGCACATTTCTTTATAGGAAATCTTTCTACCTAGAGATTTGAGATTGTTAGTTATCTCAAGTGAAGCGGATGAACATCCGAGTGATGTTTTCTTCGGCTCCATCTTGAACGGCTCATATTTGTGAAGATATTGGCTTATCTTCGCTTATCTAACTCGACTAGTGCCTTCATATATGTTGACAAGAATGTCCCACACTTCCTTTGCTGTGTCATATGCTAACACTCTGTTGTATTCTTCTGAGTTGATGGCACACATCAGAATGTTCATTGCTTTAAAGTTCTTCCCGAACTTTTCTGCCTCTTCGATGGTGTACTCGAGCTTTTCTTGAGGCACGAGTCTTGTTTCCTCCATCCCCATTGGAATGTAATTGCCTTCTTGTATGATGTTCCATACATCTTCATCATGATCCAAGTAGAAAACAGTCCATGAGCTTCTTCCAAGTGTACGAAATTTAATCTTTTAAACTTTGGTGGTCTGCTAGAAGATCTTCCTTCATCGAACTCTTCATTGTTCCGAGCTATTTGATCTTTAAATCTTTGGATTGTTAGATCCTTTCTGAAAGGCTAGGCTCGATACCAATTGAAGGTTTGCTCTTGGAGAGACTTGGTCACCCTAGAGGGGGTGAATAGGGTCATGAGGAAATTTTAACAACAATGGAGGGGTTAAAGTTTAAACTGAATAATCAAGATAATCTGAGTCTAGATTGGACTCGGAAAAGTATCAACTCAAAAATTACGTGGAAACCCTCATGGGGCAGAAAACCACGGCCAGTGCTAATCAAAGCACCAAGTCAAATCCACTATTTTGAATCCACAAAATACAGTAGATCGACTCAACCGAATTGCTCCCTTAGACAATTCCTTACAAAGTTTTCCTAGACTCATAAGTTCCCTTATCTGATCTAGTACTTCCTAACCGAGGTAACCTTTACAGTTAGGGACAAGCTGAGCTGAGTTAACCATTACAGCTCAGTCAAGGGACCTTACTTAGAGAGTAAGAAAGAGTTTATGACTAATTACAAGACTTTACAACTCGGAAAAAGTGTTTTAAGTACAGACTTGGAGTTGTAAGATGAAGATTGAATGAGTATTATACAAAGAGATATAATCTCAACAATGGGTTCAACAATCTTCAAGTCTTGTAACGTGGCTTCTATTTATAGGTGACCAAGCAGATTAGTCGTTGTGACTATCTTCCGATTAGAAGTCCTCTGTGACCGTTGTAACGAGTTCTTCCGAGTCGCTCGTAAAAGATCCGTTGAGATGTGAACGTTGTGCAATGGCTTTTGACTCCTTAGGATGTCCCAATCCACTGGTGGTGTCTGGAAAGTAGGGTGGAAACCACCATTGAGCTTAGCGTTCAAGATTTCTAGTTTTGGAAACAGACAACTCGACACGGTGCCTTGACCTTGTTCGAAGTAGAAAAAGCCTTGTCTATTGGTGATTGACGACTTGAAGTCGAGTTACTTTTGTAATTCAAAAAGTAGGATAACCTCGTTTAGATAACCTACAAAAGTAAACCAATTTTGGTTCTTAAAGTATAAAATACTTTGGTCCAAAATTTAGCACGGATAATAATTTAATTAAGATCATTAAGTGCATAATTATCCGAGTCCTAGAAGAGTGAAATTTTCCGAGTCTAATATTCATTATACTCAAATTCCATCCGAGTCAGTCTAGAGAAAGATCAAGTTATAGAAGAGATTATCGGAGTATGAATACTTGATCTAGACAAATATATTTCACTCAAAACATGCTGACTTAGAAAGTTGAATTAACGTTGTAATTCACTTTATCTTAGAATATGAAGTCGAACTTAGTTAGAAAGAGTTAGAGTGAATGTTTGATCATGCGATAAATCTGAGTGATGTCCGAATGACTCGGAACCATCGAGTGAATTGATGAACAAGAGTGTGCTTTCGAGTCGGTTAGAATCGAATGAAAACATATGCAGTAGTTTCGTAACACTCGTAAAGTTTCTATAACACTCGAATGACTTGTAATCAAAACTTAGAAGGGATGAAGTTTGTACCTGATTCCTTGATAGTACTCGGAATGATATAAATGTAGAATGAGAGTCATCAAATATTTTTAATATTTTTTAGAAAATACAAATAGTATAATATTCGTAGAATTATAAGAAATTTTAAGCAAAAATATATTGTATTGTTATAATTAAAAAAGAAAAATAATTGATAAAAAAGGTGCTCGTGACCCGTTGGGTTGACCAGAAACCCGTATAACTCGATATATGACCGCCCGTATTTTATCCGAACCCGAAATACACCCGATCCATATTTTACTCGAATCCGAATACATCATACCCGTATTTAACTCGTCCGTTCAAATTGACCGATCTAGTCATATGTAATCAAATGGGCTACGCTGATTTCTTTGTGACCTTCACTTGCTATCCGAATTTCCTTGAAATTCAGGAAGCTTTGTCGGAAGAACCAAGCCAACATACAAATAATAGACTAGAAATACACTCGATCCATATTTTACACGAATCCGAATACACCAAACTCGTATTTAACTCGTCCGCTCCGAATTGACCGGTCTAGTCATATGTAATCAAATGGGCCACTCTGATTTCTTTGTGACCTTCACTTGCAATCTAAATTTCCTTGAAATTTAGGAAGCTTTGTCATAAGAACCAAGCCAACATACAAATAATAGACTAGAAATTATTGCTAGAGATTAAGGCTATGTTGAAACAAGACTTCAAGAAGAGCAATATATTTGGCAGGGACATTATTAAAATAATTTGTTGCCAATAACCTTTACTCATGTATTCCATTTGAAGATATACATGTTGTTGAATTCCAAAAGTGGAGATTACCTCATGCCCACTTACCCATTACAAGTGGAGATAAGCCAACATGTGCTAAAGACATAGATTATATTACATGTACAGAGCTCCTTGATAGAAATAATATTCCTTATGCATTTAAAACTATCACAAGACATATGATACATGATCCATGTGGTATTGTCATCTCTTATGCTCCTTGTATGGATGGTGACACTTGCACAACGAATCATCCTAAAAGCTTTAATGATAATACGATTGTTTAAGAAAATATTTTATCAAATATAGACGTAGGAATGATGTTAGAAGTGTAAATATATGTGGTAAAAGGGTTGATAATAGATGAGAAGTACCACACAATTGCGAACCTTGTGTCAAATATGATGCACATATTGATGTCAAACGTTGTGCATAAAATAAAGTCTGTAAATTCCTTTACAAGTACACGCACATGGGTCATGATAGAGCGACCATTGTTATTGAAGGTATTGTGCAAAATGCAGAAAATAGGATAGGCCATCATCATTACTAAGTGATTGATGAGATTAAACATTACTTAGATTATTGTTATGTGTCACCAGTGGATGCTATATGGAGAATATTTATATTTGACATTATACAAAGTTCTCCTTTGTTGTAGTATTACAATACAATTTTCCTAAACAACAAGATGTATTCATTTATCGTAATTGACTTCATAAAGTTGTTGATACAACAAGGGAGAAGGTTACCATGCTGATTGGGTGGTTTATTACAAATATCGAAGATGTTGAAACAACACATTACACATATACAACATTCACATCTTACTGTAGACACCTAAAAATGTCATTCTTATCTCTTTTATTTATTTATATTAACTCGGTGCTCAAAACCTAAGTCTCGTTTGCAAGCTCGGGTCAAGATCGGACTAAAGCACAGTGATAAAACACATTTTAGCCCACAAAAAGCCAACCAACACCAAAAATAGAAACTTTCTAAAAATACAAAATTCCCAAAAATGAAAAGTTCTTTAGGTCGGCGTCAACCTTTTTTTTTTCTTACATCTAGTCCAAATCAGGTTCGGGCTCCAAAGCCTGGTCCCCGAACCACCACCGGTCCCCAACTTTGCTAAATGCAACGTTTTTCCTTTTTAGCGACCAACCTCAACATTCTTTCCCAGCACCACAAAATGCGATCGTTTTATCCAGTAGCGACCGATGAACCCTCCTAAACAACACTGTTTTGGCTGGTTCAGTTTCCTAGTTTTTACTTTATCTTTTCTCGGATATTCCAGACCTTGTTCTATATTTAACCGATAGCTAAAATTGAATTTTAGGATTCCCTAAAAATTCCTATAAATAGGGGGCTCCCTCCCCTCATTTCACACACCAGCTCAACTGGAAAACCCCCATTTATGTTGGTTTTCTCACTCTCTCTTATGTCCGCTCTCCCTTTTATCCACTCTCCCTCACTTCCACTCTTAAAAATCCATTTAAAAACCTATACAAATAAGCCTACATTTCCAATTCTTCCTTCGTCATTGCCCTACCTTTACTATGTCGAAATCCGGTTGAGATTCAAGCTCGGTAGGTGGGTCAACTTGAGGGCGCACTTCAACCATTTTTGAGTTTGTTGTTTAAAGCTTTATTTAATTTCAGCTTTTATCGCTTTCATATCGTGGATTAACAATGTAATTGCTTTTGTTTCAACCCCACCCCAAGTAACCTTTTATTTCTCGCTTTTCATTTTTCTTTTCTTTCTTTTATTGCTTTCTTTATTACTTTCATTTAATTGCTTTATTTATCGCTTTATATCATGTTTTGTTTGCCTTTTATTTCTGCCTGTCATATGTTGTTTGCTTCATTTACTTGTCGTCTTTTGACGAACGGAATAAAGAGTGTCCATTTTTGTTTCATATGTTGGCCCCGAACACCGGATCATTGATTTAAAACCGATGGGGTCCTTTTTAAAATCTTTTTTGATTTTGAGTTTACGTACTCGAATGACAAAAGTGCTTCTTTTTTATTTTTGTTAGTTTTTATTTTCAAAACTAACAACTTCTAATTTTGTTAATCTTTTTAATTCTTAATGTGCATCTTGATTTTTTAAAAACGAAACTGGTAAAAATGGAAAAATGGCTGATAGTCCAAACCATTTGACCAAGACTCGTCATGACGATCCTCGTTGACCAGATGCTGGTTAACTATCCGAGCCGGTCAACCTCGGCTTCCGGGTGGTTGATTGGTTTTAGCTCTTGGCCCGGGCTGTTACAATTGTCTCGATCTAGTAAAGCTTTGCGACAACATTTTTCCTATTTAATCTTTATGTTTAAAAAGTATCTAGAAACTTCTAAAACCTCTTTTGAAAATAAAATTATTTCCTAAAATCATCATTTAAACCCTTCTTAAATATCTCTTTCAAAAGCCTTATCGTTCGCTTGATAAGCACACCTCGCATGAAATCGATATTCGTGAGGAAACTTGATCTATTTCCTATAGGAGGGGCCATGGCTCCTACACTAGTGACTCCAAGTGGGGACACCTATTAAGAGAGTGAGATTCGAAAGTTGAATTTGTGAGTCTTTATCCCGTCTGCATTAGACATTTCGCATTCTTTTAGGCGACTTTGAACATAGGTGTTTCTTGGACCTATAGGTTTCAATCCAACCCTTTTCGTGGAGGTTGAATTAGCTTGGCCGGTCTACTCGACTTAAAACCGAGGTGTGATTACTCTCCACTCATGGCACGATTTCTTGATCCCCAATCGAGAGGCACCGATTATTCAAGTCCTGCTAGGTATCCCATAGGGGACAAAATTTTCATAATATGAGCCACCATGTTTATCCGACCTAGAATTACCTTGTCAACCGTAGAATCTTTGCGATTTAGGTTGGACCTTCATTTGCATGCATGAATAAATGTGGTTGCTTTTTGTTATTTAATCACCTTCCTTGAGCCTTTAACAGTTTAACCAGGTCAGTCCAATAATTTACATTGGAGTAAAACAAAAAATAATAAAACTTTAAGTCAACCCACTTCATGCATTTTAGCCAAAGTCAAATTTTGTTTCCCTTTTAGGTTAGTCTATATTTGCATTTTTTTGAGTCAAGGTTTTTTTCTAGAGGTTGGTCCATTAATTCTTTTTCTTGATCTCGGTCAATAAATAAAAACAGACAAAATTTGGGCAGGCCCTAGGTCCAACGCCGACGCACCATGCCTTCTTTGAGTCATGACTTTCCATTAGGCCCATTTCTTGTTTTAGTCATAGTAGTTCGATGCTTAGTTTCTGCATTTTTCGCATTTAGCAAAATAAAAAATCATCTCAATTAAGGTGAGTCCATTTTTTTTTTCCATTAGCCAATAAAAATAATCTCAATTAAGGTGAGTCCATTTTTTCCATTAGCCAAAATAAAAATCGTCTCGGTTAAGGTGACTCAATTTTTGCATTAGCCAAACAAAAATCACTTCATTTTAAGTGAGTTCATTTTTTGCATTTCTTTCTTAATTAGGTCGGTCCATTTTTTGCATGCTTAGCTAAAATAAAAAATGCATTCATTTTCTCCTTAAGGATTATCTTCTTTTTTTTTACATTTTGTTGGTTCGTATTTTTATGTGCTTCCAAAAAGATCATATCATTTTCTCTTAAGATCGGTCGTTTCCTCTGTTCTAGCACTTAAACCCATTGCCCCTAAATTTTTCCACGAGTCAGTCCCGAGCACCTACTCTTTTGGGATAGATAGGGAAGCCTACTGAAATCGAGAATCTTGGCACGAGCGACTAGGAAATAAAAGGTCTAATTCAACACCGATGCGTTCCACATTAACACGTACCACACCATATATTCAACACATTTACTATCAACATCGGTACTTCGCCTACGGACAGCACTAGAACCACAGACAAACCCCATCATGACCTTGTTCAAAGAGTTTGTTGTAAAGATAGAAGCCAAAATTGAGACCTATGATAAAAAGACTGAATCCATATATGAAACTCTTGACCTCCTATCAAAGAACTAGAGAAGAAACCAAAATCCAAAGGGAAAGAAAAAGAAGTAAGATCTCCAAACCTCGGTTTGATCCACAAATAGATCAAATAGAGAACCCGCTACATGAATCTTCTATGTTCAATGACTACTACTTGGCTTAAAGATTCACTTTAATCCCTAAAGGCAAGTTACCCTCGAAATTCACCATGCCCGACATCAAATTCTACGGGATTGAAAACCCTCACCATCAAATGAGGAACTTTGTAGCGGTAAAGACTCTAAAAAATGTACCGGAAGACAAATACCATGTCATCTTTCCTTGGACATTTGATAAAGATGTCATGAAGTGGTATGATGTTGTTGACCCACGCAAGGTAACCAACCGACAGGATCTTTGCAGGAAGTGCTTACACCAATACTCCTATAATACTGATATACCAGTTACTCTATAAGACATAGAGCTGATCAAGCAAGGAGACAAGAAGAGCTTCATTGACTTCCTCACTCGATGAAGGGCAAAGGCTGCCCATATGGCGGACCGACCCTCTAAAAAGATTAGGTTAGACATATCATCAAAAACCTGAAACCCGCTTATCAATAACACTTGAAGTTCTTGCCTTTCATGGACTTCAAAACACTCCGAAATGTCGACATGATTATAGAAGAAGAGCAGGCATCCACAAAAGTTGCAACCAACTAAATGGCATGCATAGGTCCGAGCAACTCTCTTGTTCAAGCACTACACTTCACCATCTAATGAGCCCAAAACTCATTAAGGATGCTAATGAAGTATGCACTTTCCTATTTCAGATCCATCATAGGTCTAATTCCTTTCCTTTCAAAAAAAACAACCAAATCAAAAGTTTCGAACTACGAAGGCTCGATTTCGACTATTGTGGATACGTAGGAAGCCCATAAGGTCCGACTCCAATTCTAATCTTTTTCTAATTCCCATTTTCAAATCTTTTTTTTATCCTTTTCAAATATCTAAAGGATCAAAAATCAATCGGGAAGCAAGCTACTTTGACTCAGACTTTGGACCACCAAACCCATGTTCCACCGTTTGGCGCAAGTATATTGCAGTTCAAGCGACCCATTTTTCATTTTGCTCTACTTTGGGGAGTAGGGTTAAAGTGCAATTTTGTCTTTGAATTTTTAATTTTTACATAATACTAATAAAAGATTGCATTTGTTTTTAAAATAGAGTCTTGCATTCATTCTTTTGCAAGAGTCAAAATCCTAAAAATAAATATTTAATAAACAAAGCACCATACAAGAATTGTCCAATGATCATCAAGTATAAAATCAGCATCAAGAATGCCACCAGCATCACCACTTTCAAAGGGAACCTCCCATGCCATCAACTAATGAATGCTCACTGCCTCTCTAATATTTAAGAAGAGTTAGACACAAGGAGCCAAGAAGAACATGGGGCCTCATGATCGAAAGGATCATATGACCACAACAACTTTAAGAATACTCAGGAAAAGGCATTGATCGCTTATCTTGCTAATAAAGGAGCTATTAGCACACAGATTAAAAATTTTAAAATTAAAAAGGGGCACATAACCCTGCTGAACTTTAGATTTTCAAGCAACTCAAGTTCAGGCCATTCTCTAGATTTCATGTCATCCAATGACCAATTCTAGGCAAATTTTTCACATAAACACAAATATTCGTCACTATTCCGATCAAAGTGGATAAATGTTGAGCTTCAATCCCAACAGTGGTTAAAGTTTAGACACCCTGTCGAGCTTTAGTCCCAACAGTGGTCAAGGTTCAAACACCCCAATTGAGCTTTAGGCCAAACAACGGTCAAGGTTCACACATCCAAATTGAGCTTCAGGACCAACAATGGTCAAGGTTTAGACATCCTAGTTGAGCTTCGGGCCTAACAGGTGGTCAAGGTTTAGACATCTTAGTCGAGCTTCAAGCCCAACATGTAGTCAAGGTTCAAACACCTCCGTCAAGCTTTAGCCCAAGACTAATCAAGGTTCGGACACCATGCCAATGCTTCAAAACCTCCCCATGACCAAGTCAAGGAAGTACATTTGAAACATGATTTGGATATAGATCATTTTCAGGTAACAATTGAATCTATCTACATTTGCTTATCAGCTAACAAAACTATTAGTGCGGAAATTTTGTAACCGGGCTTCGGACCAGGACATGGTCAAGTTTTCGGGACTTTTAATCAAGCCAAAATTAGGAACCATATAGTCGGATTTCATATTTCGCTACCTGAATCAAGTCTAGGCCCTCTTGTCAGAGTTCAAGTCGGGAAACAACCAATTCCGGACGCCTTGATTCAATCGACATCGAAGCAACAGATTAGTACCCTTTAATGTCTACTTTGACCTTTTCCTTTCATACTCGGTCAAAGTGGGGGCCAACTGTAGACACCTAAAAATGTCATCCTAATCTCTTTTATTTATTTATATTAGCCAGGTGATCAAAACCCAAGTCACATTTATAAGGTTGGGTCAAGATCGGACTAAAGCCCAACCGGCGCTAAAAATAAAACTATCCAAAAATAGAAACTTTTTAAAAATAAAAAGTTTCCAAAAGTAGAAAGGTCTCCGGACCAGTGCAACCCCTTTTTTCCTCCACCTGGTTCAAATCAGGTTTGGGCTCCCAAGCCTAGTCTCGAATCGGCATCGGTCTCAAGGCCTCGCTAAAGTAGTGTTTTTCCTTTTTCAGCAGCCAAATACAACACGCTTTCCCGGACCATGAAATGCGGTTTTTCTTCCTGCGTCAGTCCATGGACCTTCTCGAACAACACTCGTTTTGGCTGGTTTAGTTTCCTGGTTTTTCTTTATCATTTTCCGGATATTTCGGACTCGGTTCTATTTTTAACCGGCGGTTAAAAGTGATCTTTAGGGTTTTCTAAACCCTAAAAATTCTCCGTTCCCCTTATTTCATACACCAATTTAGCTGAAAAAACCTCCCATTTATGCTGAATTATCTCACTCTCTCTTCTCTCCACTCACCTCACTTACGCTCTCAAAAATCCCTTTTATAAACCTACACAAACAAACCTTCATTGTCGCCTTTTCCTTTGCTATTGCCCTACCATTACTCTATCAAAATCTGATCGAGATTCAAGCTTGATATGTAGGTCGACTAGAGGGTGCACTTCAACCGTTTTGGAGTGTTATTTATAACTTTATTTAATTTTAGTTTTTATCGGTTTCCGTATTGTGGATTAATAATGTAATCACTTTACTTTAAACCCCACCCAATATAACATTTTATTTCTCGCTTTCCTGTTTTGCTTTTCTTTCTTTTATTACTTTCATTTGGTTTCTTTATTTTCCGCTTCACATCATGTTGTGTTTGCCTTTTATTTTCGCATACCGCATGTTCTTTGCTTGATTGTGTTAAAGCGATTTAAACTCAGCTTTTCAATTAGTAGAGGCTGTCTTTTGACGAGCGGAATGAAGAGCTTTGCGACAACATTTTTCCTATTTAATTTTTCTGTTTAGAAAAGCATCCCGAGACTTCTAAAACCGCTTTCGCAAATAAAATGATTTCTTAAAATTTCCAATCAAACCCTTTTTAAACATCTCTTTCAAAATCCTTATCGTTCGCTCTGATATGCACACATCGTATTAAGCCAACATTCATGGGGAAACTCAATCTGCTTCCTACTGTACGGGGTTGTAACTCCTACACTTATTATATCTAGAATAAACCCCATAATAAACAACCTAAGAGAAAGGAAATGGTATGCATTCAATGATTGTCACGTGTTCTTCGGAACATGGGAGAGAGATATTATCTACGAATGTCGTATATTGTTAAAGGAGTCACATCATATGAGGACTTCGAACTATGGATGGAATCTTATATTCAAGTTTTAAGGAAGCTTTCTTGGCATAAGGGTTGTTAGATGACACTAACGAGTTGCATGAGGCACTAAGAGAACCATCAAACATGGACAACATGGGCTAAATTGAGGAGTATGTTCTCTTTAATGCTTACGCTTACAAAGGTATCAAATCCTCATCAGTTGTGGGAACAACATTACGAAAACCTTATTGATAATTTACATTGAAAGGTTAGAAAGAAATTAGAGACCGCTCTTTAGAGATCAATGTATAATAATGAAGAAATCTAGGATTTTATGAAATTTCATTAGTTTTGAATAAGAATGGTTGATTGTTAAAAGATTACCCTTCTATGCCTTTACTTTCAGCTAATATGGTGTGACAACTTAGAAACAGAATTATAAGAGAGCAATTAGATTATGATCAATAAAAGGAAGGAGAGAACCTTCACATGTTGCTTCTAACACTAAATTCAAATCAATTATGGGTTTTTAAATATGTAATTCATTTAGATGAACATCACAATGGAGGTTTCTTATTTATGTATGGCAATGGAATAATTGGGAAAATACATCTTTGGAAAGTTATTACAACATTTTTAAGGTTAAAAAGTTTGATAGTGCTATTGTGACATAATTTGACATAGCGGTACTATTGTTACCTTTTGGAAAACAACTGATTCATTTTTTAAGATCGCAATCAATGCAAATGAGACATCCACCTACTTACTTTCGAACCCATATGGATTAGCACAACTCATTAGGGATACATTTGTTATAATATGGGATGAGATTTTAATGACTCATTGTTATACGCTATAAGTAGTTGAAAGCTCCTTATGGGATCTTTACAATCCAAACCAGGTATTTTAGGGGGAGGGGAATGTTTATTTTTGAAGCAAGTTCTTTTCGGTTGTGATAAAGAGGAAAAGAGCATATATTGTTGCATATTTAATATCAAAGCGCTATATTTTGGTCTCTTTGAAATATCCAACATCTAATGATAAACAAGTGACTCGTGAATTCAAATTTACGTCATGATGAACATGAGGGTTTGTGGAATAAACTTTAAATGTTGGTAATGGTTATGTACAAGAATATTTATTTTTGGGAGGTAATGAACCATATTGGATAGAGATTCCTAAAGAGTTCATCATTAATAATGATAATAATGACCTTATAAACTTGACAGAATTCATATACCCAAATTTAATTAACATATATAAAGACAATTCTTACTTTCAAGACGGTTGTATATTGCCCACCTGGACATTAATCTTGGTGATACCCGCATACATAGAGTTCTACTATATTCTTATTGAGTAACATTGATAACATAATTGACAACATTAATCCACCAGAGTTGTTACAAAGGTGAACTTTTTAGGCTTCACAAATAATGAAATTGAGTTGAAAGTTGGTATTTTTGTGGTTTTTTTGAAAAATCTTGATCCATTAATTGGATTATGCAATGACACATACTTCATTGTCGAAAGACTTGGAAGTAGATTTTTCCAAGCAAATATTTTGACTGGTCAAAATATAAAACAATAAGTTGCTAAGTCACGCGTTGACATTATTTATTTAGCTAAAGACTCGCCATTTGCCTTAAAAAGGATGCAATTCCCTCCAAAGCTCTCTTTTGCAATGACCATTAACAAACGTGAAGGTCAAATATTACTATATGTGAGCGTTTATGTTCCTAAACCTATGTTCTGCCCCAAGCAACTATCTCGTTGCAATATCTCGCATGACTTCTTCTTCAGGAAATTTTTTTTATTTGCAACAAAATGGACGTGCCTAATAATATTGTCAAGAATATTGTCTATGGAGAAATTTTTAATGACATTCCACCATGTGTCTTAATATTGTAATGCTTAGCACCTGTAAAATATTTTTTTTATTTTAACAATTACAATGTGTTGAATATATTATACTCTTCTATGTTATCTTTTGTTTGTTTATGATTATAGAAATGACAGGTTTAATGCATAATTATATGTCGATATATGCAATCAAACCTCGCGGCATGTCTATGACTATGATTGTCTACTTGATGCAATGTATGTTTGTCCGGATATATAAGGCACGAACAACTTGGAAAGTAATATCCATGGATTATCGGGTATTATCGTCGTTAAAGTTACAATTTGACTAATATGTACATTTTGTACATGTGTATTGAATAACTATATAATACTTTATTTTGTAGTGTGATGAGATATTCAACATCATAGAAGATGATAATAACATTAGTAGATGAAGGAATGTTATAATAGCTAATTAGGTTTATTGCATATCTAGACCGTCGATGGTGGCTGCAACAAATAGAGAGGAGAATGTTCTTAGTAATAAACTAAAAACAGCTAACAATAAATTGAAAACGAGACTTCGAACATCATTAATGGTTGTGATAAATCTCCTACTAGCACCTACCACCTTTTGTGTTATTCATTAATGTTCTATCACATCCGTGATCACAAGCTAGTGTCATAGGTAAATATAATTTAGAAATTAAAAATTTATTACACTATTTGTACATGTATGATTTTTTGGGTACACTAAATATATTTATGTTTAGTGCATATATTATTGGCATGGTGGTTAACGTATCCCCTTTAAAAAGGATAAGAAATAAGAAAACCGCAAAACATGAAGTACTACTTTGTGATATATAATATGTGTGCATTGCCATAAAAGTTTTATACTTACTTATTGAAACATCATATTGTAACATTCATACATATAATCTACATGTATAGGATGCACCCTTTAAAGTTAACTTTGTGGGGAGATTATGTAAAAGTAGAAGACACTCATCTTCACCACTATTTGTACAATAAAATTGCACTTCTTGTTTCTGAAGTACATGTTTGGGACTATGATGGTCCTTCCAAGTATCCAAGCAAAATGTCTTCCATTTATAAAATTATTTGATTTTGGATTTTATGATGGTACACCTTTATAATATCTATTTTCTACAAATTTTGATAGTTTACCAATTAGTAGACTAGTGATTAATCCTAAAACTCAAGCGACACATAACTTGGACAGATGATAATATAACATTAGTTTCACTTTTCAAGATGTTGGGTATGATTTTTTAGGTACACTTAATATATTTCCTTCTTTTGTTTTAGTTTATTTTTAACCTAATTTGTGATCAACATTCACCAAAGTTAATTTTAAGGTTTTCTTGTAGGTTTTTTCATATATACTAGGTTGTTTAACCTAGTTATGTGTGCGTGGCATGAGTGATCTATGTGCCTCTTGGCACCACTCTTTGAGGGTGTCTCTTTTATTCCACTTTTTTCTTTGATGGTTTTTATTTATAAGACTTTTATATAAGAGATTGTAATCTCTTTTTATTGATCTTGTTAATCACATCACTATGTAGATCATTGTTGTACGCTCCTTTGTGATTGATCTCATTGGGGATGTCGCCCTTGAAGAACGTTTTGTACCATCTATCTATTATAATAGATTATATTATTGTCCCCCATGATTTTTTCCGATTTGGGTTTTTTATGTAAAATTTATGTGTCCATCACCTTACTTATTATTTAATTGATTTTATCAACTACCTAAATCCATATGAATTTACTTTTTCCTTTCGCTACATATCGAATCCAACCCCAACAAGTGGTATTAGAGCCAGATTTCAATTGGATTCGATTCTATCGAGTTGGTCATATCCTTTTTAAAACTAGGTTGTCAAAGCAAGTTATCAAGCCAAGTTTAGATCCTAATCGTACCAGGTTCAAATTTATGTTTATGGATTGTTAGTTTATGCACCTACGACATAATTATCCTTTGAGGTTCTTTTGGTGATGATGTACCTTACCCTTCGAGACTCTACCCTTCACGATTCTTATGACATTAATGTCTATCTTTATGGATTTTGTTCCAAGGTGGAGATTGTTAAGTATGACTCAAAATTTCCTTCAATTTTTAGCCCATTTTAGACTCGTTTCTTTTTCTCTTCTATTAGCAAGCTTCTAATGGGCACGTGCTACCAAAACATGGCCTGTTCCCTTAGGAACCGACCCACCCACCAGCAACCAACATAGGTTGACCATGTCCACCGCAACGGCCCATGTTGGCTGTATATATGCGGTTTTCGCATTTGCAGCTAGTGGGTTCTCTTATGTTTTAGGTTATTTTCAACCTAATATGTGATTAGTAGCTACCAGGAGTTATTTTAAATTTTTTTTATGGGTTTCCTATATATACTAGGTTATTTAACCTAGTTATATACGCATAGCATGAGTGGCTAATCTATGTCTCTTAGCAATGCACCTTGAGGGTGACTCTTTTTTATTCAACTTTTCTTCTTTGAGAGGGTTTTATTTATGAATGATTTAGATGAGATATCGTAATCTCCTTCTTATTGAGCACATCACTCTATATATCATTGTTGTACTCTCCTTTGTGATTGATGTTATTTAGGATGTTACCCTTGAAGATTAATTTTTACCCTCTCTCTATTATTGTGGATTTGTATTGTTGCGTTCTTGGTTTTTCCCAATTTAGGTTTTCTACGTAAAATTTATGTGTCAATCATCTTACTTATTATTTGATTGATTTTATCAAACACCTAAATCTAATATCGAATTAATTTTTGCTTCGATACATATTGAATCCAACTCTAACACATGGTCAATGCAAATTACATACCTTTGAACTCACATAATACTTTCAATCGTATGTATTATGACATTTGGGACTAAAGGTATGGTGCATCACTTTGATTTCATGTGTAAGAGAACCTTACAGATTATGCATAGGGGTATACATGAGTCGAGCCGGCTCGCGATCCATTACGAGCCAGCTCGTATAAAGGCTTGCCAAGCCAAGCTTATGATGAGCCCGAGATGAGCCGAGCTGAGCCTGGATAGTTATCCGAACCGAGAACAAGCTTGCAATTTCGAAACTTGTAAGCTCGCCTAGCCTACACGAGCCAATTACAAACATGTTGAACAAACGAACGAGCTGACGAACCGAGCATACAAGTCGAATGAGTCGAGCAAAGGAGCCTAAATGAACCTGGATATTATTTTCTTAAGTGTGTATATTGTGATTGTTGAGAAAAAATGAGCCTCAATAAAGTTCAAGTTTATGTTTTTATAATAAGTATACAAAATGTGAGTTTGAACTTAAAACCAAGAGTTTAAAAGAAGCATAGTGAACTAACGAGGTAAGGACGAACCGAGCTCAAACTCGAGCTTTTGATGAGCCGAGCTTAGGCTCGAGCTTTGGCGAGCCGAGCTTGAGCTTGATTTATCCAAGCTCGGCGAGCCACGAGCCAAGCTCGAGTTACAAACAATACTCACGAGCCGAGCTCCGAACTTGGCGGTTCGACACGTCTCGACTCGAATATACCCCTAATTGCGCATATAGACAAGTTGTTCATTGCTGAGCGGGTTAAGTTAAGGGAATACAAACCTAAACCAAATGCGAAGCACACACCTAGGTTTTATGTAAATTTCATACTTCCATTTAAACTATTTGATATAGTGTTATAAGCTTGTTATATACAGGTGAAATGTTTCCACATTTCAGCATATGTCATCAACATCTACTCCCTAATTTATGATGCTTGCACTAATTGCAAAAGAAGTGTCCATATTTACGGGTTCGCTTTGAATCTACCTTATTATACATGCCAAACACGAACAAATTCCACTCAAAAAGGTTTATCATACTTGATTTTCCAATAATTACTATGTACAATCCATTAGATGCTTACATTATTATTTATTATCTTATTCACATTATAGATACTTTTTGATGGTTCTTTTAAAAAATCATACAGATTATAGAACATTTATGCTCGGATTCTTGTCCATGGAAGCACGACATATTTATATGCATGTGTCAAAGGTGCTGTACTATTCATCACATTCCATAGCATTTATTTTTTGATTGGTAGCAGTTTCACATTAACATGTTTTTTTTATAGCCATGCGGAAATATTTCACTATATACTACTTATAGATGATTACCTAAATAAATTGGGTTACTTTTTATTTAGCCTCCATGTCACCAAGAAGCAGAAATCCCTATCACTTTGTTATATCTGTTGATTAGGGGAAGAGGTGTATCACTTATAGAATACCAATCTCACAGACCTCATGTACACAAAATCTTCAAATACTAACACTGTTTGCAATCAAATATAACTTTTTTCTTTTTTTTTTCCACAAGTGCAAGCAGAAGGAAAGGAAGAAGAAGAAATTTTATTGTCATGCACCATCATTGAACATATCAATACATCATTTACCTTGATTTTTTCTTAATATTTACTACCTACTATATAACATTTTTAAATAATATCTTTTGCAAGCACATGTGTCTACTTTTGAAATTTAAGTTGTTATTTTTGAAGTTGGTACTTTTATCATTGTAGGTATTTCGAATTATTAGCCCTGCTCAATTATGTATGTAATTGTTATACATTTACTTGAGCCGATTAATAATTTATTATGGTATACTCGCATTGTTACATGCGTGACATGAGTCCAAACTAATTTAAATAATAAATAACAAATAAAGTGTTCAATTTTAAGTCGTTATCCTTAGTTTTACATAATGATCATTTATTATTAATTCTGAGAAATTAAATTAACTACCATTTTTCCTCAAAAGAATCATATTTTTGTTATGTTTTTAGCATCCATGTATCATACCCTGGCTCCCTCTATGGGGTATTGCATACCAGAATTCACCCCACAAAGTCAAATTGGAGCGTACGGACAATGATAGATATTATTCTAACAATAAATTCTACCGTCTTATTCCCGAGTAAACTTGGGTGTTAGGGCGGGAAATGTCATCATTTTACACCAACAAACTAGGAAGAAGAGTCCCACTTCTATGACTGTGGACAACGCCCAACACAGTTGCCAGTAAATTACTCTAACTTGATTTTTCACCATCTTTATTTTCTTACCCACAAATCTACAGAAGTAGAAAAGCATCACAAACATCAGAATAACGGCAATCCCAGCACTAATTGGTATCTTTGGGGCAACAAAAACACAATTGAATTAGGCTGGAAGCTATCATTGACTGATCTGGAGGCTTCATTACACTTACGATTGTCGACCGGAAGACTCATCCTTTCCACCATAATAATGGCGAAAGACACACGAGAAGTCCTTTACTTCACGACCATTTTTGCAGAGTTCATAGAATCTGTGAAAAGGAAAGAAATTATCAGGCACAAGAACTTGCTATATTACAACACAAGTGCAATTCCCAAAATCACAAAAATGCAGGTTATCATGACATTAACTCTCTTTATGTAAATGTCCAGTAAGGCATCGACGACCAGATCTCAGTATGGATTGCATGCAGAAAAATGTATCCACCAAGAAGTAATAGAATCATCGCAAGTTTGAACAAACAAGCAACTACTTGACATGATCCCAGCTAGACGTAAAGGGGCAGGGTATCCCTGAGCATGATGATGAGGATACCCTTGCGGACGGATACATACACATCTTAAAAACATTGAAGGTCAAAATAGACCATCAAATCCAACAATAACACTATATACTAGGAGACGTCAAGGGCCTTACATTTGTTGTGCTAGAGCAGTGAATGGATGTTTGACAGCTGCCTCTTTTGCTGATGCAGCGGCAAGATCCAAGTCCTTCGCCTGTACACGGATAATTGTCAAGCATAATGAGGTTTGGGGATCCAGTATACACGGATAATCATCAAGTTCAGGTTTAACTTTGTTGCCTTCTTGAAATTATTTTTCTTGCTAAAATATCCAGGATGAGCATCAAATTAAATTAAATTTTAATCAAGAATTAAACAAAATAAGTGTAGAAATAATTTAAGATTTAGTTAACCAGCCATCCTTAATAGCTTGTGGTTAAATGCTACCCAAATTCCAGAATCATTTACATTCACCTCTCCATTGCCTTCACATAAGTGCATCTGTTTCCAATCCCCATTCTTTACTACCAATCCACCTCTTCCCCCTCTTTTGAGGAGCATTTCAGCAGTGGCATGATATTTCTTGTGTCACCATTTTTCTCCTCTTTCCTCCCTCAAAATCCCACCTCTCACCAACCACAAGAAGGGGATTGTTCATATAGTACCAACAGGAATTATGTATAGGTCCAGGGGTCCTTCTCAGTGAATTAGACCACATTTGAACTTAACAGAAATACAAACAAGCAGAGAATACAAGCAAAACAATTAGATTACCAACATACCATAAGCTTGGATGCAAAACCACCTTCATAATTCCGTGAAGAGGGGACCCCTTGCATCACCCCGGAACAGGATTATAACTATCACTGTTACATGTCACCATGTCAGTCATGCAGTAAATGAATCAAAGATAAGGATTTATGTGAAGGTAAATACATGTCTAGATCAAACAATCATAACATTTTCTATCACTGCAGAGGCCAAGTTGTAGGCAGTGGGGTCCAACAAGGTCGTGTAGAGCACCCACCTCTACCCCACAGCCCTCAAACCCCTACAGAACCCCCCAACCCCAACCCCTAAAAAAAAGACTATCACCATACTCCGTGAGGAAGAGTGATAGCTGGTTAGTTTACCATGAGGTATTTAACCTTTATACTTCGAAGTGTGCTGCATATTTTTATTTTTTATTTTTTGACAAAGGAACTCCATGATAAATGTTCTGAACTATGTTTACCTTATCAGTAATCAGTCATGAGTTGGATGCAAACAGAAGTGAAAATAGAGAAAATACTAATGTGTTTGACTTTGTGCCTCCATGGAGTGAAACTAGGGAACCCTTGTTTTAACGCCTTAACAGTTGCTAGGAGAAATCTTTCTCAGTCATAATTTCTTAGCATTTTCAGGTGAATGATAATGATTTAAAGGAAAAGGAAAGCGGAGATCCTTTAGTTGAGTGCCTTACGGCCATCCCAGAGTTCTTCGATTGAAGTGGCATGACTGAACTATCCCCGTGCGCGGCAGTGATTGGGGCAAAAACATTGAGGACCCAGCTATATGCCATACTTACTTGGACTTGATTATACCCATGTTGAAGTGTCAAGTGTCTGACACGGGTGTCATGTTGGACTTGGCCATTTTCTGAGAATTTTAGTACATTTTTGGTCAAAGATGAAGTGTTGAGTATCCAAGCCCATGTCCGAGTGTGGTCAAAGATGAAGTGTTGAGTATCCAAGCCCATGTCCGAGTGTCGAGCATAGGTACTTGAAGCAAAATGAAGAGTCCAAGTAATATAGATGCTATTCCCTCAATAATATTTCCAGCAATCGAATTACTGATTCAGATGTTCACTAGCTTGTCACCAACAACTACGTACTGTCAAGAACATCAAAATATACCTACTCCAACAGCGACCACTAGAGGAGTTGAGTACCCTGGTGAGAGTATTGGCTGCAATTCCCAGAGATTGGCCAACAGTAAGGGCTTCTGTCACTCCAATCATGCTAATAGCCATTGCCAAATTATTGCATATCTTTGCAACCTAACATGTATGCATGAGAAAGGGTCTTAGACAATATTAACAATCCAGTAGCATATAATAGGGAGAATAAGCTGGAAGATTAACTCATGGATTACATACATTAGTAGATCCCCAAGACATTCACTTGTAGAAAACGAAAATACATGCCATCGAACAAAATGAAATCTTGATTTTCTTTTACCCACCTACTTGACTTACGTGGGAACTATATAATTGCACTGAAGCATAAGGAAACAGAATATGGAGACTGAAAAATTGCAATATAGAAAAGGTGACTCATTTCTATTCTTCCTTTCTAGCATTGATTTGAGCTTTTCTGACTAATTTCTGATTGTCAATGAAAATACTTTAGTTGTGAGCACGGTGCCCGAAATTGATAATTGATCATGAGGCAAAATAGCAGGAAAACATATAGAAATTCACTCAATAAAAAACTATACTCCATTTCCTAATTTCTTTTACTTTTTTTCTTTTCTTGTGCAGTGTGACAGGAAGCGTCCACTTCCATTTTGCAGAAGTAATTTGGTCACGTTTTCATTAAAGATACAAAATTCACACTTTATATCACTCAATTTTTTAAAGCAAAGTTCTCTTCTGCAAATATAACATCGGTGATATTCCACATATGCTCAATAGAGCTACAGGAAGAAGAGCGAAACTTTTCACTTCTTAAAACACAAATCGTGTCGTGCTTCATAAAGCTTTGCAAATGAATTCCGAACTGAAATGATGAAATTACTCTAATCATATATTTAGGACTTACTTCCAATAAATTCTTTCTTGTTGGTGGTCTACATAGAATCATGTAATGAACAACTGCTAAAATCAGATGGTTATGTAACCTTGACAGAAGGAAAGAAACACAAAGGACAATGCTTTACATGGGGAAAACATTTAACCATGGGTGAATTTAGGTTCCTTTGCTGTGTTGAAAGCTTCTTCAACGCACAGAAGTTCATCACTCCAAGCTATGCTGTGACTGATCAATATGATCAGATGTTCAATGCAATAGAATGATGCTTGCTAGAAAAAATTAAAGACTTTGTTGGACCAGTATATTTTGTCCTCTGAAGAGAACAAAAGTCAGGAAAAGAATTATCAGATAAAACAGCAGTGTTACTTGGAGTGGACCCTACCCAAGTAGGAATGTCAAGTGTATATCATGTTAATCAGTGCCGAACATGGCAATTTTCTCAAAATTTTGTGCTTCTATCCCAAAATGGGCTGATTGTCTATCCTCATCTTGGAGCATCACCGTTGGGTATTGAGCACAAGGTTTCGAGATGTATAAACATTCTAAGACAGACAAACAGGGCTACTCAAGAATGAGTTTTGTTGAAACAACTTTATAGGACAACTTACCGAACCATTTCCTGCCCGCCACAATAAACTGAGTTCCTGCCCATGGAATGAAACAGAGCCTCTGCAGCTGCATAGGCTTCCTCTGCACCCCTACCTAGATGATATTTAATCAGTTAAAAGACAAAACAATGCAATTAGACATTCTTTTAAAAAAATAACCTAACTTCTGGAAGGACTAAAAAGTTAAAAATTCATTTTAGATACTGAATCATGCAAAAAAACAAAGGAAGTGGATAGCTTTACAATACAGTTAAGTTCAATAAACGCACAAAATTCTTCTAGAAGCTCACAGTCACAGTACACAACCCTCCCCCAAGGTAGTACATGGATAGAAGTTCCCAATTGATGTCAATGCTTGCACGTCCCTGATGTCACTGGTATACCGCCTTTTCGACTTCCAATCTGTTTTAGATCCAGGACCACCAGGCCCACAAAATATTGTGATCCGCACTCTCAAGGGGTAACAAAGTGGGAATATTGTCCCCCTTATCCGACCACTGAGGGGAAACTGAATACCAGCTGGGCTTCCTCATTAATCACCATGCTTCTACTGGTAATATCTCTTGGAGTGTTACTAGATACCTCATTCAATTCTCCCTATATCAGCCTAATTATATACTTTCACACACTAAACATTACAAAAATTGATGTACACAGCCACTGCACAGTCTGCACTTGGTTCGCACTATTAATCCCTTTTGGAAGAATTCTTTTCATCAAATATGATCAACCAACCCTCACCATAAGCACCATGTAGTATTACTAGCAACAGATATAGCTGCTATGACATGCATTGCATCCATGTATGTAAGATACTTGTACACCCTAAACTGTCCCAGTGTAAGTGTTCTGACCTACAAAGAAAAAAAAAAACCCAACAGGAAATAACAGTAAAATTTCAGAGAGGAAACAGTACCTGGCCATCTTGAAGAGTGAAAGCCAAAGATGGACAAAATATTAACAATCCAGGTACTAAAGTGGCAAGCAAGATTTCAAGAAAGAATAAGGAAACAGAAACAACATAGAAGCATCAACTGATGAAAGAGATAAGACCTTCCAGCTGACACATTGAAGATCTCTAGAAGTATATCCCTATCCCCTCAACATGCAGTAGCTGTGCAAGATTCCTAGTCTGCCATTGAAAGTATATAGTTCCACACGCAATGCACTTCTGAGTGCCCTTGCTTTCACACTCTTAGCTTTCACATGCTTCCAGAACCAATCCTCTCACGCCAACCCACACATGTTTCAGGCTTCTGTTTGCAAAGCCATCAGTTTCCAGCCTAAACATGCCATAGCTGTGCAAGTCTAGTTTCAGTAAGGAACCTCCTTTGCACTGCCAATCAGGCAATGAAAGCATGCCTTTACATAGAAACTGGATCCTAGACAGTTTTGTGCCACAAAAACTTTCCTACCAGCAGGCCTAATCAGCTGATACATCTGCCCAGTAGTAAATTTGCCTACTTTATATCTAACAGGGCATCATCTAATTCACCAAATTGACAGATGACATCATTCGTTGCTTTGATTAAGGTCTTCCACATCCGAGAATCATTTAAAGATGCCTCCACATCCCTCCCTCTTGATTAGAAAGCCTCCATATCATTTTCGTGGCCAAGCTCTTATTCCAACTTGGAATCTCCTTGATGTTCAGTCCACACGTTATCTCATGATATTCTCTTTTCCTTATAAAAGAAGAATATTCTCATATTCAAAGTCAAAAATTAGTGTCCAATTTACAAGGTCAAAAGGAAACACTCTTCACCCAAACTCTACAGTAAACAGCAACAAACATTGTGTAGTTCTAATAGTAAGAGGGAGACGTCTTACCATGAAAGTCAGAGTACCAGCTTCTGCAGCAAGTATACCCCCAGAAACAGGAGCATCCAGCATGAAGGGGTTCTTCTGACCATCTACATCAATTTACAGAAATTAACACTGCCATAAATGAAAGCAGCAAAAACATAAAATTCACAAAAGCGAAAAGACATGTAACAAATTAAACAGATGTAACATTGTCAAATGATTAGTTCATTAACTCTATCTGGCTGTCAGATTTTGAGCAAATACAAGAGAAGATTGAAAATGCACAAAAAAGAGGCAAACCTTAAAATATATACATGATTTAGTCACAGCTCTAAAATTGGTGAGTAATATTGGCAATCTTTTGAAACTGAAGCACTATTCACATAGAACAAGGATGTCCTTATTACAATTTCCTCGAGCTCGATTGTTAATATGCTTAATTTCCCACAACCAAATGATGCCATGTTGTATCATGTCATATCAGTGTTGCATGTTCTAATATGCGCTATTTGTGTTGCATATTCTAATATGCGCTGTTTACCTTACAGTAGAATGCAAATCTAGGTCAAGCAAAACACAGTACATCTAATAGCTATAGAACTCTAAAAGAACCCTTATAGATTTGTCCACACAAATCTAATAATTATATTAAGCTGTGTTCCATATCTCGTGAAGATTTTGCATACGCTTTCACAAAGCCTTGTATCACAATACAGTTTCTGCAGCTTATTTGATCATAAATGAACTGTAAATTAAATAAATGAATAAAATAAACTCATCAGCTATACAAGAAGGTAACTTCACTACCTCTAAACAATTCCTTTCAAGCTTTGACAAAGCATCAAAAGATTGATTTGAAGATTTAAGAGGGAAACATAAGGGAAATTTCATTTGGTTCCTATTTACATAAAGATAAGGATAAAGAAAAATGCAAAATGAAATTGATCGATGTTAGTTTCTAGAACGGATGTTTATTTCCATACTGTCGAAATGGAATTTTCAAAAGTAAAAGGGCGCTAAATGGAATTTCTCACATGTTTTCCTCCTAATTCTGCATATCAATCTTAGGATGTTCTATTAAAGCACAAGGGCATTAAATGGAATGTACCAAACATAATAATTGCAAAAAGAGGGAGTCATCATTACAAGTAAACTAGGAGTCCAGGAAGGGAATTCACCGTTGATGATTATTGAAATTGAAAATGCAGATTTACATGATTGTCAACTAGTTCGACTTTCCAGTTCTCTTCCCCTCTTTGTCTCCCCTTTTTCCCGTATTCAGTCTTTAATCCCTTTTCATTTTCCTCTTTAAGGTCTCTTGATTTCCTTCTCCATAATCTACATCAACTTAGGTATGACAGCATTCCAGTTGCTATCACCTATTGAGACAAAAGACTTCTTGATTCTAATCCCATGCAGGAAGGCAACAACAAGGTCTTCTTGCACTGGAAAAGGACAGCATAATGAAAGATATGCAGATTCAATTAAGTAAAGGGAGGTGTGAGACCAGAAAGAGGGATTTAATTGATAGAAAAATTATCTGAACACCTATTCAACTTATTTCAAACAGCCTTTATGGAAAGCTATTCTATGCTCTAAGCGTAACAGAAGAGAAATTGTGAACCCATCAGTGATTAGACTAAAATATATATCGAAGAAAGAGTAATGAATAGGTTGGAAGAAGTCCCATCGATTAACTGGGATGCCAAAGAAATTGTTCGATCTTATAAATAATTTACAGCACGCTGTTCACAAGTGCAGTCTTACATGCAGAATGATGAGGTTGTCTAACTCTTGCAGACTGCAAAATTGGTTTTGTGTAGGTTTTCAATACTGGAGCATATATTTTGCAGCTGGTTGGCCAGAAAGACAAAGCTGAACACTCCCTACTTTTGACAGATGGAGAGATATGGGGTGTATAGACTATGGAATCCATGGAGAAACTGTGTGTGTTCTGTGCTCCAAGAAGCAGAAATTCACAGTCACTCTCCGGAAGCTAATAAGCAGATAACTGGATAAGCAAACCGATCATTTCTCAAGTGGGTGGAGAAGTCAGATGAGATGGTAAAATGTTCCTGTGGGATTTTGGGGAGTAACAGATTTAGAAACATCTGGTTTGGAGCATCATTTATTACATAATAAAGACGCAAAGGGATATGTGACAGCTGATCCAGAACTACACCCAACTTGCTGGTACAATTGTTGCTAGGAATTCAGAGCAAAGTCAAATGTAGCACACACCCGAAATCTTAACAAGTTTCCTTGGGGATATTAAGTGCATGTTTCTTATTTCCACTTTCTGCACAGCTGAAAAGGCCAAACTTGGGCGATTTTTTCTAGCTTGCATTATGGTGGAATTAAACAGAATGTCTCTCTAAATTATGCTCTGCTGCTTTCTAAGAACTAGTCGGCAGTCAGTGTTTTTAAATCTAGCGTCTGAACCAATCTTCCTATAATTTTGCAATTCAAGGTAGAGCTACGACAGACCCTCCCACACGTTGCCTATGTGGGACTCTGAGAGTATAAATTATGATTGGATTTGATATAAGTGCATATTTTTCTTTTAATAGTGGTTGCAGAATGCAGAGCCACCCTCAATGGGCCTAGTACTAGCTACCTATGAAGGCATTGGAGCGCACAGGGAGATATCCTTGTTAAGTCTAAGTTCACAATTCACAAAGGGGCTAGATTAGTTATTCCCCAATGAGGGCCACTGGGATTGAACTTGGATGAAGTCCTTCATAGCTAACAAGGATGCCAATTGAGGGTCATTATAGTGCCTACATGCAGTTTTAAGTTTTGAAAATTTATAGGAGTTTTTCTGTTGAGAGCTTGGTATCCCAAGCTTACTTTTATATATAAGTCTCACTATTATGGAATCAGTAAATGCACCATCAACCCCCCGCCCAAAAAAAAAAAAAAACAAAGGTCAAAAAGTAAGAGCACATATGCTCCCATAATCTTTTCTGTTAAGTATTTACATCAAGATGTTCAAGGAGGACATATGTCCATGATTCACCCAGACAGTACAGTGAGATGTATCATCTACACTGTCAACCAGCTCTCTCCCATGCCTTTTTCAGATGCCCAAGCTACTAAAAACTCTTATTGCCAGGGAAAACAACATACACTCTTCAAAAACCCATACATGGGAGTTCTCCTAAATGGCCAAGAAATCATGTCTAGTTCAAACTACAAAGAAAGAAGATCGTTAGTGATTCACAGCTGTTAGAATTAAAAGTACCTAGATTTTCTCTTAAGGAGCAATCTGAAACAGACACAGATTTTTCTTGACACTAATGGATCTATAGTGGAAGAATCAATGAATAACCATGGACGCAGAGAGCTGCCAGCCGCAAGCAAACCATTTGGTCCAGTATAAACATCTATAACCTGCATGAACAATATTATCAGCTAAATGAGTCCTTCACAATTTAACTGGACAAATAAAGAATATAGAGATCTTAAAATTCTACAGCTAAGTTGGAGGAATGAATAAAAACAATAATGGCGGTGTTCACAAGCAAACACGGAAATTTCAGAGAAAAATATGAAATGGTAGTGTTCACGAGCAAACATATAAATTATAGTGAAAATATGAAGATAGCTCCAAGTATCACCCCATATAGACATCCTTGTACTCTACAACACCTTAATCACTCTACCATTGAGATAAAAGAAATCATCATATTTACCTTTTTTTTTTTTTTTTTTTTTTGTTTGATGGATAAGGAAAAATCATAATAGGATCAAGGAATTAGATGCAAAGCTATCATCAACCAACAAAGAGCTATTCACATCCATAATGGGGACTATCCACAAAATCATCAATTCAAGGAGAAGAGCAAAAATGTACGTGATCCCAAAATGGAGAGTCCATGGAGAGATACATAGGTTGTTATCCACACAGGCTCTTCTAGTTCTCGCTCCGCAAATAACACTTAAAATGGAATGAGGAAAAACCATGGTACTTTTTTCTTCTAACTTTCCTATCCAAAAACCCTTCCCAAACTAAGATCCTGTTCATTTCAGCATTTACAACAGCGTTTATAACCGCTAACCGCCGGTAAATGATGATAAGTGCTACCCACTAAGCATAACTGGTAAGCACTAATCGTTGATTAGTTCCGCTAACCACTAATCATAACATACCTGATAACCACTAATTGTACTTCTTGTTAATATTTATGGCAGGTAGTAAACATTGATAACCACAACCGCTAGTAAATGTTAGTAACCGCCAATCGCTAATCGTAATCGCCGGTAAATGAACATGCCCTAAGAATTAGTTTCTGATAGAATTAGAAACAACCTAAGAAAACTAAGGGCCTATTCTTTTTGCTATAAGGAGTTGTAAGATGAAAGAAACCGTAAGAAGTCATAAGGAATTAGGAGGTGTAAGGAACATGCCTTAAGAGGTAGTTCCTAATAGAATTAGAAACAACCTAAGAAAACTAAGGGCCTATTCTTTTTATTATAAGGAGCCGTAAGACATATGAAATTGTAAGAATCGTAAGGAACTAGAAGAAGTTGTAAGGAACTATCCCATAAAGTCAATTTTTTTATGAGTAAATAAAATTTTTTAAAAAAGAGTAAGGTAGTGGTAATGTTGTTGTAAAATAGATGTAAGAAACAATAAGGGGTTGTAAGGCGCTACAAGAACCTGTAAGCTTAACCTTACTTCAAGCAAAAAGAACAGAGCCTAAGTCCAAAAGATCTATTGCAAAATGACAACAAAACAACAAGTGAATCAAGATCTTCCCAAATAAAAACAAGAAATCTTTTATAGGAGATATAGATGTCTAGACAAGATTTCTAGAAGAAACTTCAACCAATGAGAATGCAAAAAATGGAGGAAGAAAGGCCACAAGCTTCATATAATAGTACTTGAATGTTAAATCCCCTCTAGAGTTAGACATTCCATCTAACTATATCAGTAATGGAGTGCTTGAATGTAAACCCATTAAGTTTGTTGAATAAGCTAACAAGGTCATCACCATCGACGAACGCATCTCCAACAAAGATAGGGGACCAACCACACAAACCAGAATCTTACACACATTAATTGCAATAGAGGCTTCCCTATCCACTGAAAGAACATAGAGAAAGGCCTATATTGAGAAAGGGTCTCTTAAGGGGGCACCATAGCATCACAAATCATTAGAAATAGAAAAAGAAGACAGAAGAGTTACTCAGCACAAAAGGAACTAAGGAAAAAATATCTTTGACCTCTTCGGAGATGTATATGTAAAGGCCATCGGTTCACATATAAACTATTAATCTACAAGGAATTTATCCAAGGCCTTCTTCACGATTTTTCATGTTGAGGACCTCCTTCCAAAGATTCACCTTCTCATTGAATCACCATAACAACTTGCCCAAAAGATCCTTGATGAAACTTCCAGGTGCATTCCTAATACTACTAACCAAACCCACAAATTAGGATACGTTGTTTAACCAAATTCCAGATGATACGTGAATTCGGCCTCATAAGAGCCACAAAGGAAACTTATTTATCTTCCACCGGCAAACAAAGAGAATAAGGGAAAGAGAAAAAAATATTGGGATGTTTGACAGAGATTTTAGCGAGAATTACTTTAACCCGTTTGTTAGATACATGGATTTCCAAAATAGAAAATCTCCTCTTAGACCTCATAAAAGGAGAACACCCATGTGGAAAAAGCAAGAAGAAAGGAAGAGTCATTCTATGATGCAAATGAGCATCCAGATTTTCTTAGCCTCTCCAACATCCTATGATGCAAAGGTAATACAGACATTACATATTGATATCAATTGGCAATAAAAGATCAACGTGTGTTAAACAAAACACTCCATAATCGAAATGATATATGACAACTGGAGTAGCATCAAATATTGAAAAAAATATAGATTGATAATTTCATACTCTATGTAATAGTGAGATATATGAGATTGATCTTAATCGAAAACAATGACAATACTGATAATTATAAAAATAAAGGTATATTCAACTTATCCACCCCCACCCTCTACCACTAACCGCACGCTGTCCGCACACACACACACACAATGATGTGTGTGCCAAACAAGAAATCCCATAATAGAAATGATGCCTTCCAACAATCATTTCATCATTTACATTCATGTTATTGAAGAATATGCAATGCAAACACTAAAGTCAATCATAATGCACTCACTAAGCATATTATTAATTTAGTTAGATGCAATCATTTGGAAAACTAAAACAAACCTACCAAATTATTTTATTACACACTGCGTTTAGTTATTAAACTCCTTCAGTTTACTTCATTCACACACAATGAACTTGTAAAGTCTATTGAATAAACTAGCGTTGCATGCATGCACATCCAATTAACGTTCCGCGTGTCACTCCACCATTGCCAACATCTAGTTCGCATTAGTTACATAGAGATATAGATAAGAAAGATATATAGATCTTTAAATAGATGGCATTTAGCACAAGCATCCATTAACTACAGTAAACAATAGCATTATGATGGACACTTCCAGACTAATGAGCATAAGGCTACACAGCATCATCAAAGACATTAGACTAAGACCAAATTGGCCAAAAACTAAAATCTAAATCAATAATTGCAAAACACTCAAATTTCAACACTAAAATTAATAATAGTCAATATCATTTCATTCAAGAAAAATTTAAATTTCCTTGAAGGCAAAAATAAGGAAAACAAGGATTGAAAAGTAGTAGCAAAGTAATAAGAGCTTAACTCACTGACATGAGATGATGAAGGTAGCATTGTTATGACAACACCACTTGCTTCAGCAATTTGAGCGGGCGACTCCTTGACAGGTACTCCCTTGTCCATAAACGCCTTTAATGCAACAGCATTTCTGAAGACAAGCCGAGTTTCCCAAGAAGATTAGGAAAGAAGTGAATACAACGCTACATGCCAAAGTACTAGCTTACATTCAACAATCATGCCTCGAGGCAATTAATTATGCATCTTACAGTGCAACAAAAATCCCTTCATCCATAAATATTTATCGTCCTTTCACCCGATAAACAAAAAGAAAAAGAAAAAGAAAAAAGGTGAGGGAAGAAGAAGTAAAGAAATAAGGATGTTGTCTCATTCTCTAGGGAACTTTTACTGATGACCAAAGCCAAAAACAATGATATTAGCATCTTATTGCTCAGAGAAACAAAACAATGCATAAGAACTGATGCCAAAGAAACTTTGAAACCCAACTGGATTTGGTGCCCGAAAACTTACATGTCATGCACAGAAACTTTGAATCCTGATTTGATAAGGTTCAGTGCCATACGTGATCCCATATTACCTAATCCAATGAAACCAACATTCTGTAGTGTACAGCACAGTTGAGTTCAACTCCAAGGAACGCAGTCACAAGATAACGCCTGTCATGCCATAAGTAACTAAAGAAAACAAAGGTAAACATACTTCTAATCCAAAGATAGCACATTGATCTAATAAATTGGCTCACAGTTAAAGAAGGATAACTATGCAATGAGCTGGGAAGCAAAAAACTATACAAGGAAACAAATAAAATAGGCATTACACTAGGGATATAATTGTAAACTTATTTTTACTCTATTATTATAAATACCAAGCACAGGCTCCCAGGTTTGGTGAGTCATTCTACCACTAAATCATCACACACGGTATCAGAGCCAAAAGAATTCTCTAACTTTTTGGTCTCCCTCTTCTTCTTCTCTTCCCACCACTAGGGTTTTCTTTGTTGCTTCTCCTCCAAGCAACCATTGTATCCCATGGCTTCTTCCTCTCCCATCGATTCTGTGACACCCTCCACCTCCACTCCTGAGGCCATCATCGACCCAATCTTTTTCCGCCACTTGACACCTCTACACCCATGTCCTCCTTGGTTTCTGTACCACCCTGGTCTATGTTTCTGCCACTGCCACCTCCTCTTTCATCTTCTGTCGTATTGGGCTTCTTGCCCTATTTCACATGGGCACCTTCTTCCACACCCTCTCTCCTGGCCTCCTTTGCTGCCGACTAAGGTTATGCTGCCATTTCATGTTGCTGGGTTTTCTGCGCCGCAACCTTCTGGTTCAAGCCCGCGCCTTCATCCTTCACTGGGACCTTGGAGGCCATTGTCCTCGCTGTCAACATCACTATGTATGTCACCACTGTCCTTGCTGTCGTGGACAATTAACTTCTTGGTGCACTCAGTTTTCATTGTTTGTGATCATGCATCAACTCAGTGGACTCCTTAATGGCACGGACTCTGCTCCTCCCTCCCACTTCACTTTTGCTCAAAAGTTTTGGCAACCTAATCCGGGTTACCGTTACTAGCTCCGGGTGGATCAACTAGTTCGCGCCCGGATTTTTGCAACAAACACCAAGGAGCTTTTGTGTGAGGTAAGTGATTTGAATCATGTCTTTTGATATTTGGGAATGTTTGGAGACCTGTTTTAATACCGCTAGCCTTGCTAACACGTTAGATTTAAAGAGTATGCTTACCAACCTTACTAAAGATGAAAACCAAACCATGGATGAGTACCTGTGACAAATCAAAATGATTATTGACTCCCTTACTCAGTCACCTGTGTCTGACTCGGAACTCATTCATTGTGTCTGACTCGGAACTCATTCATTAGTACTGCTGGGTGCTACGATTGACTGAATATAATGGTTTTATCACTGCTTACTCTATGCTACCTGGATCCAATTCTTTTGACGATTAACACTCCAAGTTAATTTTCTATGAACAATGCCTAAAGTTAGTCAAGGATCGTGATCCTCCTGGCCATCAAGCATTTGCGGCAAATGTTGGTGGAGCAACTTTGGATCAAGGGGACGCTACTCAGCCAAAGACCAATGCCAGCAATAATTGAGGGAAAAATAATGGGGGTGGGCCGAGACACAATGGAGGGAAAGGGTGTTACAACAACAGGAACAACAACAACAATCGTTCGAATCAGCAAACTTCAGGTTCCTCCGTTCCAGTTTCATGTAATTCAGTTGTTTCATTGTCCCTACTGTTGCTACTAACTCTTCTTCTCCCTACTGAAGGCATTTCGGGATCTCAACCTAACTTTATCCGTCAGATATGTCAGTCTCCGTGATATTCTGCAGATGTCTATCCCAATCACTATCAGCCTTGCCAGTTTCCAGTGCTTCTTGCATATGCTACATTCAATGCCAGTGATGCTGGTGAACAAGCCTGGTATCCTGGTTCAGTTGCAGCATCCAGACTCCAAATGATGGTAAGCTGCTGTCTAAACCTACTTTTTCTGGTTCAGTTTGATTAAGGTTGGTAATGGTACTCTTCTTCCTATTGCTAACACTGGTAATTTAAAGCTCCATACTCTATCACACCCTCTTCGGTTAGTTGTTCTGTTCTGCATGTCCCCCAGCTTCACCATAATCTAATATCTGTCAAGCAAGTGTGCTGTGCCAATAACTGTAATGTCAATTTTTAGTGACTTCTCTCTTCATTTTCAAGACAACACCTTTGGCAAAGTCCTTTTCAAGGCACCTAGTTTGCGTAATGTTTATCATCTTGCCATTCAGTCCAATCAAATCATATTAGTGCTGACATTGCCTTAAGTGAGTCTAGGGATCTTTGGCATCAAAGAATTGGTCATTGTGGAGTTCAAGCTCTTAGTTCTCTTCATAAGCATAATCTTACTGGCTTAAAATCTCAGTTTGATGATCATTGTACGACATATCATTTGGAAAAGTCAAAGTCACTTAAACTTCCTTTTACTTTGGTTCAGCATAATACTACTTCTCCTTTTGAATTAGTTCATTCTGATGTTTGGCAAACACCTTCCTTATCGCATGAAAAATTTTAAGTATTTTGTCTCATTTATAGATGATTTTTCTCACTTTGCATGGATTTTCCTATGAAGCTAAAATCTAAAGTCTATGGTATATTTTGCAATTTCAAAGATTTGGGTGAAAATATTTTTAATAGCAAAATAAAGATGTTTCAAAATGATGGGGTAAGGAATATGACAGTATGCCTCTGAAAAAATTACTTTTTGCAACATGGCATCTATTTTCAAAATCCTGTCCAAACGCACAACAACAGAAAGGAGTTGCTGAACGTAAAAATTGGCATCTTCTGAAAATGATTTGTGCTTCTTTTTGGTGCCTCTTTACATGCGATTTATTGGCTTGATGCAGCCTATGTTGCAGTTTACACCATTACCAACCCCTGTTTTAAAAGATCAATCTCCTTTTGCTGTTTTATGTCGGAAAATGCCTACTAATATTTTTTTCTAAAACCTTTTGATTGTGCCTGTTTTCCAAATTTTTAGCATCTTTTGCAAATAAAATCAAACCTCTTTCTTTTCGGTGTGTCTTTTAAGGTACCCAGTTACAAAGGGAATAGACGTCTTGATCCTAAAATTGGCCATGTTTATGCAAGCCGTGATGTTCATTTTCCTGAGGCCTTCTTTCCAAACCCTACATTGATTGCTTCTGTTCTAATATGCTTAAGTCTTGTCTCTTTGATCCAAAGGCCATTCTTAGTCTAACTATCACTACCTCGAACTTGTCACCGCCTGCCAGCCCACTGTCATGCCGCCAGCTCACTCACTATTGGGCCACTTGTGTCTAGTCCGTGTCTTTCCTCACCTGGTTCCACCATGCCTGCAAGGCCTGTTTCCTCTTCTTCTCCTCCGTCTACTGCTCAAGACAGGCCAGCCAGTATGCTAGTCCAGTGTCTTGGCCCCACCTCCCCCTCCAAAACTCCCCTATGTCCTCTATTGCAACCCGGTCCAATCCTACTCTGTTGGCATCCATTCCCACTGAACGGTTGTCTCTCCCCTTTCCAACCCTCCTTGTCTGATCCCGTACGCGTTAATGTTCATCCTATGCAAACCCGTGCTAAGTCTGGTATTGTTAAGCCCAAGCGTCTCTTATCTTTATTTGTGTCTGTTGACAAAGTTAAGCATACTTCTTACAAACAAGCCTCTAAATATTCCTACTTGCGTGATGTTATGACCGAAGAGTGCAATACTTTAATTACTAACGATACATAGCGTATTTTCATATATATGTTGGGCATTATGGATCATGGTATTCTATTTCGTCCCTGTGCTAATGCTTCTCTTATTGTGGTGTACTCCGATGCTGACTTGTGGGTGCAAGGATGCTTGTCGTTTGATTACTGATTATGCGGTATATTTTGGACCCAAGCTGATTGCCATGAGATCTAAGAAGCAACCCACTGTCAAATCATCTAAGTTACTCTTTGACATTTGGCATTACACTTACCACTCCTACACGTCTGTATTGTGATAATGTCAGTGCTAAGTGCTACGTACATGTCTGCGAACCCAATTTAACAAGACAAAAGCGAACACATTGTTGTTGATTATCATTTTGTCAGAGAGTGGATTGCTCATGGAGATCTTGTTATTCGTTATATCCCTACTAGTTCTAGAGTGCTGATATTTTTACCAAGGGGTTGTCATCACAACAATTTTTGTTTTTAATGTCCAAGCTTTCTGTGCATCCCTTTATCAACTTGAGGGGCGTAATAGGAGTTATACTAGGGATATAACTGTAAATTTATTTGCACTCTATTATTATGAATACCAGGCATAAGCTCTCAGGTTAGGTGAGTCATTCTACCACTAAATCACACACAAGAGGAAAATCTAAATTTGGGAAAATTCAAAAACAAAAGGGAAATTCCATCTGAGCACCTGCGTTTAAGACTTTTTGTATAATCTTCAACAAAATCTCGAAATCCATTAGGTAGAGTCAACTTTATGGGGAAGTATGGGTCATGATCTTTTTATAGGCCTAGAGTATTAAAAAGGTAAACCAAGCTGTTATGCCCTTAATGAAGTATACAATAAAAATGAAAAAGGGAAATGTTGAACTTTCATATCAAGGCTTCCATCTGAGGCCTCCATTTCTCTTTGGAGGCTTCCAATTCTATTTCCAAAATAGCTCCGCGGCTGCACATTTAACTTAAGGGTCTAGGGTTTTAATTCAAACATGGGGGAAGATGAGTGAAGAAATCTTGTCATCTTATAGAGCATACTCGTCAAAATATCGACACACTAACCCTTTTAAGGGTTCGTTCATCTTTAGTCCAGACCTACACTTCTGCATAGACTTAACCGTCCCTAATAGATTTTGATTTTTTGTTGTTTATTATACAGAAAAAGTCTTAAATACAGGTACATCATATGAAGTTCTCAAAACAAAAGGTGGGTTTTCACTTATATGTCCAAAACACAAAAAGAAACTCTACATTTCATGAAATAAAACTCTAAACTTTCAAGATTCCAGTATACCCAGAGATAAAATTCAAAGACTCGACAAACCATCATGATCAAAGCACCAAGCCATATGAAATCAAACGTCATAAATCACTACCGAATCAACCGTCTTAGTCTCACTCCAATCACTAACCCACCAAAAAGAAAAAGCTTTCCAATTATCAAATTGAGGTGGAGCGATTTTATTTACCTCTAATCGCGATTGAAATCTCGAAGAACAAAAGTTGCGGCACTCGAGAAGGCTGGAGAATTGAAGAAACGGGAAATAATTTGTGTTTGGACAGAGAAAATAGGGACCCGATTCTTCCAATTCCCATTGTAGAACCACTCTTGCTTAGCTTTTCCTGACGAAATTAGTTTTTGATTCCTTAAATTAATAAAAGTTTTGGCTTTTGCGTCTTACATTCGAATACGAACTTAGCAGATATATAAAGAGAAAGTCGACAACGCCACCGGTGTCGTTTCCTTGTTTTTTAGTGTAACGGATAAACCCGCCACGCTCATCCATGGGAAAAAATTGAGAAAAAGAAACAAAGAAAGATAGATCAAGAAAGTTTTTTTTTTTTTTGGTGTGGGGGGAAAGCAGGGGTTGAGCACAAATATCATCATCAAGAAAGTTAACATATATTTACGGTTAGATTTGATTCGAATAAGTTTTTCTAACAGATTAATTAAATTTAATTATTAATATAACTGTGAATTAGAATCATAATTGGATAAACCGGTTAACTGGATGTCGGTCAATCGTATTATCCGATTCGCTTTATCGGTTAAGCAGAATCAGAAATAAAAACATTTACAAAACAATTAATAATTTTCGTGATTTTATTGGATTAGTAGAAATCACTGGGCCAGCAGCATCCATTTTGCCTAACAGCAGTCACTTGCCCAACAAGCCTAGCTCATGTTACTGCCCAGCAAAAAGCCACACGGACGGAGTCATTGCCCTGCAAGAAAGCCTAGCTCCATTGATAGCTAGGGTTGAACATTAAAAAAATAGGCCAAATAAAATGGGCTTGATTGAGACGCAGATCAGTCCTGGCAGGCAGCCCATCCTTCAGTTTTTTTCCTCCTGTTTAAAAAAAAAAAAAAAAGACACACAGCAGCAGCGAGATGTTTTTTTCAAATAAGTAAAATTTCATATAATAATTTTTAAAATTTAAAAAAAACACTTATTATCGATTAGGTTTTTGGTTAACTTTAGGTTTTAAAATTTCGAACTCGAACCGAACTCGGATAAGCTATCAGTTCATCGGTTCTGTTAACCGAAAAATTTCACTAGTTCGCTTAACCGAAAAAATGGTTCTGTTCAATCGATTTATGGTTCATTTCCGTGGTTTTGATTTTTCTACACAACCCTGTCATCAATGTAAGTATTTATTTTTCATGGTGGGATAACAAGAGATGACCATGGATCCCCAACCCATTTTTAAGGGTTTGGATCTTTATAATTTGGAGCTGCTAAATATTTAAAGGATTTCGATCCAACTAGATCCATATCAGATTTGAATTCGGATTTGAAGCTTTTAGTTTCAGATCTGACCCGCGACCCATTAAGAGAGTCATTTAAATTTTTTATCCTAAGTTAAAAATTTGATATACTTTTAGGTCGCCTTATGGGTTTTACTTTCTTTTATTTTCTTGTAATCGAGTTATTAGTTACGTATGATTTTTGGCAAGATATTATTGGTAGTGATATTTGGGTGGGTATATATAAACAATATTCATTTTGTTTTTGCTTAGTTATTGTAGAATGTGAACTTAAATGATGAAGTATGGTATTGAGTGTGTAATTTACTAAGAAATTGTGTATAATTACGTTATGAGACATTGTCAAAGTCAAATTTATCAAAAAGTAGATATCAAAAAGTTGGACCTACATGTAAGAACCACAATCCGCGCACTAAGACGACAGATCATATTTCCCATGAAATCTGTCATTGGCTAAACAATTATTTGGTTATGCTATTTTGGGCTTTGCTCTAACCGAAGTTATTGCCTTGTTTGCCCTAATGATGGCCTCTTTGGCCTTGTTACGATGATCCCACTCCCCAGTTGAGTGAGATTTTACCGCTCCAAAATGAAAAGTCTTTCTCTGCACCCAAAAGCAAAAACCCTCTCTATCAGAAATAGACCATTGCTACAAAAATCCGATGTGCTAGGGCAAGGAATGTTAGATGTATTATGCATTTATTACCTATAATCAATTACTGGAGTATAGAAAAGGTTTTTGCCGATGTCTCTACCTTATTGGATGATCTGTCTTATCCTGTCTCCATATACCAATTAATGTTTGGTAAAAAAATAGAATAGAGAAGTCTCCTCTCTATCCACTCGGTATTTGTTTGTAATGTATTTGACCCTACTAAAGCATGCATATTATGTCAGTGAAGATTTGGTGTAAAGCCTTAGAGCTTACGTTATAAGAAGGCCCGGGGCTAGGGTGAGTCGGGGGACATCGTAAGTGAGTGAATGTGTGTAAGCCCAATCAAACATGATCTGTTCTAGGTAGGGTAGGCCACCCACCTTCGAATGGTGTTGGTCCTACGGACCGTGAACAGATTCACCTCGGCCTCTCGGGCACGTTGGAACTGCATGAGTTCACCGGGGTGGAGCATAGTCTCGCCAAAATCAACATAGGTTAAGTGTTATTGATATAACATGGTAAGCCTATCTTTCTCCATATGGAAGTGTCGCGGGCACATAGAGATGTGGGTAAAGGAAGCCTCAAAAGCTAAGGCCGAGTTGTAGGTCACGTGACTCGCACCGAGTTGGTGGCTGACTTGGCTTTTTCCTTGATCAAAGCATATCAACTCGCCTTCTTGTTGTCAAAAAGTTGGTCGAATCGGAGATTGGTTTTGACGAGTTCATCTCTTTTAGCAACAGATCGGTAGGAGAAAGAAAGTCAAATCCTTCCGTAGAGGCTAAGTCCCCGTGAGAGGAACAAGTGCTTGATGTCACCTCACCCTTTGGCTCACGAACCTCCGCCTATATCGCAATTATGTTTTGGACCCATCGTGCTTGCCTCGGGCTCGTCAACGAGCCTTGAGTTCTTCATGTCTTTGCTAGCGCTGGTATAGTTCACTCAACGATTGCCTTTGCGCTCCGAACTCCATATGGGGAAGGAACGTTGTTGTTTATGGGTCTCAATCATTTACGTGGACCCACTTTTCATTCTATTCTTTGTCGACAAGTGTCTCCCCGAACTAATATAAGTTATGGGGTATGGAGCCACCATCCCGTATAGTATAGCGTTCTGTCATGATATTCGCTTGCAACCGACGTCGTTCGCCGCCTTTACGGTACTTGGACCATGTCCTAGATGGCACACCTATACCGCTACCGTGCTAACGCTAACCCCGCTTCCCTGGGGAGTCTTACCTTTTTCTCCAATCATTGAAACCCTTAGGACTGCAGTAACTTCCACTCGCTCTTCAACCTTTAGTCTTTTGAAATAAGAGAGGGATACTTATTAAGAAATAAGGCTTTTAGATTTTTAAGTTGATCGGAGGTTTTAGAAACCATTTTTATTTTTGAAAAATCATTTTAGGTCTTGGGATAGCAAACAAAAACGATCTTTTTAGGCAACAGCAAGGCTCACTATGCCAAGCACCGAGACTGCTTGGACCAGGAGTCGGCCAGCGAGGAGCCACAATGAACGAAATTGACCATTTGGGGTGTCCGACCGGATTCGGACTTCTAGCTTAGATTGCCTGGATTGCAAGTCTAGTCCAAAATGAATTTCATTTTCTGTAAAAAAAAAAAAATCGAGATACTAATTGGAGAGAAAAAGAGATTAAAGAAAGGGAGTCGTTGGTTAGTTTTGATAAAAATTAACAAAATAAAGGCACTTTACCAATTTAGAGCTTAAACCGAAGGGACGAACAAAAGGGATTTTAAAAAAACTCACAATTAAGAAATGTTTTAGAAAAGAAGTTCATTGTCCTAAACCAATGATCCTGTGTTCGGGGAGGAAGATACAAAATGAAGAGGGGTGTTCCCCATTCTAGCCGATATAAAAACGACATCATTAATTAGAAAGGGAAGTAAAAATCAAGTTAAAGAAAACAAACAACCAACATCCAATAGGCAAAAATTAAAAGTAATAAAAACATGAATAGAAAGCAATAAATGATAGTTATAAATCTAAACTATTATATTGGATGGGGTGGAAATTAAATGAAATTAAATCGCTCAAAACCAAAATATTGAAATTAAAAGGTTGAAATTGACGAAATGAATAAACATAACTAAAAGGATTGGATAATTCAGTTGACGTCCTCAGTAGACCCACTTGTAAAGCTTGAGTCTTAACCGTAATCCGATAGAGTAATGGTAGTTCGAAGGTGGAAATCCGAGTAGGAAATGGAAGACTTTTTGTGAAGGTTTTGGGAAAAGAAATGAAAATTTGAGTGGAGAGATTAGAGAAGAAAGAGCGAGGTTAAGATTCAGCAGAATGAAGGTTAATTTCAGTGGACTTTTTGTCCGAATTTTCAATTCGGACATAAAATTTTCATATTTCTATTGTCCGAACTCGATTTTAACCCGAATTTACAATTGTCCGAATTGTCCGACTCGAAAAAATCGGGTATCGGACAAAAATTCGTCCGATGACATCGACCCGAACCCGAATTTTTGCCAGCGTTACCCTTCTATTTATAAACGGGTTTAGGTTGTAGAAAGCCCTAAACCTACCCCCCAAAATTGGCCAGTTAGATAGAATTATCGGGCTAGGAAATTAGACATAGATAGAGAAAATTCGGGTCGAACCAGTCAAAACGAGTACGTTCGGAGGATTCCGTGGTTGGATTCATCCAAAAAGGACTACATTTAGCAATATTGAAGACCTCAGTTGGTCGGACGTTTAGATAGGTCAAGATGCCCACATTTTAAGGGTAGAGTGACTGAATTCAGTTCGATTTCAAGCCTAGAAAACCGAACCTAGTTAGGACCGGTCGAAGTAGAAAGAGGGTCGGATTCGGCCCGTAAATTAGCTTTTTTGGGCTATTTTTGTGCGGGCTTGTTGCTGACTTGGTTATTGGAGTTGAGGTAAGAATTATCACTATACCTTAGTCCAGTCTTGTCCCAAGCATACAAATAAGGCTAAGTTTTCATCATCGAGCCACAAAACAAATAAATAAAGCATTGAAAATTACAACACTTTTTAGGTGTCTATAGTTAGCCCCCACTTTGATCGGGTTTCTCCTATTTTGTGTCCTAAAAGAGTAGGTGCTCTATACTGCCTCGTGAAAAATTTTAGGGAGATGGGGCTTTAAGTGCTCGACCCGAGAACACACATGACCCATAAGAAAAGAAAACAATATGCTTTTCTTTTGGAAGCATAAAAAAATGAGGACCAACAAAATGCAAAAAGGTAATTCTTAAGGGAAGATGAATGCATTTTTATTTTTCACTAAGCATGCAAAAATGGATCGACCTGAAAAAAGAATGCTTTCTCTTTTTCGACTAATGCAAAAATAAAATGGACTCACCTAAAATGAGATGGTTTTTTATTTGGCTAATGCAAAAACAAAATAAATAATCAGCTCTAATTGAGATTGTTTATTTGGCTAATGCAAAAACAAAATAAATGGATTCGTGCAAAAACAAAATAAATGGACACACCTTAATTGAGATGATTTTTCTTTTTAACTAAATGCGTAATGCACGTAGTAACTAAGCATGAACCCGAAACGAATGAAATAGGAAATGGATCCCAACGGTAAGACCCGACTTGAGGAGGACGGGACAGAGCTAGTGTTGGCCTAGGGCCCACTAGGATTTTGTCCCTTTTTTTAATAAGATCAGGAAAAGAAGGAATGGACCAACCTCTAAAGAGAACTTCGACTCAAAAATGCTAATATGGACCAACTTAAAAGGAAAAGAAAGGAAAATTTGGCTTTCGCTAAAAAAAGATGCACAAAATGGACTCGACTTAGAGTTTTATTTATTTTTTTTATACCAATGGAAGAATTATTTGGTTGAACTCGACTAAACTGCTAAAGGCTCGAGGAAGAGGATTAAATAATAAAAAGTACCAACTTTCAATCAAGCATGCATATGAAGGCCAATCTAAACCACAAAGGTTATATGTTCGCAAGGTAATTATGGGTCGATAAACATGATGACTCATAGTTTGAAAATTTTGTCCGCCATGGGATGCATAGTTGGACTTGAATAATTAGTGCCTCTCGACGAGAAATCAAGAAAGCTTGATATGAGTGGAAATGTAATCACATCTTAGTGTTAAGTCGAGTGGACCCACCAAGATAATCATTCGACCTCTTCCAAAAAGAGTTCATAAGGGTTGAAACCTATTGGTCCAAAAAAACATATATGTTCAAAGTCACCTAAACGAATGCAAAAATGCCTAATGCAAGCATGTTAAAAGACTCACAAATTCAACTTTTAATCTCACTCTCTTAATAAGTGTATCCAATGTAGTCGCCATTGTAGGAGCCACGACCCATCCCATAGGAAAGGATCGAGTTTTCCCATGAATGTCGTCATCATGTGAGGTGTGCTTATCAAGCGAACGATAAGCCGTAAAGATCAACCGAGCCAGGAAATCTACGTAACCTTGACCAAGAGCTAATCCCAGCTAGCAGCTCGGGGACTGGGCGACCCATCGAACTCGCTATCTAGTGGCAGCCATTTGGTTGGGACTCGCCAATGCGATCCCGGTCGATGGATTAGACCGTTAATTTTTTCACTATTTTTTACTAGTTTATGTTTAAGAAAATCGACCGCGAAATTTTAGGAGAAAAAGAGGTTAAAAATATTGAAAAGGGGAACACCAATTAGTTTTGAAAATAAAAACTAACAAAAATTAAAAAACACTTTTCTAAATTTAATACAAAGACTCAAAACCGTAAAGGTTTTAAAAACGAATCCATCGGTCTTAAATCAATGATCCGATATTCAGGGACGAAGGTACGAAACAAAGAGGGACGCTCTTCATTCCGCTTGTCAAAAGATGACCTATATTAATTGAAAAAGTGAGTTTAAATCGCATTAAGAAAGTTAAGAAAACAAAACGTCATAGGCGAAAATAAAAGGTAAGCAAACAAATGATGTAAACTAGTAAATAAAGTAATTAAATGAAAGTAATAAAGAAAGCGATAAAGAAAATTCTATTGGGCGGAGTGGAAAGTAAAGCGATGACATTTTTAACCACAATATGGAAAACGATTAAATAACTCGAAATTAAATAAAATACAAAAACAAAACTATGGGATGGTGGATGCGCGCTCTCGAGTTGACCCACCTGCTATCTTGAATCTCGGTCGAATTTCAGTAGAGTGACAGAGAGGGCGGTAATGAATTAAAAGGCAAAAGAATGCCTTTTTCATGTAGGTTTAGAAAAGGAATTGAGAGTGAGAGTGAGGAAGATTGGAGAGAAAAGAGCATGGGAGAGAGTTTCAACAACCTAGGGGTAGAAATGAGGGTTGAAAATGGTGTAAAAGAGAGGGGATAGTAAATTTTAGGGTTTAGGAAACCCTAAACTTGCCTTTTAGCCGCCGGTTATAGGATAAAATCGGGTCTAAAAATGCCGGAAATAAATAAAGAAAAAGAATCGAGAAATTGAATCAGCCAAAATGACATCGTGCAAAAAGTCCTAAGGTTTAGTGCCAAATGAAATGAACGTTTCGTGGCTCGGGAAAGCGTGCCAGGCTCAATCACCGAAAGAAGAAAAAGCGATGCATTTTGAGTGACTTAAAGGTCCGGCGACGGTTCCGCCTCAGTGCTTGAGAGTTCAAACCTGGTTTGGGTCGGCCAAGACATTGATTTGCACATTGGGCCGACCCTAAAAAATCGATTTGGGTTCTTTTGTGGCGCCGGTTGGATTTTTGTGGGTTAAACTCGGCTTCGCAACTCTACTTTAGTGTGATCTTGGTCCAATCTTGCAAACGAGGCTGAGTTTTCATCATCGGGTTGACAAAAATAAATAAAACAAATAAAGAAAAAGGGGTGACACTTTTTAGGTGCCTATAGTAATAATAACCTTAAAGATAGCAAACCAAATACTAAATATTAAAAAATTTCAAAAGGTTCATCACTATGCCTTATAAATGTTGATTGCCGCTATAGTTGATAAAGCAAGTGTTTTTTATATTCTTATATAGAGGTAGGGATGACAACGGGTCGGATTTGTGAATATTCGAATCGATCCGATTAATATTCAAATCCAAAAATCCGATTCGACAAAGTAGGACATCCACCCCGAATCCGAATTTGATTTGGTTGGGATTAATTTGAATCTAATCCAATTAATTTGAATCCGATTTCGATTGACGGAAAGGTTGAACTCATCGACAATAAAAGGAGAATAAATAATGACCGATCTAGGTGGTTACCAAGAAAAGGAGAAAAATTATATATATTAAACCGAAAAAGTATATATATTAAACTTCAATCAAATCTATAAATAAGAAGTCACATTATTTAAAAAAAATTAAGTGGAGGATATGATTACCAAGAAGAATAGGTCGTTGGTGGTAAAATGGTGGCGGTGGAGGTGTTGTATAACAATACCGGAGATGAAGAGCTCGAACAAGCGACTTACTAGGACTCGGGAGTCCGATCAAGAGAGAGAAAGAGAGTGTGTGTAACAGGAGGGAACAACGGTGAAACCGAAGTTTGGGAATTGAATAAGGAAGAAGAGTTTAGGAGGTTGAGATAAGAAAGATATATAGACTCAAAACGAGAGTGAGTGAGATGAGAGAAAGATGACTAGAGTGACTCGAGGTTGGGGGTGGGGGTTAGGGTAAGGGGTTAAATGGGTCATGTGGGATCTTAGTTTTCTAAAATATAAAAAATTAATTGGATCAGATTTTAAATTGGGTGGAATATATCAACATCAAATCTATTCGGAACTGATTTAAATTTATATTATTTTTTATCCTGTTTAAATCAAGTTTTAATTTTTCAGATTTGAATTGAATTATCTTACGTTAGATGTGATCAAATTTGCCTCGAAGTGACTTGGTTGTTATCCGCATACAGAGGCCACTTCATAATAAAATTTCCAATTTGTAAACATATCCAAGATTTTTGGATACAAAATATTTACAATAAGTGCTCACACCTGAATTTGCCATTGGTTTACAGGATGATGGCGGCTCAGAGCTCTTGCTCTCTCCTCTGTTCTTCAAATTCTCTCTTCTCAGCGGCTATTACTTCACGCTCCCCTCGAAGTCTGGCCACCCTTCAGAGTCAATTTGTTGGTTTGAAGTTCTCCTGTGCTATTCAGTCGCGATTTATTGATATCCAATCTTCTCATGGGCTCAGAGTCTCTCCCTTTGCTGCACTGGTACTTCATTTCCCAGTTGTAGTTTTATGTTTTACAGTACTTGCTGAGCTTTCTTTTCCCCTTGTCTTGGAGATTTTGAGTGTTTTGATGTTCTGTGATTTTTTTGGTGGTGGAAATTTGGTTGCTAGTTATGTTGTTTTTATCTATCTTTCCATTGGTGGGTTTAGGGGGCAGAAATGTTGGTGTAATGGGTTTGAAACCTGGGGCAATATGATAGGACTTGACCAACTAAATTAGGTTCTATTCGCTTATTTAATAGGATAATTAGACAACATTGATGAAGTTTGGAACTTCGAAGGATTGGACCTCTTTGTTTTGGATATTAGGCTTTTCATAATGAGATGATAGCCAATAGGAATGTTTGGTATCTTGACGATTTCCTCTTGTCATTCCCTTTAATTCATTATCTAAAAGGCTCAAATTGAATTCGATTTTCAGTAATTCAATGCTCCCTAGTAAGTCATTTGGCCTGATCTTTCCATCACAAGAAAGTTTGCTAGTATGCATTCCACGAGGAAGGCGGGAAGACAGTTACTGGAAACGCTTCCTGGATTGCTAATCCGGAACATGGGCTGCTGCTTTTTGCACAATTTAGTTTCTAATGTCAGCTTTGGATCACTTGTCCCTGGAACGTGGATTATGCCCCCGAGGGGGGTCCCAGTAACTATAGGCAGTGGAAAAGGAAAATCTTAAATGCCCTAAGGGAAAGTCGTGGTTCTTCACCTTTCCAAATTCTTGTTACATGTGGAAGTCATGTCTTGGAAGCAAAAACCATTGAGGAACAAGAATGAATGCCTCAAGTTTGTCTGATGGTGATTATGTAAGCATATGAGGGATCTCTAATGAACTTAAGGGAAGCTATTTATGTCTGTGAGTTTGTGTTACTTGGATGCTGCGAGAATGCATTTAATATGGTATGTACCCAAGTGTTCAGCATGTTTTTTGCTTGAAGTTAACTAGCAAGTGTCCGACCCATATCGATTTGTTGATTTATGGCTGTGAGACCTGAGGTGAAAGAAAGAACCCAAATTATTCACAAAAGCTCTTCCTTTTTAAGCTTAACTTAGGATAAAGAAAGCCCAAAGGCTTGGTTCGATGTAGAGTTAGCTTGTTCAATCTAGGCATTGAAACGAAAATCCGAGTGGCTATTGTACACTTGGAAGTTGCATGGATAACCCCTTCAATTTTTTCATAAGTGCACTTGGGTTGACATAGAGTTAGCCTGTTAGGTCTAGGCATTAAAAAAACTAGAGTGTGTGGTTATGATGCAGTGGAAGTTGCATGGACAACTCTTTCAAGGATATATGTCAATGGAAGTGCAGTTTTGACTCAAATGGATTTTATGGGAGGTTTTTCCTTTGTTCTTTGCCTTTTTAAAAAAAAATTTACTTGAGCAAACTTTTTGTAGTTTACTTATTGGATAGGTGCCTTTGCAAATCCATTTACAGTAGAGATTTTCAGAACCTTATATCAAAAGAAGCTTGTTCAGTGTTTTACTTATAGAGATGTTACATTAAACTTCTTTGGTTATGAATTTACAGTCTGCTTCTTTTTCCATCTAATTCTGTGCCTTTTTCATTTATGTCGCCAATGGTTATTGAGCAGAAAAATTATATGGGAGTTAACTAATTGGGGAGGGAATTTTCTTTACGTAATATCATTTATGGTTGCAGTTTGTACAACTACTCGTGTATTTGTTTGTGTACATTTGGGTATCATTTTTCCACTGTTTGAAGCGGGCAACAGACTGTGAAACTTGATTGACCTCACTCTGCAATGCCAGCAATCATTATTCAAGCCTGAGTAGAGATGTGCTAAAGGTTGAATTATGTTGTTGCAAGGCATGTAGCATTTAATTAAAAGAATTTTAGCCCTATATCTATGCATTGATTCTGTTTCTTGATATATTAATTGGAAGCATCTGCTATACTTCTTGTTTATAAATGATAAAAGACTTCCAAATTGTAGAATTCTTTTATATGTTCATATTGCTTTTATTTTAAGATTACTTTCTTGTCGTGCATGGGGTTTTCATGATCGGTTTACTCTGCTTCTGCTACTGAAGAGATTGTGGGGACGACACTTGGAATGAGTGATTTTGTTGACATTGGCTACGTCTCTGATGTACATGGGCTTCAAGGGGAGATTCGTGTAAAGAATAACACTGATTTCCCTGACTTGCGGTTTGGAAAGGTGGGAATCCTAGCAGTTGAAAGTTTCCTGATATTTTTTAATTTTCTTCTTATAAAAGTTCTCCCTTCTTCTTAGCCGGGTAAACGATGGTTGCGGCAACAATTTTCCGGACAAGAAAGAGTTCTTGAAGTTGAGCTCGTGGCAGGAAGAGGCCGTCCTGGGGACAAGAGTTGGATAGTAAAATTGAGCGGCTTTGATAGTGTAGACCAGGTTCCAAATGAATTTCTCTTTGCTTGACTATACATCATATTTTGTGGAATTTATTCCTTTCCTAAGTTGAATCAGTACTAGGCTATTATCTATTCTTTATATGCTAGACAACAAGAGTTCAATATGCTCATTCCAGACGCTTGTAAAAGAGAGCTGGGGCAATTGTGGTCATATGTGAGAATGAAATTATAACAAGCATGGGATGGCGTTAAAATCAGCAATACATCTGTATTCTCCATCATACCATCACAATACTGAATCCAAATTCCTAGCTATTTTCCTCATCATGCTGATTGAAGTTCTCAATCAACAATTTATGCTTTAGAAGACGGTTAATTTTTTTAAAATTTGGATATTTTAGTCGTCCATTGTCTAGTCTGGTACTAGATATGCTTCCATGTTCTTCATGAAGCAATGAGGCCAACTTCACAACCTTCTCGCTCCATTCTTGTTAGAAGGAATGTAAGATCTAGGCAAGTTTGTGCCATATTCAAGTTTAGGATACCTTCCAAGATAACTATAATAAGGCTTTTTTTCTTTGGTTTTGAGAGATATTTCAGGCGTATTTTTCCTAGTTTCCAAGCCCATAGCTCACTATGGATTTTAATTTAGACTGGTGGCAAAATAATTTAATACATGCTTCATCTTGTGTTGTCACTGACCAGTACTATTGCTGTTACTGTGCCCTTTGTTGTATTTTCCTCTATGTATGAATGTCAGCAGGCTTCAAAACCAAGCTTTTCAGTTTTTATGTCTATTCTTTCTATAGTATGTCAATTTTAGTATTTACTCTGTTGTTTGCACTAATGTTTTCTCTTTTATCCTGTCACCTAAGTAGGTCCTTTTGTATTCTTTTGGCTTTCCGCCATGAAATTTTGACAATTACTTAGGAGTTAGGACATCCAACAAACAACAATCCAGTGTGCAACCTGTCAAAATAGGAGTGTGGATGTCTAGATGTACACAGCTTTACATTGAGCAGATAGGAATTTTAGATAGTTACAAGTGGCTTTGAAGTAACTTTTGGAGACAAGGAGAAAAAGGAATGTGCTTGCGCTCTATCCAGTAGCACAAGTTTCAAGGTAATTGATGCAATAGTGAAAGGATTACAGAGGTTTGTTCTGGATAAAAAATAGAATATAGAGCTTGAAAATCTTAAGATCAGAGGATAATTTTGAGACCATTGTATTTAGGTAAGCCTTTTCTTGGTAAATTCAATGATTTCCATCTTTTCTTTTCTTTTTCTTTTTCTCTTTTTCAATTTTAGGGAAGGTAGTTGTACACTACTAGCACTCCTCTCCTGATCATGTATATACACACGTGTTTGCGCGCACACACACACACACACACTATCTAACCAAATATCCATTATTAGCATCTGTGTCTAGGAGGGGGAAGCAAGGATTTTTAGATTATGAAATTTTTAAATTTTGACTGGGGGTGGTTGTGGAAGTTGAAACCCTACTTTTTACAAAGTTCTCACGAGCTTATTTTTTCCAGCATGTTGTCTTTATTGATAAAAAATGTTGCACTTTTTGTTTGTGGAAATGCATTGTATGTAACTCGTCATTTTGTTATGGTTCTTTTATCTCTTGCCTTCTATTCTGGTGGAGTGCATAGTTGTTATCTTATTTGAGATATTGGACCATGGCCCAGAAATGGTGGAGGATATTGTACCTTCATATTTCTTCTTCATTGTTCTCTCTCTCTCTCTCTGTGTTTTTTCTTTTTCCGTTCATGCCTTTTACCTTATGAAAGTTTTACTTGCCTTTGTGTTGAACTTTAGGCTAAGCAGCTTGTTGGGGCAACTTTTCTTGTGAGGGAAAGTGACCGGCCAGAGCTAGAGGAAGGTGAATTCTATAGTCGTGATCTTGTTGGCATGAGAGTTATTCTCAAGGTTTGCACTTATCTTTTCCTTAATATGTTGTATCACTTTGAGTAAATAAGTTGACGCTGTATTGTTTTAAGAGTACAAACCTCGAACATGATTTGCGAAATGTGAAAGTCTATAGACCAGCAAGTCTTTCTGTTTCAGATGTTGGCTTTAGATATATTTCCTTACCAACAACGTTAATTTTAAATTGTAAGTGATTAGTGTAGTCATTACATCTACGCAAGCACCACAGTCATACCTATGTGTCTCACAGTTGCATCACAGCAGTATGCATATCTTGTCTTTTTGGAGGCTGTTAATGATACTTTTTCCATTCTAGGACACAGGTGAAGTGGTGGGAACTGTTGTCAATGTCTTCGATAGTGGTGGAAATGATCTCTTGCATGTCATGCTTGATTCATCAAGTAAATCTCCCAGTGAATTCGGGAACCAGAAGTCAGAGATATCTAAATCAGGGCAATTAGTTTGGATCCCTTTTGTTGAAGCAATTGTTCCAGATGTTGACTTGGACAGAGGAGAAATGCATATTACCCCTCCAAAGGGACTTCTTGAGTTGAACTTGCGCTCTGATGAGAGGTCAAAGAAAGAAAGACGTCTACATGTGAGTTATTTTAACTTCCAATAATTGTTTTCCTTGCCATCTTAAAACAAATGTGCTTGGTGGTGACTTGTCTGGGGGCAACTTCATAGGCCTGCCGAAGAAGTTACCTGTGTGTTGATAATTCTCTCCAAATTACAATTTAGCTAATCAAATTATGACCAACCTGGCATTTTTTAACTGCAATCATGCTGGGATGTATAGGTTTGGAATTGAGTGAGAAAAATGGCGGTTGCAGTAGGAGTTTCAATAGCTGTAGCAATAGCAGGTGTAATGCAAGCTTAGGATACGATCATAACGACATTAACTTTATTTCAACTTTTGTGCTGTGTTTTTGGGACTTGTATTTGAAATTTGATTTAGCTGACTCAATCTTAACAATGCCGAAATTCATCGCAAGTGGACAATATGCAAACTTAAATAATAAGATAAGTTGTAGACCACTATATTCATTTAAGCATTATTATATAACGGATGTTGCAATTTAGAAATCTCAGACTGTATTATGTACTGGACTGCTGTTGTTTTGCAAGTTCAATTTCTGATATATATTGACTACTGATGTAAGTATGAAGTTATATACTCCATTTGAGTGTCATCATGTTTAGGAATGGAAAGAAAGAAAGAAGCTCCAAAGACGTCTTAGTGCTGCCAAAAGGAAATTACGTGAGTTGGAATAGCAGCACATCTTCGATGGGTTTAGGTATGGAGAAAAATCCCAGGCGAACTTGCTTGCAGAGCAGATTGTTTCTGTGAATTCGAATTTGCTTCAGCAGGCACTAAAGGCTGTTGAGATGCCCAATATTGGGTGAGTTTATTTTATTTATTTATTTTGTCTCAGTCTGGCTGATATTATGGTCTAACAAAGTAATCACAATATATAGGTTTTGTTAATATTCAGGAGTTAATCTCTATTGTTCTCCGGGGAATAGGATTATATGTATCCGTTGGTCAATTCTTTGCGGATAATATGCTTTCTGTATCTGCCTAAAACTTGTGTTGGAACATGCTCATTAAGACATTTTATGCGTTGGCTATTCTGTGGAATACCGAGAATGATTACTTTTGATATTGTTTTGCCCCTTGGTATTGCCCCCACTCTCTACCATGATCTTGTTTTCTCTCCTCCTTTTTGTCCACTGCCTGTGACTCACCCAATTTTTCTCATACCTTTCTTTATTGTGGCTTCTATAGTATATTTTATTTTTGTACTTAATCGTGTTCATATGCTGTTCTATTCTTATTTCATATTATATGTTATCCCCTCACCCATTTGATTTACTCATAGTACTTATTTTATGCTTTTCTAGAACTTGTTCAATAGATTTTAGAAGTAATATGAGTAATTTGTTCACCCCTTTGAATAAGTTGTATTTAATATCTTGTCTAGGGTCGTTCATCGGTCCAGGACCGGACTGGTCCGGAGCAAAGACCGAATAACGAGAAAATGAGGTTCGAGGATCGGATCGAATAAGGTTGGTTCGGTTCAAGATCGGACCAGTGAAAATCCGGACCGAATTGAAACCGAACCAAATAAGACCGAAATGAAAATTTGAAATTCAAGACCAAGCAAATAAAAATTGATATCCTCTCGCCAACAGATTCGTCTAGAAATTCAACACACTCGCAAATTCCAAATTCCTTACAAGGAGGAATACTAGTCGGCAGAAAAAATGAGGTGTGGTCTCGGTGAGAGACTTGCAAGAGGAAGTCGTGACCGATAGGGCGGAGAAAGCAAGTAGGCGTCGAGAGAGAGAGAGAGAGCGAGAGAGATTGACATCCGGACGAGCGTAGGAGAGAGGGCGAGAGAGATTGAGAGTAGGGGTGTGCAAAGCTGGTTAACCGCACTTTCGGTTAACCGAACTTTCGGATAGTTAAAAATTTGATCCGTAAACCGAAAAAATCGGATCGGCAAAATCTCGATCCGTAACCGAACCGAAAAGTTCCGTTAATCGATTTTTCGGTTCGGTTTAGTGGTTAACCATTATTTGAAACATAACTTATGAAATAAAACTGAAGTAAAATAAAACAAAATACAAGTTTCTAGCTAACAAAAGTAAAATACAACAAAAGAGAAGTTTTTGGTTAGGAAAACATAATTTTTTTCAATCCCATAAAACAACTTTTAGATTATATACCTATGATTTTTTTTTAAAAACAATCGGTTCGGTTAACCGCCGATTAACCGAATTTTTCAAGTTCCGATCCGTAACCGATCCGTGAACCAAAAAAAAATTCGGTTCGGTTAACCGAACCGATTTTCTTTAAAAATTTATTCGGCTAACCGATTTTTGGATCGGTTTTCGGTTTCGATTTTTATGCGTACCCCTAATTGAGAGATCCGGGTGAGCCCGAGAGAAATAGGGCGAGATAGACTCACGGATATGGGCGAGCGTCGGAGAGAGGCGGGAGACACTAAGAGATCGAGGGAGGGCGAGAGCACCGAGAGAAGGAGGGCAAACATCGGAGAGGGAGGGAGCGAGCCCCGGGGGAGAATAGGTGAGGGAAAGACTAGGTGAGAGAATCTTGAAGAGAGAGGGGGCGAGGAAGAGGCACGCAGAAGAGAGAGACGCAGAAGAGAGAGAGAGAGAGAGCAAAATGGTCCTTGGTCCTTGCCTTAGTTTTTAATCTCGGATGGGTTCAAAAACAAAAAAACCACAAGGTTTTTATTCGATCCTCGGTCCGGACCGTGGACCAGTGGCCCAAACCAAATCGGACCAAAAATCTAACAAAAATTTGTGGATCGAGGACCGGACCGAATTCCACCGATCCGAGCTCGTCCGGTCCGGTCCACACCGGTTTTCGATTCGGTTCGATTTTGGACCGAATAATGCACAACCCTAATCTTGTCAAATGTGCTTTGTTGTTTATGTAGGAAATTTAAGGATTGACTTTAGTAATGCGGAAGCAATTAGATCGATTGCGGTTCGGTAACCCACGAGCGAATTCCCGAGTCACAAACACGCCAATCCAGCTGTACTCCGAAATTCAAATTTGGCGGTATTACTCGGAATAATGTACCCCACGGCTACTAGAGTTGTCGGAAACGACCACGACCTAAACCCAAAGACCTCTTTGATGGATTTGTCTAAACGTGAGAGAGAATAGAGAGTAATATTTTGGAGATATTCGATTTACGATTATTGCCCATACAAGAATTAGTAATTTTCCTTATTTTTAAGGAGCAATATTAGCTCATACTTAATAGGCTAATTAAATTATAATGGACTTCCTAAATCAATTATATTAATTGTGGCCATTACAAAAAATGGCCAACAACTCCCACTTGGCCACATAAGCCGTAAGATATATATCTTTCTATCAACATATCTCTTCACGTTTCATACAGGGAATGAGACGTGCAACCATAAATAACCGAGTAGTGTTATGTTAAGTCACCATCTAATTAACATAACTTTTTCACAAAGACAATGCCCTAAACTATCCAAACATCACCAATGGCATATATTATATCCCTATATGCCCACCGATGTCTCATATGATTATATTCCAAACATATCGCCGGGTTGATATGGTGAATATGAAATGATTTTCCTCGACCATTCATGATGTCACATCTCGGTCTTACTCGCTTTCCTAATGTATTCCACTGAGATGTATATATATCTATAACTCTTGGAGTGTACATTAAAGTAGCAACGTCCGACCTAGATTTCACACCATAGTCCTTAGTCAAAGGGGATTATATCTCATAGACAAAAAGTCCATAGGGATCACACAAGTGACAAAGAAGGGATCCATTTGTCACTCCTATAAAGGTTAACAAAACACACACAGTATGAAATGTGTGTTATAACATTACTCCCACTAAGTTGAGCATGTCACTCTTCTATGCCATGCGAATCGAAGTCTAGTTTAACGAAAAACTAACTTGAGTCACTAGATTAACATATCTAACGTTAATTTTGACACTCACGATTCGGGTTTAAGGCTTTAACATGAAATTAGGATATTTCATATTTCAAGTTTATAGAGTCTCATCTTAGACTTACTAAGGCGATTATAAGAAACACTAACTTATCATTCATACAACACAAGTATGAAGATATGAAAACATTACACACACCGAGTGTTAACGTTGTTCGGTTTCATCCTACACGGTACTCAAGTGTTAGGGCGATTACTCGTGTGACATGATCAATCATAAGCCTAGTGACATTTCATCATGCCTAATCACGAAGTCACTAGTGTATAAGTATATGAAAAAGGAACACGATTTTTTCATATACACTTTATACAAGACTAGCATGTCCATCACAACGAAGAAGATTTATCCACAAGATAAAAACTTGTTCCCTCAATTTTAAAAATCAACAAGCAACAAATTTTGCTTACACAATCATGCTTCCGATCGCATTCGACATATTTCATCGACTAAAGATGAAGGACTTTTTTTGAGGTTGACCACGTAGACTTGTCTAGGTTGCAGCTCATCGTTAGTAATCTAAGTATCTTCTCATTGTTAATTTTAAAACAATTAGATCACTCGTACTACGAAGGTAATGCCATAAATTCTCTAAATTGGTTGCTAGCGAGTAGAAAGAAATATTATTGTCGTAATGTCTTACAAACGATAATTAAAATGTTAAGCGATGTACACAACATGCTAAACATTTAAGTTTTCTACCCACCATCGTAGACAATATGCTCTCTTTTTAAGGCATTTGATCGATGATTGAGTTTAGACTTTTTATTAATCGCAGTGTCAATGGATTTGGAGTAACGTACTAGATAGCGTTTTAAGAATTCTTGAATATCCACAAACTTAGCAATATCCCAAGATATTCTTAAGACGATTTCTAGTAGTCCCCATGAGTAGGACATACCAAGTTTTGATTTGTGTCTTCCATATCACAAATGGAAAACAACCACTACTTAGTGGCTTCAAGACAACTCGAGTTGTTTCGGCCAACAATGTGTCATACAAAATAATTGAGAAACATAGTCTCTCTTGTTGTTCTTGACACACAAACAACCATAGTATCCGATTATACAATGATTTAGAAGACTGTTCAAGACATTATATAGATTTTGTAAGATGACACGTTTTGTCCTCTTGACTTTAGAGAATCACTCCCATTATCCCTTAGGTATGTGAGATCCTTAATGTGTTGACTAATTTCACATTAGAAGTTAGAGATTAAGAACAAAACTTGTTCTCAAGATAATTTTCCTAATGAGGCAAAATTTCACCATTTAGCATAGTAGGTAGAGAAACACTCTTACTACCCCTTGGATGTGTGAGATCCTTAATGTGTAGACTAATTTCAGATTAAGAGTTAGAGATTAAGAACAACACTTATTCTCAAGTCTGGATGATTCTCTCACAATTTAGAAAAGTGGGACTTTTCCTTCAATTGCATTCAAATGGAGAAAATTATATTATCCTCGTTGCCTTGGTGAACACACAAATTCTCCCACTCATCGAGAGATATTTGTATATCTTTATTGTAACTCATAATTTTAGATCCTTTTTAAAATTCACCAATATTTAGGAACTTATCCATTAAAAACGACATTTGTAGTTTTGTCAATATCGAACATGCTATCACCTAGATATCTTTTAGACCAAGTTTTCATATTTGTGGTCTAGTTATTCGGATAATTAGCAAATAAACACAAAAGGCCCAATAATAGTTTCTTATACCATTCCATAACTTTTATGGTGTGGTGGATATATATGGACTTAACATAATGTGAGTCATCATTATCTTGACCATGTCAAAATGATGTGCGATTTCTACGTTTTACAACATGCAAATGTTGAGTACGAGGAATCGAATATATATCCTTTTCCCTATCTAATTCTATAAACCCATTATACAAAGATCATTCACTCTAACGATTAGTGCAAAAAGAGTCTTAACTCTTCATCCTGGTCATCTTTACTCATGATATAAAACGTTGAACATATCTAACGCTTCGTGTCAATGATACAATAGGTACTCATACCTATATTGTGAATAGTCATTTAAAAGAGGCAAAAACTAAACTTTTCGATATTACCTTGTCGTTCAAGGTTTTATAAATGTCTAAGTGGATCAACACTAAGGGTTTTTGATGCCATAGAAGTCTTACTAAAAGTACTTCTTGATCAAAATGTTAACTAAAACATGATTCCCAATTAGCTACTTAACTTTAGCGAATCGCTCTCAAGGAATATTGAGGTAGCTAACTCATTTTATCTTGGTCAAGAGAGACCAAGTCTATCAAGACACTTTATACATTCGGAATCATAACCATAATGTGAAACTAAAAAACAAGGCAAGAAAAAGAAAATTAGCATCCAACTCAAGAAAAAATTTATTTAATCAATTTTTCTAATGAGCCATGGTAAAAACACATTGCTATGATACAAAAAGAACTACTTGCTTTTCCAAAATAAAAAACATGGGAAAGTGATATGAAGAAGTAACACATTTTCTTCATATGATTCGTGAACTAGGTGGCTACTAGTTCTAGATTTGACTTGCTTTCGATTGATAGAAGAAATTGTCTTTACACGTTCTTCTTCCATCTCAAGCCACCTTTGAATTTGTGCGAAGGTTTTCGAGCGTTCACTATGAGTTATAGTGAGCTTAACCTTCTTCCAATGCACGTTATCATCGGGAAGAGTCCGAATCACATTCATGGCTTGTTCCTCTTCGAGATTTCTCATCCATCAACTTTAAGATCCCGAATTAATATACTCATGATTCGTACATGCTTAGTTATCGTCACTATCGGAATCCATTTGATAAGGCATCCACTTCATATTCAAGATACGTAATCTTGATGCGAAATCATATCAAATTTAATTTTGGGTCCGTCCCATATGTCCTTAGCAGTGACATAATATTCAAACTCTCCTATTAGATCATTATGCATGTTATACAACATAATTTGTTGCGCCTTACGATCATTTTTGCTCCGGACATCATATGCCTGTAGATCCTGTTGATACTTGTTCATTAGCGGTATTTACGAGGCTTAGCAACAATAGTCGTTAAGGTTTCGAAAACCTTATGCTCTCTTAAAAGAAATTGTATGTCTATATACCGGATGTTGTAATTAGTATCATCCAAGTACCTCACTAGTGGATATACCACCAATAATGTCATTTGTTATCATGTCTACAATTATAAAAGGACATTAGACACATCCATATAACTAAATTATTTAAAACTCCATCATCCACATTACATGTTTGAAAATTTTGTTAGGCTAGTAATCATCACATGTAACATGAATTAGGAATTAAGTGTTAGTAGAGCTTGAGGAATGGTCTCCTCTCGGTGAGCGAACGAGCGCTTCACCACTGCCATGGCAAGGAAGGCCAAATCTTAGGAGGGCGCGAGAATAGAAAGGCACGATTGGAAAAACACAACCCGGACCTCGGTGATGGAAATTTAGCTCACATCGAACCGGTTGAAGTCCTAACTCCCGAGAAATCGGTAACCCTAATTCGGAGAAGTTGCAACCGCACGACCGGAGATAACACCACACTCTGCGCAGATTGCGGACAATAATAAATCGGAATGGGACGACTTTGATATCAGCAACCTACCAAATGTTGGATCGAAGTTAAGCTTTGTACAACCTGGAGCAAATTGATGGTAAGTCGATAGGGAAAATTGTGGCAACGGATGTAGAACAGGAAGTGGCATACTGGCAATCTTCCTTAATTTGCTCTGTCTTGGGTGCTAGCCCCTCCTTGTCATCATGAAAGGATTACTAGAACGAACTTGGGGGAAATTTGCCATTGGGAATGGAATTTTTCTTGTCCGATTTAATAATATTGAAAGTAGAGACCGGGTTCTACAATCTGGTTTCTATCATTTTGATAACGAGCCCTTGGTAATAAAACCTTGGTGTCCAGATTTTGCGAACTTTAGAGATGAAATCAAATGCGTGCCGATATGGATACAACTACCGGGTTAGATTTAAAGTACTTGGAGTCCTACATCTTTGAGCAAGATTGGTAGCCTTATTGGTATGCCTATCATGACAGATAGAATCACCGAAGCTCGAACAAGAGCTAATTATGCAAGGATGCTAATTGAGGTAGAGATTTCGGACAAATTATTGGACAAGGTCTTTTTAAGAATGAATATGGGTTACTGCTTGAACAACAAGTTGTTTTTGAATGGAAGCCAATGAAGTGCACAAACCGTAAGGGATATGGCCATAATGAGGAACAATGCAAAGGAAGCAAGACACATGGGTGTGGAGGGTCAAGAAGAACATACAACCAACCGAGAAGACACAGATCGAGCCTATTGAAAACCCTATGCCTATAATAGAATGCGAAGTTGCATCTATCAAAGTGGCTACACCTCGGAAATCCTTCATATAAATATCGGGACTAGATGAGGGAATGAACGAAAATGGGGCACTAATAGTTGAGGATTCTTCTATTGGATATGGATAACATTGTCACTTGGAATGTTAGAGGGTTAAATAGCCCTAATAAGCAAGAAAGAAGTTGCGACTTTTGCGTAAATAAGAGAGCCTCGTATATGGGGGTTATTAGAAACCAAGGTTAGAGATGGTAATGCTTAATGGTGCATAATAACCTTTGTCAAGATTGGGGTTCAATAAACAACAATAGCACACACCCAAGAGGTAAAGTTTGGATCTTCCGGAATAAAACTTTGGTTGATTTGGATATCTTGAGAATGGATTCATAGTTTATACACTCGCAAAGTCTGTCATTATGGCTAGACACGGTTTTCATTACTTTTGTGTATGGTTCGAATGATGATAATCGAGAGAAGTCTTCTTTGGATTTCTTTATGCAATATGGCCACTCTCAAGCCTTGGTTTTAGGGGACTTTAATAATGTTTTACATAATGATGATAGGATTGGAGGACTACCGATCCGCCTGCCGATTACAAGGAGTTCTCGGATTGCTTAGATAGGTGTGATCTAGAGGAACTTAAATGGACTAGTCAAAGATACACATGGTGTAACAACCATGTTGATGGAACAAGGATCTATTCAAAAATTGATAGAGCGTTGGGCAACATTGCTTGGATAGATAAATATGGGTTGATCCCGAGTGCAATTCCTATCACAAGATGTATCCGACCACTCTCCAATCTTTGTGAGACTCACCTGGCAAAAGTATCACTAGAAGGGGCAAGTTCTACTACTTCAACATGTGGAGTACCTCAAATAATTTTGATGACCTAGTGATTCAAAATAGGAAAAGATGCCCCAAAGTAGACAAAATGGCTTAGGTGTGAAAAAATATGGACCGATTGTAGAGCAAGTTCGGGAGACTCAATAGAGAAGAATTCAATCATATTGGAAAACAAGTGCAGCAAAGTAGAGATGCTCTACATAAGTCGTAAAAGGAACTTCAAGAAGATCCTTTCAAAATTGAGCTGCAACTAAAAGAGAGAAAGGTATTGACAAATTTCACCAATAAAGCTACCTCGAAATGACATTCCTATAACGTAAATACAAGGAAAAGTGGATCTTGGACGGTGATCATAACTCCAAATTTTTTTATGAATCCCTCAAGAAAAGAAACTACAGGAACACCATTGTGGCTTTAGAGGATGAGACTGGAGTGATTAGATAAGATCAACATGAAATATAGGATATCTTTTTCAAGTATTATAAAGACAGACATGCTTGGGGACTACGTCACCTGCAAACTCGCTATCAACGATCGGATAATTCAGATGGGTCCTGTTCTAAACATAGAACAACAGTTGAATCTAATCCAGCAATTCACATCACAAGAGGTAAAAGCTGCTATGTTCTCAATTGATCGGAAAAGAGTCCGGGACCCGATGGCTTTGGAAGTGGTTTCTTCAAATCGGCTTGGCATATTATTGGATAGGTAGGAGATCACTGCTGCCATACTCGGAGTTCTTTGAAAGAGGCTAGATGTTTGAACATTGAAATAACACCATACTCACCCTTATCCCAAAGGTTAGTGTAGTCCCACCAAAGTCGCTGAATTCAGTTTGTAATGTGTTATATAAGTGCATTACTAAAATGTATGCAATCGACTTATTGTGATTCCGCCAATCTTGGTAAATGAGAATCAAGTTGCTTTAGTGGTCGGCGAAACATTATTGAGAATGTCTTAATCAGCCAAGATATTATACAATTGTATATAAGGAAGAATGCATCTCCAAGGTGCTTAATGAAAGTAGATCTACGAAGGCCTATGACTCTCTATCATGGAAATGCTTGCCTCAAATACCGATCGCCTACAAAATCCCTCCAACTTTTGTGAACCTGGATCACCAATTGTGTTAGTTCTGCTACTTTCTCCTTAACTCTAAATGGTGAGGTATTTGGGAATTTTAGAGGTGGTAGAGGGTTGAGACAGGGGATATCCCTTGTCCCCCTATTGTTCGTTATGGTCATGGAATATCTCTCCGGAACTCTACAACATCAATCACAACAACAAGGATTTAAATATCACCCCGGATGTAAAAATCGAAATTGGTCTCCCTACTATTCGCTGATGATCTAATGATGTTCTGCAAAGGAGATAAACTCTCTGTGTAGTAGATGGAAGGCTTTGAACACTTCTCCTAGTTGACGGGCCTCATAGCAAACGAAGCAAAATCCCAATTGTATGTGAATGGCATAAATCAAGCTACAAAAGAATCATTGAACGAAGAACATGTTTTGGAGCTGGAGAATTCCCTATTAAGTATCCGGGAATGCCACTATCACCAAGTAAATGGAGTATAGCTAATTGTCGGAAGATAGTTAAGAAGGTACAAGCCATATTGCATAGCATCAATACAAGGCATTTCTCTTACGCTGTAAAGTGTCAAATCATCAATTCTCTCGCTACTATCCATTCTTTCATACTAGAGCTCTATATTTTTGTTACCTAGTGCTTGTACTTAAACAAATTGAGCAAGTATGCGAGATCTTTTCTTTGGGGTGATGGGGAACCAACCGGTATTGCGTGGTAGCTCGGGAAAGACTTTGCTTGTCCAAATAAAGAAGGAGGTGCCGGTGTTAGATGCGATGAAAACATGGAACGTGGTTGCAATTGGGAAACTAGTGTGGCGAGTGCCATCAAAGGCTGATACATTGTGGATTAAACGGATAAATGAGATTTATCTAAAAGGTAGAGACTTACGGGACTACACATCATCCACATGGCATTGCTTGGAGAAGACTAAACAAATTGAAGGAGCAATTCAAGGGCGGATATATTGGAACAAAATGGATGCAAGCCCATGATGGGAAATACAACATCAACTTAGGATGTAATTGGTTAAGAGAAGCAAAACCACTTGCAAACTTTTGGAGACTTGTCCGAACCAAGTAACTATCCCTAAACATTGGATCATTATGTGGCTACCGATGTTGGATAGAGCTGTTAACAAGAGAGAGATTGCACAAAATGGGGCTACAAATACCTGATAAATCTGGTGTTTTATGCAAACATACAACCGAAGACAGCTCACACTTATTCTTTTAATGCTCATATAGTCGGGAGGTGCTTGGGGAAGTTTGCGAGATGGGCTAGAATATCAATACCTCATACTCGAATGGAAGCAAAAGTTCATCAAACAAAAAGGGTCTGCTTGTAAGGAAACAAATAGCCGAGCAATTTTGTTAGCATGCATATACTATGTTTGGATTGAACGAGGGAAGATGATTTTTCCAAGCAAAGAAAATTCAGCAAAGGGGCATGTGCGGGAGTATCAAACAGGATGTTAAAGTTAGAATATCAAAACTCAGCATGAAGATGTCTCCTCAAGACAGAAAATTGGTTGGTGAATTAAGCTCATAATTTTTTATTCTCTTGCCTAAGCTACTTGTGAAAGCAACCCTTCCTAGAAGGTGGGTTTTCACTTGTATCTTCGATATATATTTATGTACATATGAAGTTATAAAGTGTTTTTGATGGAGAAATGAATTCCTTTTCATAAAAAAAATGAATTAGGAACTTTATATTTTTAATTACATTTAACATGTAAAACACATTTAACAATGATTTGAAGTGTTACAAAGATATCAAAAAAATTATGTAAAACAAATTCATATAGTTATGTAATAAACGAATTAATATAATCATTAGTCCTCATGTAAAACTAGTTTACATTAGCACTCGGCATTATGTAAAACAAATTTACATAATATGACAAAAATCAAAAATAAATTTGTTTAATTGTCCTTCGGTAAATAATAAATTCACCTAGTATTATACAAAACACATTTATATAATCATTAGGTAATTAACTTTATGTGAAACAAAATCACATAGTGCTATATAAGATCAAAATATATAAATTACATCAATTGACGTTATATAGTACGGAAACTATATAACATTACATAATAATTTATGTAAGTTGTCGTGTAAAGAAAAATTACACTCCATTACGTAAAACTAATTTATATAATTTTAATCAATTGATGTGAAACAAATTCATATCATATAAAATCAATTTATACATATACATATATTTTGTCAATAACTTGATGTGAACATATCTACATTAAAGATGAATTACACTAAATTATATAATCAAGATAAGACGAATTTTCTTGACTCTATAAAAGATGTATTTATATAAAACATATTTATATAATATTTACCTAATATATATGAACATATCATACAAATGTAGATCAAGTAAAACTAATTTACCAAAACTATGTGCAAAACAAATTTATATAATCTGATTTTATATAAAACAAATTCATATAATATCATTTTTTTATCGGTGAATATCATATAAAATGAATTTACGTAATATTTAATGCCATCTAGCCAAATATTTTATACACCACAAAAATGAATAAGAATAATTTAAAGGACTAATTTAAATATAACTTTTACAAAACAAATTTGTACTTATATTATAAATTCATATGAAACAAATTTACAATAACTCCAAAACTAATTTGAGTAATATCATCTAATTCATATTATATAAAAACTAATTCTATAATCAATATGAATTACTTATACAAAACACGTTCATATATGTGGCATGTAAAACAAAAATTACATGACTCTATATAAAACTAATTTATATAACATTATATGAAACAAATTTATATAATGTTTATACTAATCATCAACTTTAACGCATGTAATACGAAATTACATATATAAGATCATCAAACAAAATGAATTTACATAAAATTCATACTATTATGAAGTTAAGCATAAATTGATATACATAATTTAACCAATAAATGAATTTTACGGTTAAATTAATAAGCATCGAAATTTAAATAACTAATGAACAAATCATCCGAATTTAAATAAATAAATATTAACTCTAAAATTAGAAAAAACTTAACAAATAAATAAGGAAAACAAGCCCATCAAACCACAAAAGCCAAGACCCTCTCTTTCTCTCTCCGAATTAAGCCCTCCGAAGCGCTCTCTCTCTCACTTTGCCCTTTTCGCCACCCCCTTTTCGGCCCTCTCTCTCCACTCTCCTCTCCGGGCAGCCACGGCTACCTAGAGGAGTCGGCGACCCTAAACAAGGCCACGACTCTCGCTCTTCTCTTCCAAGCAACCCCGACTAGCAACGACTTTGCTTTTCTTTTCTTTTTTTATCGGTGACCCTCTTTCAACCCAAATGATGTTTGCCTTCTCCACCAAAATAAAAGCCCACGGCCTCATTCCGGTGCCCAACAGCGCAAAATTCCACCATTGTCGAACAAATTGGCTAACGGCGAGTCAAACGGTGTTGAAGACACCGCCAACGCGCCACCGGGTGGAGGCGCGTATGGAACACGCGCCACTACGGTGGCGGCGCTTGTGGTGCATGCGCCACTAGGCGCGTGTATTTTCGGGGTTCTCTTGTCGATTTTACACATATCAACACTATTGGAAGTCGGATCGAGGAAGAAGGAAAGCAACCTAAGCTTCGTTGGCGGCGTTTGGCTACACCCTTCCCTGGCGGTTACGATGGGTTAGTTCAAAAAAAAATCAAAATTTAATTTCTTTTCTTCTTTTTCTTTATTTTGGGTTTGGGCCACTGAGGCCGGATCGGTATTTGTGTTGGCGTTGGGTCACCGAGGCCACGCCTTTGTGTTGGCGTTGGGCCACCGAGCCCACGCCGCGGTGGTGGATGGGAGGTGGGCCCCACAGAGGCGATCCGATGAGGCGTCGGGCCACCGAGGCCACACCACGGTAGGTAGGGGGCTGCCACAAAGCCGGTTCGTCAATACGAGAGGGGCATGTCGGGGATGTTAACGTAGACACATAATCTAAACTAATCTGGGATTGAAATTTGCTTAGTACTATTAAATTTTTCCTAAACTAATCGAGCAAAAACTAATTAGGGTTAGAAACAAACAATCCTATGCTCCGATACCACTATAGGAGATTTAAGGATTGACCTTAGTAATGCGGAAGTAATTAGATCGATTGCAATTTGGTAGCGCATGAGTGAATTCCCGAGTCACGAAGACACCGGCTTGTTGTACTCCGAAATCTGAATTTGCCGGTATTACCGGAATAATGTACGCGGCGGCTATTAGAGTCGCCGGAAGCAGCCACAACCCAAACCCAAAGACCTCTTTGATGGATTGTCGAAACGTGAGAGAGAATAGAGAGTACTTGTTTTGGAGATATTCTATTTCGATTATTGCCCATACAAGAATCGGTAATTTTCCTTATTTTTAAGGAGCAATATTAGCTCATACTTAATAGGCTAATTAAATTGTAATTAATTTCCTAAATCAATTATATTAATTGTGGCCGTTACAAAAAATGGCCAATAATTTAGGTGGACCAAGTTCATCCATGTCACTCTTGGACCTTAGTATATATGAAATTCTAATGTGACATGGACCTTAGTATATATGAAATTCTAATCAATCCACCCTCCCTCGGAGGCTAGAGACAAAGGGGGAAGAGGTGTTTAAGTTGGCTATGGTCGAGGATGGAAGAAGGGCCTTAGAGCTAGTGAGATGGATCAAGGATGAAGGTCCGTTGCTTCGAAAAGTTGTTATCTCGAGAGATGCTAAGACTATTTTTAGAAGCTCTTTAATAAGGAAGGAAATGATAACATATGTCTAGGTGACTTGAGACACTTTGATGAGCCTGCTTGTGTTTTAGGTATTGTCATTGCGTTGCTAGAGAGGCGATCAAAGAGGCGTCGGGAAGACAAAGAATGGGAATGCGGTTGGCACTGTCAATCCCCATGAAATTATGAAAATGCATTAGTAAAGGATGGTTAACTAGGTTGTTGATTATAATATGCAAAACTACAAAGATGCCAAATGAATGGAGGCTTGAATTCGTCAAATTAGATACCAAATGCAACAATAGAAAGAAAGAGTTATGCTTAGGTCTGGTTAGGAGTTGGAAAGTGAGTGGTTGTACATGAGTTGACTACAACTTTAACCCAACGACCTTAAGCTATTGGGCTTTGAGTCCAACTTATATGTCTACTTCTCACTCTACCCTTTTTTCATTTTTTTGTAGGACAATATAGCTTATGTAGAATTTACCGAAGTTCATCAACTCCCCTTACGAACCTTTGTAGGAAAGGAGTATCATCAAATGCTACTAGCATCTTCTTAGTTAGGATTTTTGATCCATCCGATCGGGAATTTCACTTCGTTGGAGGTTGGAGAGGCTCAACATCTCACCATGTGGCAAACCATGCTCAACCATCTCACCATACGACAAGTCGGCTCTTCTAGTTTATTGTTCCCATATGCTTCTAGAATCCGCCTCTATACCACTTGTTGAGCCTAGGCTAGCGTGAGGAGTTCGAAAGTGTAAGTCACATATGAATTAAGCACAACATTGACCTAAAAGCCTAATTGCCGAAGCTATTGAGTTCTAGGTCCAACTCATATATAAACTCCCCACTCAACCTTTTCAATGTCATTGTGGGATAATAACTCACATGTAAAATTTTTGAACAAAATGCTTCTCGTGGTCTATTCGATTTTACATGAACAATAGCATCTATTTGTGTTTTATATTCGCTTATATTCGTTTATGTTTGTTTCTTATTTAACAACTCATTTATGTTCGTTTCTATATTGTTTATGTTCATTTATATTCGTTTATGTTCTTTTATGTTCGTTTGTGTTCGTTTTTGTTCTTTTACGTTCGTTTATGTTTATGTGTGTTTTGTATGTAAGTTCGAATAGGCTCTTAGTCATTCTATAACTAATGTATGATTACTCATGTTGTAAAACCGAAGTTGGTTCATCGTGCTATGGAAATGTGAAAAGAGTGATAGTTCTATTGTAGAATTTATCCATATTATAAGAAGACTATTGGAACTTAGTAGACAAAAAGAAATATTTGCACATGGTTTTTATTTTGCATATGATAAAGTGCTTGGTCAAGTTAAGTGGATGTACTTAGGGATGACGAAGATTAATATTTGCTTCTACGAGCTACGAAGATATGTGTAAAGGTGTGAGCACTAGTGTTGGGATATTAGGTGGGGACAAGTGATGGACCTAGCTACCGATAATAGGGAGTGGACAAACAATCGAGGACAAAGGCTTGTTATCGCTAGCGAGTGATAACCAAGACAAGGCAAAAACAACCAAGAATAAGAGCTTGCTATCGTTGGTGAGAGACAATCGGGGACAAAAACTTGTTATCATTAGCGAGTGACAACCGAGGTCAAGAGCTTACTATGGTTGGCAAGTGACAATCGAGGACAAGAGCTTGCTTACCGAGAGCTTGACAAGGATACCGAGGCCCAAAATCGGGGAACCGAGAACAAGGATTGTCTATCGAGGACTTGTCAAGGCTACTGGGGATAAAGATAATGCCAGCCGGGGACTTGGACAAGGAGCCGGTGACACGGGAAAGACAACCAAAGACAATGGACATGACACATTAGTGGCGAGAAGACGAAGACAACAAACATAAGATAGGCTACGGCTAAGTCACACCACCAAGGATCAACTAAGACACTAACACAACCAAGAGATATGACACACCACTCTTAGCCGAAATTAGACTCCAAGACACTACTTAACTAGGCCAATAATTAAGCAAGCATAACAATAATTAAGCAAGCATGAGAGGTTTTGGATTAAAAGAGCAAGGCTCAACTTACATTCAATTTGCAAAAAGTTTCGTTTCCAAGCAAAGGCCAACATATATATATATATATATATATATATATATATATATATATATATATATATATATATATATATATATAGATATATAGATATAGCCTTGAGTTAGGTTAACATACATCCAATTTAGGGGTCCTAAAGACCGTACAAATGTTCAAGGGACATGATACAACCAACTAAAGCGAAAAACAAACACTAAAGCAACCCAAAAGTAGTTAAGTATCTCGGTGAAAGGTAGCCGATAATGTCCCTTTAAGTCGTTAAGTAGCTAAGTATCTTGTCGTATGTAGCATCTTTTACTATAGTTCACAACCGTAGTAAAAGAGAACCTATGATGACGGTTCTTACGGAGAATTGTCGTCATATACATTATATTACTATGGTTCTTTTTGAAGAATCGTAGAAATAGGTTAACATATGACGATGGTTCTTCCTTACGAACCGTCATCATACGTCCTAGCCCAAATCCCCCATGTTATGCCAAAATGTTGAGGCCGGGGCATATAACGACGGTTCTTAATTAAGAACCATCATTATAGGTCTGGAATTTTTTTGTGTGTTTCCGTACCCCTGTACAAAATACACTATAAAAATACATCACAATTTATACAAGCAACCACCAACAGACCTTAATTATTCTAATATTACAAAAATTTCCCACGTTACTACAACCACAACAAGTTCGATAAAAAAATTCCATATGTCACAATAAGTTCCAAGCAAATAATATACTACAATGATGTGAAATATAATACAAAGAGTACTCTTCTTTTCAATAATTATGTGAAAAAGTTTATCTCGATCTTGAAACTTTGTGGTATAAATTGATTTCAATGTTTTTGCCCTAAGAAAAATCTCTATTTACCCAAAGTGATGTTTTTGTAGTAGATTCGGTTATGTGATTATCTTTATGACGATATTGCTTATTGGGAGTTGTTGCAGCGGTAGCCTGGACAACATATATACATCATATTTGCATTCCACGTTACCTCTGCATGAACTCTAAGTAAGCAATATAGTCATCAAGACAAGCACAAAACACAATTTACTAAGATTATCACTTTGCGCAAGTAGAGATGAACCATTTGACATAAATATTGAAATAATTGAAACCTTAAAGTTTCAAGACAAAGAGATGGACTTTTTGACATAAGTAATGAAAAAGGAATACACAAATAGGACATCTCACCAGCAACCTCTATTTCCTTTGTCATTGTCCCAAAGTGATGCTCCTCTCATGAATACATTGCTTGGAGTTCTTGTCCACCTAAAAATTGAGGAAAACGTTAAGCAACAACTTATCCACAAGAAACATAACATACATAGAAGGACTATAAATTAGAAAGCGACATCAACGCTAACATTTGGTCGTTATTCTCGCTCTCGCTTCTCAACAAGGAACTTCGTGGTATAAATCATTTCATCCGAATTTATACCAAAAATTCCTTGTTGAGAAGCGGAGTTGAGATTAGCGATCAAAACCGAGACAAGCGTCAAGCAACAAGTGTCCATAGAAACATTACCCGAAAAAGCTTAGGCCTTTTGACCCTCATCGAACAATCATCTTCTATAAAATTCAGGTACCTAAATGTAATACCTGAAAATTTCAGGTGCTTGCTTAGTAATGAATTAAGATATTAAAATTTAAGTAAAAAAATTCAAAATTATTAAATTAAGTGAATTAGAAAATTTTTCGAGTCAAAATTAAAACCCAAGAATTGAAACCCGGGCATGGGCTAGCTAAAATGGGCTTGTGAAATATTATGGGCCTAATATCACATAAAAACCCAAAATCGAAAATTTATAACAAAAAGAAAATGGGAAGGTGGAGATGGTTGGCATTTTGAGGAGGACATGGTAGATAATTAGAGCAAAAAGGTTAGGGGTCCAATTAAACTTGGGCAGCAAATTGATTAGGTGTAATCGGGAAAAGAGGAGAGAGAAAGAGGGATTAAGAGGGAGACTAGAAATAGAAGCGGGAAAACAAAGAAGAAAGGGGACGAAGAAACAGAGGGGAATGAAAGAAGCGAAGCGAGCAAAGGGAAAGAGAGCGAGAGGGAGACCGAGAGGTGAGGGACCGAAAGAGGGGAAGCGGGAGGGAAAAATCAAAAGCGAAGAAGAGGAGAGCAAAGAGAGCGAGAGATGGAGTGAACAAACCAAGAAGCAAAACCTAGGAGCCGAATGCGGGAGGAGACGAGGAATTGCGAAATCGGAACCAAAGCAAGAACGAAAAGAGAGCTTGAAACTAAGGGAGCCAAGAACGAGAGCCGAACACGGCAGCGAAAGAGGGAGACGGCCATGGACAAGTGAGAAGGAGTGAGAATTTGAGGGGTTGAAATTGAGACCGAGAGCAAGAAGGAGGAAGAATCGGGAGGGGAAAATCAAAAGGAAGAAGAAGCAAACCCCAATTCAAATTCAAAATTCAATTTAAAAATTGAAATTCTTAGAACCACTAAGAATCTAAGGTGAGTAATTTGAATTCATCCTCTCGAAGATAAAATAAGTTAGATGGATTGAACTTGAAATTGATTCATGAAATTGGAAACCATAGATTTAATTGAAGAAGTTAGAGGCCTAAACTCACGAAATTAGCAACTCACGAATTGAAAAGCATGTTGCGAATTACGTGCTTGATTCATGAATTTAATGATAATTGAGTATTGTTGAGCATGATTATTGGGTTGTATATTGAGAATTTGATGAAAGTAGTTTAAATAGAATTAGTGAGTGAAATCAGAAAATTGAATTCATGATTTAAGTGTAGATTTTTCAATAATTTATCCTGCTGTCTGAATTATTGTGAATTCATGGGTATCCCGAAATTCTTGAAACTTTTACTGTAACTTCCTGATGATTTATGAGAATTTCCTGTAAATTTTGGTATGCGTTGGATGAGTAGATTGGAAGATATGGATTTTTGAGCGAAAATGTGCTGTTTTGGGCAAAATTGGAACTAATTGAGTAATTGAGTTAAGAACTAAAATTTAAAAAGTTATATGGCTAGATTAAGAGATATATAATGATTAAGGAAAGTTATAGAATCATGAACTACCTATGCACAATGATACGCAATTATGAAGCAATAAGTTCGATAATTAGAAATTCTAATTGATATAATAATTATTGTTATGATGTGTTTAGATTAAAGTACATCGATTATAAATGACATAAGCATGTCTATATGAGTTGGATTGATTGTACTTGAGTTGGAACTTGCTTATGTAAATTACTTGTTGTAAAGAAGTTACGTATGAAGTCGCTGAGCATGAATTATATAAATTAAGTGCATCTCTTCAATGAGTAATAAGAAGATAATGAGAAAATAAGAAACATAAAGAACTAAAGAAGGAAAAAAGGATTGTGTTATTGATCTAAGACCTCATGAATTAAAGAACCCTCTCGAAGCTATGACCATAGAAGTATCTCTAATCGAAGCCACGAATTGTTTTGCTTCCATGAATTATTGACGAGTATGCGTCATTCGAGTGATGCAAGCCTTGAGGCAACGAATTATTTTGCCTTGAGGCAACGAATTATTTTGCCTCGAGGCCACAAATTATTTTGCCTCCAAGAACTGGGTCTTTAGAGCGGAACATAAATCTTCTTTCCATTCAAAACTAAGAAGACTTAAAGAGTTACGATATGAAGAAACAAATGATTATGCATGATGGACAAGAAAGAAAGAATCAACGATTTATGAAATGCATAATTGAACTCAAGAAGCGAGAATGAGAAGAAGAACGAATCTTGATTTCATAAGAAATTAATATGATAAGAAGTAAGATATGATTTATGTGATGAACGCCTTACATGATGAATGATTCTATGACGTACTTGCGTAGAAAGAAGAATGAAGTATGTTCGATTGAATTCATGAGTAATTGATGTCATTGTATTTCTCGGTAAGTCGGTAAGTTTAGTAACTTGCATATCTTAAGCATGTATGATCCGAATCGCATGTTCCAAATGAATAGTGAACTTACGTGTGTTTGTTAATGAATTAATGTGCAAAGTGAAACCAGGGGTTGGGTTTGGGTTATACACTCGGGCTCGTGGAGCTCATGACCTTACCAACATTTTCACGTACGTAAGTTAAGACTCCCGAAATTGATTTTGGCTTTTAGAAGAAGCCAACCAATTGGTAGGACATCTCTGGACTTATTATGTACTTTATGTTTTTCATGATTGTAAAGATCGGTTATATGTGAACTTAAGTTTTGACTATGAATATAAAAGCCCTATGTGAATACTCCGAGCGTGTGGCTCGTTGAGGTTGTGTTGTGTTTACTCCGAGTGTGTAGCTCGTTGAGCTTGTGTTGTTGATACTCCGAGCGTGTGGTTCGTTAAATTTATGAATGTGTTTTGTGCGGGGTTAAGGCCTTAAGCCTATGGGATTAGCCATATTACGAGTAAACTCTGCCGAAATTTTGAGGAAAACCTTGGAAAACCTCGAAACACGCTTCCGCCAATCTAAGAAAGAGCTATTAACACTAAGTTGAGATCATAAGTAGCCTTAAGGATTCCTCTTGGGGAACCTTGATATGTAATACTCCTAGGGTGGGTCTTGGGGTGTTACACTCGAAGCAACAAATTCTCCATAAGAAACAAAACAAACATAGAAGGATTATAAAATAGAAAAGGAAATCAAAACTAACTTTAATCGCTAATCTCGGGTTCCGCTTCTCAATCGAAATAACAGTCTACCCTTCCGTTGGACAGACTTAGTCCTTATTTTGATCCTCATCGAATAATGATATGTTATATGAATAATACAAGTCAAAAATAATGATATGTTACATGAATAATACAAGTCAAAAATAATGAAAATGAAGTTTCTAAAACAAGCAACAATATGGATATCCTCCGGAATAAAAATTCTTATGCGAGTAATGTTCTTACCGAGTTGATATAATTACATGGTTGATGCTCTTTTTCCTCTCCTTCGGACTTATCTTCAACATATATGTCCTCTTGATGGTTAACTTTTAAATACAATTATTCAAAATTGACATCTTCATTTTCGACAGGCATTCCCAAAGAGAAGGGCGGGATCTCCTCAACAAACTCACGTACATTTTCACCATCCCTACAAGCAACGTGCCTCTTCTCTTGAAGAACAATAGACAACTTATCATTGGTCGGGTCGTCAACATAGAACACTTGTCTTACTTGAGATGCTATAACGAATTGATCCCCTTTAGGCCCTTTTCTTGTGAGATCGACTATCTCATCAACGCGGGCACCATTGTTATTGTCAACCGATTTACACCGGAAAAGAGGCTTACGAAGTCAACATAGTCTAGCTCCCATATCTTCTTGATGACTCCGTGATTTGACATTTTAGCTACAACTGGATTTTTGTCCTTGGAGCTGGAAACATGAAGTGCATGAGCCTCCAATGTGACCCCACTATTTTGCGAGGTGCTCCTATTGTCCCGGCTCTTTGTGTAGAAAGAGTATCCATTGAAGTCATACCCATGGTAAGATATGACTTCCAACTGCGGTCCTCTAGCCAAATGTTTGCGAGATATGTTCTCGTGATTCTTTCAATTGGTTAGTGATGACTCTATCGCTGAACCAGTTGACAAATGTAAGATTATAATGGGTTAGTACCTACGTCTCATATTTTCCTTGGTACTTGTCTCCTTATGAGGGATTTTTGCTCATCAACGAACGGTTGCATTTCATTGCTGTTTTGTAGGATATAAAGATGTGCTTGATCCTTCATATCCCAGTGATTGTTAGCACCAGTCGGCCCTAGTTTTCCCCGCCTACCGATCTTACCCATAAATCGATGTTTTGGAATGCCAAGAACTTCCATTTGAGGGTAGTATTTGCAATAGAACTCGACACATTCCTCAGCTGTGTATGCCTCAACAATGCACGCTTTCGGTCGGTACCGATTTCTAACATACCCTTTGAGAATTTTCATAAACTTTTCAAAAGGGTACATCCATTGGTAAAATATCGAGCCACAAAATAACACTTCTCTCACCAAATGGACAATTAGGTGCACCATGATATAAAAAAGAAGGTGGGAAGTACATCTCAAGTTGGCTCAATGTAACGATCACGCCGCACCGATGATCGTTTAATTTCTCCAAATCAATGACTTTGCTTGCATATGACATTGGAGAAGAAGCAAAGTCTTGTGATCGACTGTGTGACATAGTTAGGAATCACGACTCAAATAGCAATCGGCAGTATTTGTTGCATCAAAGCATGAAAATCATGAGATTTAAGACCGATTAGTCTATAATCGGACATCGAAACGAGTCTATTTATGTTTGAAGAATATCCCCGTGGCACTTTGAGTTTCTTTAAGGTCTCACACAAACGTTATTTTTCCCTTCTACTCAATGTGTAAGATGCCTGGAGGCAAATATGTTCTCTTCCCCTTTGGTTGTGGTGCTAATTCCTCCCGTATTCCCATTTCACACATATCGAGTCGTGTTTTCTCTCCGTCCTTGGTCTTCCCGGTATGTTCAAAAGAGTGCCAATGAGACTATCATAGATGTTTTTCTCTATATGCATTACATCAAGACTATGTCTCACATACAACTCTTTCCAATAGGGAAGATTAAAAAATATTAATATCTTTTTCCACACACTTGTTTTCGGATTGACGTCGGTATGGCTTGCCGAACTCCATATCAATATTATTAACTTGTTCATATATTTGACGTCCCGTTAATGGAGTTGGAGCAGAATCCATTTCTGTTTTACCATTGAAAGCCTTCTTTTTCTTACGATATTGATGGGAAAAGGGAAGAAACTTTCGGTGTCCGAGATAGGTAGTCTTTTTCCGTGCTTAAATTGAGAGGAGCAAGTACCGAGGATATGACCCTATACCGTGTAGCTAAATCTTATCATACATTTGATCGTGTATCCGAACAAGTTTTCATACGCGGGAAGTCATTGATTGTAGTGAAGATTATAGCTCGCAACGTAAATTGCTCTTGACGTTATGCATCGTAAACCGAAACACTTTCATCCCACAAAAGCTTGAAATCTTCAACAAAAGGCGCCAATTACACATCTATATCATTTCCTAACTGTTTAGGCCCGGAAATGAGCATTGACAACATAATGTACTTGCGCTTCATACACAACGACGATGGTAGGTTGTAGATAACCAAAAGAACGGGCCAACTATGCTTGCTACTCGAGGTCGCCTTGGGGGTTTATTCCGTCCGTACAAAGACCTAAATGTAGATTTCGTGTTTCCCTACCGAATTCGGGAGCAATGAATCGATCTTCTTCCATTGAGGAGAATCGTCGGGGTGACGTAGCTTGTCATCACGGACTCTTCCGTTAGCATGCCATGTCAAGTTTTTGGCATCGGTTGCGCTTGAAAACAAACGTTTAAACATCGGTATTATCAGCAACCACCACAACACCTTTGCAAGAGGTCCCTTAACACTCTTTCCATCGATGTTTTTCATTTTGTACCGAGGTACACCGTACTTAGGACATTTGTGTCTATGTGTGTGTTCTTTTTGGTACAATATGCAATCGTTAGAAGGCGTGTATATTCTTATACCCCATGCCCATAGGACACAACATCCTTTTCGCCTCATATGTACGGATGGAAAGGACATTGCCTTTGGGAGTACATCTTTGAGCACACTCAGCAAGTCCGTGAAACTTTTGTCACTCCAGCCATTAGCCGTTTTCAAGTTCATCAACCTTAATACGGTTGATAAACGGGTATATTTATCACACCCTAGGTTAAAGAGGTTTCTCCGAATCAACTAACAATTGCTCCAATACGTGTGGTTGATCGACTAATTCACGTTCTACTCCACGAACTAGATTTTCAGTGTCGATCTTCTAATTCCATACTACTTGTTGGCTTCATTTTCATCATAATCCTTCATCTTCATCTCGTACGCCATTATTCACATACCTCTCTTCCCCATGCCATACCAACACCTTATAAGTCGTGTCAAACCAATGCCGATATAAGTGACCTTTTTCACAAGCTTAGAGGGCAATCTTGAGGAGTTAAAACATCTTAAATGCGGACGGAATATGGGTCTGTTCTCCGAATTTGGTTGCATGTCCGATGGCAATCTCTAAAAAGTTGTTAACACCATCACGATATTCTAAACTCCTCTTATCGTTATAAACCCACACTTGATTCATAACTTACCCATAAACATGAGAAGCAATTCACCATATATTGTTCGAGAAGTATGTACTTACGCACAAATAATATGACACGAGCCTAAGATCCTTCTACAAGGATAGATGGTCTTAAACCCATTCAAGAATAATATGACCCTAGACCGTGTAGAAAAACCTTATCATACATTTGACAAAATTTCGGTAGATTTTTTCCTTAGTCCTTGAAGTACAACATACGAAAAACGAAATGGATAATGTGGATATCCTTACTTAATTGTATGGTAATATAAGTAAAGATACACACATCAAACCCATCATCATCGTAATTGAACGCGAATAACGAGAGGGAAATGAACATCGTGATATCTTATCAAATTTATGATACGATTATAATAACCACACAACCTATTATCATATTATTCTCAAATTGTCTAACACGGACAATTTAAAAACCTATACATACCAAGCTAATAATAATATCCTAAGCACTATACGCACATTTATGCACGTCCTGCGACCTAGGATAACTTATTATGTACAGATTTTTAAACGCGTTTTCTAAGCTTATGAAATGCATACGATAATTTTATGAAAAACATAGATTGGTAAGAAAAATAAGCACAATTATATGCAATTAAGCATGTCATTTATCAAATTATATGAAAAACGAAAAAGATGATGTTACTTATTCACGAAAAAGGGCAAAAGGGGTAGAGGAATCAAATGGAAACAAAAGGTGATAAACAATAGTTAATTATTACTAGTTTCTATTGTTTAAATTTCTCTCTTTTTAAATACATATATTTATACAACTCTTTCCCTATATTCGTTGTGTAAGATAATTGTTTACGTATATATTATATATGGGAAGGGTTCAAGTAAGTACCCCTCTTTAGGTACACTTCACCCTTTAGGTAATCACTTTTAATCCCGACCTTCCAATCTCGATCTAACAGACTTAAATCAAAAGGGATTTGTATAATTAAAAAAGGAAAAATAAAAAAATTTAGGGGAAGGGGTCAATGAGGTCTCTCGACATTTTCCATTTGCACAATCCAAAACCTCTCTCTCTTGGACTCTCGCCGGAATTCGCTAGCCAGCCGCCGCGGACGCCTGACGTCATCGAGACTCTCTCGGCCGCATACCGGCCGCCAACCTGTCTCCAGCATTCGACCACCCCGCTTCCTCTTATCTCTCTCAATTGAAGTATGGATTTGGGCATGGATTTGACGCTGAGAAAATTATAAGATAGACAATGAAAATTTGCAGTTGTCGCCAACAAATTCCCCTTCAAATTCGTCACCTGTCGAAACCGCAAGTAAGCCTTTTGTTTTATTTGTAAAATTATGTACAATGGTGTTTGAAATAATTGTTACGGTTTTGTTTTGATGTTATTTTGCAATAATTTGGCTACTTTTGAAGAAGATTGCTCCGTAGTTGAAATAATGTTAAAAATAAATTTATCTAATTATTTTTTATTTCACTACTTTCTTAGGTGATAACGGGAAGCACCTATTGAAAAAGATGAAACACTTGAAAAATGTAAAAGTCCTACGCATGTTATCAAAGAGTGGATACCCAATTGTGATGAGGAGTTGAAACCGAAACAAGGATTAAAATTTGCCAATTTGGAAGAATGTGAGAAATTCTATAAAACTTAAGCTCATTGTGTTGGTTTTAGCGTTCGTAAATGGACATCTAAGAAAAATAAAGAAGGTTTCCAAAAGTATAAGTACATTGTTTGCTCTAAACAAGGGTTTAGAAAAGCTTGTACCAAAGTGAACGCTAGGAAAGTGAAGTTGACTAGGGAGGGTTGTAATGCAATGGTTGGTTTCAAGAGAAATGATGATGGAAGATATGTCTTTTTCAAATTTTATGAAAGTCATACACATTTACTTGCAACTCCTAGGAAGCATCATATGTTAAATTCTAATAGGGGTGTTAATAGTGTGCATCGCACTTTGTTGAAATCACTTGTGCTAATATTGGTCCTTCTAAAGCTCACCGAATCATTAAGGAGCAAGTTGGCGGCTTTGAAAATGTTGGTTGTAGTAAATAAGATTTGAAAAATTTTCAAAGAGACTTGAAAGCATTTATCAAAGATTCCGATGCACAAATGTTTGTCGAGACTTTTAAGAGGAGGCAAGAGGTTCATCCTTCATGAGTTGGATGTTGATGGTACTCTTAAACGTGTGTTTTGGGTGGATGGTATTGCAAAATTAAATTATTCAATATATGGTGATGTTGTCTCTTTTAATACAACCTATGACACAAACAGATACAAAATGATCTTTGCTACATTCACTTGGGTGGATTATCATAGGTTATGTGTTACATTTGGAGCTACATTCTTGGGGGATGAAAAAGTAGAATTATTTATGTGTTTGTTTGATAAGTTTTTAGATGCAATGGGGGTCACATGTCTGTTTGCCTTATAACCGATCAAGATCCCGCCATGAAAGTAGTTAAATCCCAACTTTAGTTTATTTTGTGTCCAATTTTAATCTTCATTGTCATGCTAATTGTGTGTTATTTTAATCTCTATTTCAGGATTTTGTGTAGTCTGTGCTAAAAGGAGCAAGTTATCTTCGAGTTATGTAAGAGGATAAGAATTGTGGTTTTCTTCAAGTTATCTTCAAATTATCTAAGAGGATTTTGTGTAGTTGTCCTAAAAGGAGCATTTTAATAATTTGTATTTGTGAACTTTTATGTTGTGTTCGGTTTAGTCTTGTAAGTATGACAATGGAGTTTTGTATGTATGGCAACAGATTTGAGAATGGCAAGTTATCATTTTCAAATCATATTGAGCTTTCTAAATTTATTTCATGCAATTTCAGCCATATTGAGCTTTTTGAATATATTTTAGGCCATGAATTTGTTTCCTACAATTTCCGACCATATTGAGCTTTATGAATATGTTCCAGGCCATTTTCAACTAACTGAATTTGTTTCCTACAATTTCCGGCCATATTGAACTTTTTGAATATATTTCGGGCCATGAATTTGTTTTCTACAATTTCGGCCATATTGAGCTTTTGAATATATTCCAGGCCATTTTTAACTAGCTGAATTTGTTTCCTACAATTTCCGGCCATATTGAGCTTTTTGAATATGTTTCACGCCTTTTAGTAGAATCCGAGGTCATTTTGACTTAACCGAATTTGTTTCGTTCGGTTTCCGATCATATTGAGCTTTTCGAATAGAACATATTGAGTGTTATGAATTTATTTCAGTAGTTTCGGCCATGTTTGAGGCTATTTTGAGCTATTGAATTTGTTTCGTGCATCGACTTCGTTAGTTGAGGAAGTATATTGCGATGTGTACCACGCTTGGAGGTATATTGTGATGTTTAATATGTATGGAATCGTAATTGTGCATAAAAGTTCAGCACATTAAGTTCATATTAGTTTAGGAAGTTTATGTACAAGCTGAAACTAATAGTGTGCATAAAAGTTGGTGGTAGTACGGTTTGAGGTCTGCCAGGGTGTTAGACAAGTCTAATATGCAACAAAGGATGCTAATCAATGAAGAGAATGAATGTCGAAGCTTGAACACCAAATTTAGCACATTGAGTTCTTAGTTGCAGCAAATTTTTTTTGTTTTAGACAATCAATGAGTGTATTAAAGAAAGCCTATGTGGGATTCGAACCCACATCGTTTATGCCATTGCACAAATGCTCTCTCGTATTGAGCTAACGGGCTTTAGGTATACCAAGTTACAAGGTAACTTCGAGTTCCGAGTTAGCTAGGCAATAGGCAAAATGCACCCTTTTTCCGGTTGGGGTTCGGGCGATAGGGATGGTTGTTTGCTAGACTTGCTTGCTGACTTTGAATGCTATATCTACATTTGGATGATACTTAATTCTTTTAATTCTTTCAGTCTGAAACTGCTTGGGCTTCGAAAGTTTTGGGATACTTAGCAAATAAAACTCATATTGGGAATATTAGAGTACTACATCAATGTTACTCGACTTTGAATGCTATATCTACGTTTGGACCATGTAGTACTGTTCATTAGGTTATGTACTTGACTTTGTCAAAGCTTATTGATTTAAGCTTATTTCGACCATGTAGTCTGTTGAGTGTTGATTTAAGATTATAGTTTCTTTGTTCATTTGATTTAATTGATTTTGTTGATAGTCTTTTCATGGGATGTAATTAGCTCTTTACGTAGGATACTTGGAAGATAAAATTGGGCATGGTTTGAGGTTAACCTTGGTTGCAACTAGCGAGTGGGACTTATATATCCCATTATCATTCCGAAATATCGAAGCTTGTATTTCTTTAGATGCCTACTTAAGAAACGACACCGAGTGATAGCGGTGATGCAACGGTAACTTGCAAAGTTTTACTAAAGGTGAAAGCTTGTCGGAATTTTGGACTCGAGCTCAAAATGCGGAATCATACACTTAAAAAAAACAGCAAATTTGAATACTCAAATTGAATAAGATGTTACACATAAAGAAAAAAAAGCATATATGGGATTCGAACCTACATCTTTGTGCAATTGTACGAGTGCTTTACCATTGAGCTAATAGGCTTTCAAAAGGTGCTAATAGAGTCCTAAATCCTTTGTGTGTGTTCTTCGTTAATTCTTGTAATGGCTTATGGATTTTATGAGAAAATAGATTCCATAAAAATTGGCCTTTTGGAGAAATAAGTCTTTCTTAAAGCTAAGTGTGAGTGCCCTAAGTTATCGGATGTTAAATCTAGCACTAGTTATAAAAATCACGTGCGGATCATATATGACATCCTCTCAACTTTGTTCATCTTTGCTTCAATATTACACATCAATCCCGGAGAATCAATATTACGGCATTACAATGGTCAACAAAGAAAGGCAGATTTCTTAGCACATATACTACAAAACCCCTTCTCAAGGAGGCCAGATTCGCCTTGGAAAAGAAAAGAACAAAGAAAAGGATAAGCCAAAATCTTTCACAAAGCCTATGACCCAACGTCTTTGTGCGGTTGAACAATGCTTTATCATTAAGCTAATGGCCTTTCACAAAGTAATAACTAATTGGTTTCTACAACAGTGAATTCACTTTTGAGCACATATTCACAAAGTAATAACTAATTGGCTTTCTAGAAAAGTAAGTTTACCATTTCTTAACCATATATTCACAAAGTTTATCAATTTTTTCCAACGATCGAGCAAAGAATCAAGAATCAAACAACCATTGAGCTGAAATTGAGCATATATAACAACCACGAAGCACACAACAAGTAAAAACCAACAACCAGAAATTGAGCACATTTATGTCACTATTAGAAAGCATCACTAACTAGCAACCACCAAGCAACTATTGAGCTTGTTAGCATTTACGCCAAAAACATACCACCAAAACTAAGTCTCCAAACCAGGAATTGAGCACAAACATAAATTGAGCACAGGTAGAAATTGAATAGTAGGAAGCAAAAACCAACAAGCTTACTAACCCTAGAAAACAGAAACCAACAAGCGTAAACAAGGCGGTCAAACCACAAAACCTTGTCATAAAGCATTTCAGGGGTTATTCCAAGGGGATTTTAGTTAAAACACATTGCGAGTTCATTCATGCCAAAAAACTACAAGCAAACGGATGAATTCAAACAAAATTAAATTTGTGGACTAACCCGAGTACAATCCAAGAGAATGAACATGGAAGATTTCAAGGGGAGAGAGAACCAAATTTCGCAAACCGAAGAATGAATTAGAACTTGAATTCGCAGATTTGAAGAACAATTTGTACTTAATTTCCTAAAGAATTGAAGATGAGAAGAAGTTACCTAATAGAATCTGAATTCGCTATTCCCATTATTTCGAAAACCCGAATTTTGCTCAAAAAAAAGCAAGGGAGAGCTGACGATGGAGTATCGCCGGCGACGAGAAAGAACGACAGGTATCGCCGGCGATGAGAGATGGGCCACGAGTACCGCCAACGATGAAAGAGAGTGTCGGAGAGAGGAGCCACGGGGTCTAACGGTGACAAGCTGGAGGCGAGCGGCCGCGGGAGATAGGCTGGGCGAATTCCAGCGAGGGATGACCGAGAGTAAGAGAGAGGAGAGGAAGCAAGGTTAAGGAAATTGCAAATGTCGATTGTAGCTGCTGCCCCTTCCCCTTAATTTTTTATTTTACTTCTTTTTTGCTTAAAAATGCACTTTTAATCTCAGTTGTAGATCAAGATTGAACGATCCAGATTTATGGTGCTTATCTAATAGGTGTAGGGTACTTAAAGGGGGTGTTTACTTTAATCCTTCCTATATATATATATATATATATGTACCGTTTCCTTTTACTTCTAATTTTGATGTATTATACATTATCATAAACTATGCATGATTTTTTTGAAGTTTTATATAATGCATAACACAATTAATATGAATAAAATGTTGAGACCATTTCTTTAATTCGCTTTAACGACCCCAAGACATAAGTACAACAGGAGCGTCCATGACCCTTGATGTCATAATAAAATCGGGTTAACTAGGTAAGACATAGAGTCTATCTACAATGTGGGTTGGTCCACGAAGAAAGGAAAAAGAGATAAAACATTCATTGGAAAAAAGATGATAAACAATCTCAAAATTAGTAATAATTCCCTATTATTTATTACCTTTTTATTCAATGAAACCTTTACCCTTTTTGCTTTCTTCGTGGACCGACCCATGTTCTATATAGTGTAATAGGCCGACCCTAACTCATATTCTTTATTTCACTAATTACAATTTTCGAAGTCGACAATTTATAAAGTCGAACGAGCGTACTTCAATTCAACATTTAAATTACTTATTTTTATATGCTACATGGCTAAGACGACAAAGTGGCCTCCAACGAAATTTCAAAATAATAATTGTAAATGTACATGTATGTGTAGACACCTAAAAATTTTCATCCCTTGTCTCTTTATTTATGTATTTTATTATGTTGGCTCGATGATATATCCCGAGTCCTGTTTGAGGATTTGGATCTCGGATCGTGATCGATTGGTGCGATATAAGCCGATAAACCACAAAAATTCCCACCACCAAATAAATAGTCTTTTGCCTTGGGTCGGTACACAAATCCTTTTTTTTTTTTTTTCGAGACGATCTAAGAATCGGGTCGAGCCTTTAGAGACAATGGAGTCCAGTGCTGTGTGTAGGGAAATTCCAAGTTTAGAATATTTAATTTTACTTTTTCCAATCAAACAAGGAGCTGAAGACTTGAAGACGACATTAAAGCGTTGCATTTCATAATCATGAGCATCAAAGTGCTGCGTTTAAGTTCCATAAGACAGTCCACGCGAGACTAGGAACTTCCCCCTTAAAATGACGTCGTGGCCGGCGCTCGCCTTCTAGAAGCATTAAGTGGAACGCTACATTTTGACTTGGAGAACCCCTTGGAAATACACTAGGGCACGAAACCCTAGGAGCGCTCCGGTGGCCGGCTCCCGCCAACCAGGTTCTATCTAGTTCTATCACTTACTTATTTGGTTCAATCTCTTAAGATTTGGCCCGGTTTATTTTTCTACTTGTTTAGACGGCAGATCAAAGGCAAACCCTAGGTCAATTGTGACCTAGGTGCTCTCTTATAAATAGAGAGCCTTGGCTCTCATTCCCATACGGCTTCTCGCCTTAGCCTCATGCTACGTGAAAGCTACCTCGAGTACTGATATCTAAACGTCACTCTGCCGAAATTAATACTTACTCATTTTCTTTTTAATCATCGCCGTTGAATTTGTACAAAAAGTTAAAGAATATTCGATTATTCTAATCTCTAGGCCCTTATTCAACTGATCGTTACTATACCCTACACACATATATCACAAAAACAAGCCTTTTTTCCTTTGCTCTTCGCTATTGCCTCAAGAGATCCGGATCATCAACGTGGGACAACCTGAGGGAAATTGTTCAGCAGTCAAACGGTTTATTTATTTTCATACTTTTTATCACTTTTCGTATTGTGGTTTAAGAGATGTAATCGCTCCTTTTAATTCCTCTCCGCTCGATGTAATCCTTTCCGTTTTGGCTTTTCTTTTCTTTATCGCTTTCTTTATCACTTCATTTACTATGTTTGGTTGCTTTTATTTATCATCGTAATATACCGCTTTCTTGTATGTTTTACATCATTTTAATCCACTACTCCAATTAGTAATGGTCGTCTTCGGACGAGCGAAACGGAAGGGTTTTTCCTACATTTCACACCCTCACCTCCGAATCGATTCTCGGTTTAAATACCGATGGAATTTATTTTTAGCCTCTTTTAGTCTTAGTTTTCCCATACTAAGATTTGAAGAGCAAGCTTTTATTTTTGTTAGTTTTTCTTTCCTAAAAATTGATCTGGCGACTCCCTTATTTTATACTTTGTTCTTATTGAATTTGCATCCCGGTGTTTTATGATTAAAGGAATAACAAAAAATTGGTTCCGGATCTACCAACCAGGGTAGAGGCCGAGGCTGATTTCATTAGCCCTAGCCTCGGCCGACGCCCGCCACCGCCGAGTACAGGCCGACGCCCGCATTGGGTGGGCGGCGGGCGAGGCTTCGGTCCAAAATGGTGTTTTTACACCAATATGGCCCTAAAGCCTCATGGCAGGACCAAAATCCTAATTTTCATTTATTCTTGAATTAATAAATAACATCCCAAGAATTCTGAAAATAAATTCTAATATCAAAAAGATTAATAAAATCGCCGTTCAAACTTTACCTAAATTAGATTTAATAAAATTCGGAAATCTTAATAAAAAGATTCATCTCCACTTTCTAAAATGTATCTTCAAAACCCTAAAGCATTCTTCCCACCTTTTTAAAACCCGTACGTTGAAAAGGCTCGTAGGGAAGCTCGGTTCGGTCCCGGTGTGGGCCTCGAGGCCGTGGTTCTTACAGATGGCGACTCCACTCGGGGATAGACTTTTTATTAAGAGGGCGAAACTTGAAAATTTGAGTAGTGTGTTTTAATGATATGCTTGCATTAGGCATCCCGCATTTAGCAACCTTTGAACTAGTTTAAATACTGTTTTGGACCCTAGGAAAACTTTATTATACGCCCTGTTTACCCTTTGTGGAGAGAAGCTCCCGCTAGTTCCTTTAGGCGGGCCCAGACTAGGCCTCATTGCCCGAGGAAACGGTACTTTCTCCCTCGTAGCACACACTCTTGGGCTAAACCCTTTGGTTCACCGAGAAGCACCAAGAATTCTGGTTGGTATCCTTATCCGTGCAACCCATGGGGACCAAATTCTCGGACTACGTGTCACCATGTATCCAAACTCTTGAACTCTTTGACCATAGAACGTTTTGGACTTTTAGGTGTTACCCGGACTTCATTTGCATGCTGGAATGAGTGTATGTGTTTTAGATTTAATCTTTTGTCTCGTGATCCTTTAGGGATAGGTGAGGAGCGCTAATTAGACCCTTGCATGGATGAAAATAAAACACTTCAATAAATTTCCTAAAGTCGGTTCGTTATCTACATTTAGCCAAAAGTCAAAACTCCTTCTCCTATTAGGGTTGGTCCATTGTTTGCACTTCCGTGTCATTTTAAAATCTTTCTTTTAGTAGTCTAAGTAGTTGCTATTTGCAAAAAGGTCTTACTGAAAGTTCCCTTTTCTTTGTTTAGACTTTTATATTCCCATTTTTCATTTGCATTAGTCAAATAAAATCATCTCATATTAGGAGAATATATTTGCATTAGCTAAATAAAATCATCTCATATTACGAGAGTCCATTTGCATTAGCCAAATAAAATAATCTCATATTAGAAGAGTCCATTTGCATTAGCCAAATAAAATCATCTCATATTCGGAGAATCCATTTGCATTAGCCAAATAAAACCATCTAATGTTAGATAAGTCTTTTTGCATTTAGAATTCATCTTCTAATAGGCGAGTCCATTCTTTTCCTTTTCATTTCGTCCAAAATAAATTCATCTCGAATAAGGAAATGCACTACCATATAGAAAGCATTTTTTCTTTAGGGATTATCTATTTATTATTATCTCAACTAAGTTATGCATCATATCATCATCACTTTGTTTATGTGCATCCAAATAAAAAGCATCCCTAGTCTCTTTGGGTCTTGCGCTTAAGTCCCTTCGAAGGTTTGCTCTTGGAGAAGTTAAGTCACCCTAGAGGGGGTGAATAGGGTAATGGAAGATTTTTGAGAAAATCAAACTCTTTCGCATAGAATAGAGACAGAAACAGATTTTGAGTCTAGATTGGACTGAGAAAAGTATGAACTCAAATTTACGTGGAAACCCTCCCAGGGCGGAAAACCACGGACAGTATCAATCTAGACACCAAGTCAAATCCACTAATTGAATCCTTAATTACAATGAATATGACTACCAAGATTTGTTCCCAAACAAATCTATTACAATTTTCCCAGGCTCGGAATTTACCTTATCTAACCGACCTAGTACTTCCAAGTTGAAGTTACCTTATCAATTTAGGATCCTCCAATTTTTCCCGGGGTTAGAAGTTCCCTTATCTAACCTGGTACTTCCAAACTGAGGTAACCTTTACAGTTTGGGACAACCGAGTTGAGGTAACCTTTACAACTCAGTCGAGAGAAAGAGTAGAAGAGTAGTAAGAATTGCAATACAACCGACTCAGAAAAATACAACTCGGAATATTAGAATTACGAGTTTGGGAGTTGTATGCTAGAGAAGATGTTCAATATGGTCTCTCTTTTTCTTCCCTTCGCCAGTTGAAATCTTGTGCTAAGGCTTCTATAAATAGTCTGCCTTGAAGAGATAGCCGTTGAGCCTCTAACGTCTTTCTGTTGAAGCCGTCCGAGTCAACTAGCCGTTGTAACGGATAGTCCGAGTCACTCGATTTCTGGACCACCTTGAAATAGCCGATGTGCCTTGGTCCTAGCTTCTAACAACTCTTTTTCCAGCTTTTGTAAACTGGAAAAGCAAAACGAAAAGACCGTTAGACTCGAAATAAAATATTACCCAAAACAGACAACAGACAAGGCTGCCAGTAAGTTCTAAGCTTTTCTAGAAATTCCGACTTTTGTCTGCAGCGGTGCTTTAACTGGTCGAAGCCTTTTGTTTTTGCTTTTTCTTCAAATAATTGACATTAGAAAAACCTGCAAAATCATTAAGCACAATGGTTCTCAAAGTGTAAATATACTTTGGTCCATAATTAGATAAGGATTAGTCTAAATAAAGCATTTAATGACTAATTACCTTAATCTATTAATCTGGAATATTTCAAGTCTAATATTTAATATACTCATATTCCGGATATGCCAAAACTTATAAATAAATCATTCAATCTTAATGGGCACATGAGTTATATAGACATTTTACAATTACGCATGATTAAATAGATAATAGCGTAGGCAAACTAAATGTCCGAGTCCGACTTAGTGGGTCGGAATCCGAGTTCTCGGTGGGTCGGATCTCGAGTCCGAGTTATGAGTGGGTCAGATCCGAGTCCGAGTTCCGAGTGGGTTAGACTTACTCAATCTGTCATAACTAACTCATATTCTACTTTCTAAGTTTGAGTCCGACTTAGTGGGTCGGACTTAGTCGGATAATCTTAATATGCTTAAGTCCGAGTTCAGTCAAGAATAAGTCATATTGAAATGATGAATTATAAAGCATATGACTTAGTTAAATGAATTTCTTTTAGGATGCTTCTTGCTTTATCCTAAATTTAGATGAATGCATGAAATCAAAACACATTCAAGGGGTTAGTCATTCATACATGAGTCTTCACCTTCCTCCCAAAAGTGATCTTCTCTCACATGGTCCTAAATCTCATCCTTTGGGCTACGGAATAGGGAACCCTACAAGAATCGAGTATCATCGAATCCGAGCTCTAAGAGATTAGAACATTTCACCAAGGAGTCTCGGCACGTCTTATTTTCTTTCTACTCCGCGGTCTACATCGGTGGGACAAGCTTTGGTGCACACTACACCGTCACAATCTACACCTTGTCCTAAGACAATACCTAGAAAGAGTTCCCTTCCAATAGATCCTAACCCGGAGCGAGTATCTTAACCTCGGTTTACTTAATGAGAATATAGTTAGGGTGGAAACCAGATTAAATTATCAAGAGGAACATATGTCATCTATATTGAAGGATCTTAAGACTATCATAAGGGCTATTGAGGCTAGTAAAAGAGATAAGGAAGTTAAACATTTGAAAAAGGAAAAGGCTGAGGTAGCTGAACGTTTGAGAAGGGAGACGACATTGGTTTTTCCAACTCCACCTATCTTATCTCCTCCAAGTAGTCCCAAACGCGAATCTCCTAAGTGCGAATCCAAATCTCAGCTCGATTCCCCGTATAGATCAAATAGAACAGATGTTAAGAGAGTCATCCATGTTCAATAATCATTACTTTGATCGTGAGGGTTTCATGTCAATCCCTAAAGGTAAACTACAGCCTAAGTTTACCATGCCCGATATTAAATTCAAAGGTTCCGAGAATCACCATCATCATGTACGCAACTTCTTAGGAGCAATGACTCTTAAAAACATTCCGGAAGACACTTACCACATCATCTTCCTCTGGACATTTGACACTAAAGTAATAAAGTGGTACAATATGGTTGACCCACGCAAGATTTTCCAATTGGACTGATTCCTCCATCAATACTCCTATAACACCGATCTAACTGTTTCCCTAAAGACTTAGAATTAATCAAGTAAGGCGAGAAGGAGAGAGCTTCATAGATTTCCTTACTAGATGGAGAGCAAAGGCAGCCCATATGGTTGATCGACCCTCTAAGAAAGACTAAGTTCGAATCATCGTAAAAAACCTTCAGCCCAATTACAATCAGGACCTCAAATTTCTACCCATGATGAACTTTTCAACCCTTAGAGATGTTGGTTTGCTGATAGAAGAAGAGCTGTCTACCACGACCACAAAAGTCATGATTGGGTATAGAGGTAATCAACATTCCAAAGATAAGAAAACCTCTAATACTGGCAATGCTAAGGGTGGAGATGTCAATGCCCTTAATAGGTATACTGACTACACTCCTATTGATACTACCTATACCAAAGCCCTCAATTGTTTCTTGGAAAAGGGGAAGATATAATTGTCATCTATAAGAGCAGAATTAGAAACCACGAAACAATCCAAAAATTGGGATGTGGGAAACTTTTGCAAATACCATCGTGCACGAGGACATGATACCGAATAGTGTTGGATATTCAAGAATAAACTAGACAAGTATGTTTCAAAATGGCCAACTACTCTTGCCTAAGGCTGCCCAGAAACCAAGTAACAATAAAAACCTTTTCAGTGGTACTTTAGCCATTTCACTCGAACCCACTCTAGGTCTGTGGGATTCGACTATTTTTATCTAAGATGTTAATAAGTCGAAACCACTTCTTAGTTTACCACTGTTAGATCCAAAAGTCCAGGGGTCGTGGGTAAGTGATGAAGAAGATGTCTACGAAACAAGAAGCAATAGGGACAACAATAGTGATGACTTCTAGGGTACACCACCCTTAGAAGAAGAAGACGTTTGGGGGACGCTGAAAGTCCCGCAATTCGGTTCGTTACTAAATCAAGACGGCACAATGCGCTCTTGGTTCCATAACAAACTCAAGAAACCCCAAAAGAGCCCGAAGCTACAAAGGAAGAAGACCCAATCCTTAAGCAACTTTAGAAATTAAAAGATGATATCCCAATTTGGCAATTAATATCTCGCTTCCCGAAACATAGACATGCTTTAATTGAAGCACCCAAGTAAGATCGAAGTCTCTCCCGAACCACACGAGAGGAAGTAGTAGGATTGGTTAATAGTGGGGATGGAACCATTACCTTTGATCAAAAAGATCTCTTAGAAGAAGGTATTGCACACAACAATTCCCTTTACTTAACCGTAACTTGCATCAACAAGTTTGTTTCCCTAACCTTGGTAGGCAATGGATCAACGATGAAACGTATGTTCCTGGAGAACTATTAGAAGGTTAGGAATTAGAGAGCAACAACTCTCTAAACAGACTGTCCATCTTCGAGTTTATGATAATTCTAAAAGAACAGTCTTAGGAACATTGACCTTGCCAATCAATATAGGGCCAGCGGAAAAGAACATCGAATTCCAAGTCCTAGATATCCCAGCTACCTTCAATTTACTTCTAGAACGCCCTTGGTTACACGATCATCGAGCGGTGCCCTCTACACTGCATCGGAAGGTCAAGATGATCATTAAAGGTCAAGTCCTAACTATCAACAAGGATAATCTTTGTGCTACTATCAATTCTAAAGAATCCGTAGTTGAGATCGAGCATGATGCTAATGATGAGGAATTGTATGGATTCGAAACCCTCGCTACCTTAGAAAGGGATGAAGCACCTTTTAACTTTAACCCTTATGGCAACCCTAATGTCCATTCGATGCTTAGGAAGAAGGGGTAGTTTCCTGGTCTTCTTGCTAGGCTGAAGGGTATACCACCCTATTTTGCCACCCCTTAAGCCTACTAATAATTATAATTTCGGACTAGGCTATCAACCTACTGTTAAGGAAATAGCTTAAGCCAAGTGGGAAATTCAAACAAAGAGGACTGCACCACACACAATCCGCTTTATTAAGCTCTTTCCCTATAATCCGAATGGGCGGTTTCTAAGAGAAGGGGACAACTTCCCTTATTATGGTTTTCCCGAACCTTACTACATCAAGGAAAAAGGCATCCTAGTACCTGGTATGGAGATTTTCAATGACTCGCTATATTCGGAAGAGGAGGCACCTTACCTCCTTAAAGAGGGACAATCCACATCGACTGGACCAATCTTGCCGAAAATAACTTTTTCGATCTTCCGTTCGAACAAGAGGGTAATCTAGTAGGAAACTCGGTCTCGGTACTATCACGAGCTATGTCACACCTATAGTTCAATCCGTCCGGGTTCATCATCGATGTTGATATTAAAGTAAGCATGTTACTTGGATAGATGTTGGGGAGGGGCAAGAATTTGCTTGTTAGCCTAGGAGAGCATCCTCTTTTTGAGTCTAATGCTAGGGCTTCTACTTCTCCTTCGTTGTCTCTAGTTTTATTCGTAATAATGTCATTTCTAATTATGTTTCGAGTTTGATGTACTCGTTGCTTCATTCAATAAAGTGAACTTTTCTGCGTACTCCTTGCCTCCTCTTGCTCTTAATTGTTTTGCCTCTAATGATGAACAAGAAATTCCTAAAGAATTAATAAAATCTATGGAAGATCATGAAAATCGCTCACCAATAATAGAGGAAACAATAACAATTAATTTGGGGTCGATTGATCAACCCCAAGAAGTTAAGATTGGGAAAACTTTGGATCTAAAAGAGTAGAAGCAATTCACTTCACTCCTTACGGAATTTATCGATGTCTTTGCATGGTCTTACAAAGACATGCCGGGTATAGATCCGTATATAGCGAGAACACAAAATCCCGCTTTACAAAGATGCTAACCTAGTTAAGCGAAGTTGAGAAGGATGAAACCATAATGGGCTTTGAAGATTAAGGAAGAAGTTCGAAACAGTTGGAGGTCTGGGTTTATTAAGGTAGTTCATTATCTTCAGTGGGTAGCAAATATAGTTCCGTCTCGAAGAAAGATGGCAGGGGTTCGTATGTGCGTTGACTTCGGGGATTTAAATAAGGCCGATCATGCTTTGCTTTATATCAATCTTGTGGTAGATAATACAGCGGGTCATGCTTTGCTTTCGTTCATGGATGGTTATGATGGGTATATTCAAGTGAAAATGGTTGAAGAAGATATGGAAAAGACGACCTTCATCACTCAATGGGGGACTTATTGTTATGTGGTGATGCCATTTGGGCTCAAGAATGTCTGGTACAACGTATCGAAGACAACAACAATTCTACTACATGATATGATCCATAAAGAAGCTGAAGTATACGTAGGTGATATGATCATAAAATCTAAAGATAGGGTCGGGCACCAACCTAGCTCGAGAAAATGCTTTGATAGACTAAGGAAGTATAACATGCACCTTAATCCTCAAAAGTGTGCCTTTGGAGTGACCTCCAATGAACCGCTAGGCTGTGTTGTAAGTCTTAGAGGAATTGAAGTTGATCCATCCCGGATCAAAGCCATTCAGGAGATCCCTCCACCAAGTATGGAAAAAGAGATTAGAGGTTTCCTAGGACGTTTACGAGTACATCAGTCATTTCATATCAAAAATTACTACGATACGTGAACTTATTTTTAAGAAATTAAAGAAAGAATTTGAGCCCATTTGGGATACCGAGTGCCAACAAACATTCGAGAAGGTTAAAGAATACCTAGCTAATCCTCCAGGTGTTAGGTCCACCCCAATCAGGAAAACCTTTACTTCTTTATCTCACCACAACAAAAACGACTATGGGAGCCATGCTAACTCAACAAGACGGGAAATAAGAACGAGCGATCTACTATCTAAGTAAGAAGTTCCTGGATTATGAGACTAGATACACGCCATTAGAGAAGACATCATTGGCATTAGTCTGGGCTACCAAGAAGCTCGGACATTGCATGTTAGCCCATACGGTACATATAGTGGCACCTATGGATCCTATTAAGTACATACTTGAGCAACCGACTATCAGCGAGTAAGATAGCGCGATGAACTATCATGTTATCGAATTCAAACTCAAGTTCGTTCCCCAAAAGCGATCAAAGGAAGGATAGTGTTAGAATTCTTAGCTGATCCGCATGTGCCTAAGTCGCAACTTGAACACCTTGACTTTCCAAATGAAGACATTCTGTAAGTAGAGGTGTACGTTTGGACAATGTATTTCGATGGTGCTTCTAGTCGGAAGGACTTTGGAGTAGGAATTCTTTTAGTCTCATCGAAGGGAGCACATGCTCACATTTTACTCAAATTAAACTTTGAAGTCATCAATAATGCTCGCGAGTACGAAGCTTGTATTATAGGACTTGAAGCCGTTATAAAGATTGGGGTCAACAATATTAGTGTTTTCGGTGACTCCAGTTTGATCATCAACCAGATTTCGAAAAAGTGAAAGGTACGTAGTGAAGCCTTGGCACCCTACCAAGCATACCCGACATAATTATCTAAATGCTTTAAGAGCATCTCTTTCACTTACCTTCCTAGGGATGATAACCAATTCACGAGATGCACTAGCTAAGTTAGCATCCATAATTAATATCCCTACTGGTTTTCATTTAATGCCCATTCATATTGAGCGACGTGAGCCATCCCGCACACATCTATACATTGGAACTGTCTAATACCGACCATACCAGTTGGTATCATGATATTTATTAGTATTTGGATAAGCAAGAGTATCCCTTGGACTCCACACCTAGAGCCCAACGAGCCATCAGGATGTTGGCCACCCAATTCTTCATCAATTAGGGGCAATTATTCAAGAAAACCAATTATGGGATTAAATTACTTTGTGTCAATCAACATGAAGCAAAGTGCATCATTGAGGAAATTCATGGTGGGGAGTGCGGACGTCATATGAATGGTAGGATATTGGTTCGGAAGGTTCATAGGCTCGGTTATTATCGATCAACCATGACGTCGGACTGTCATGATTTTGTTAGAAGATGCCATAAATGTCGGGTGTATGCAAATTTACAACACCAACCATCATAATTTCTCACAACGTTAGCTTCACCCTAACCATTTTCGGTTTGGGGTATAAACATTATTAGCAAGGTGACTCCTACAGGAATAGGTGGTCATGAATTTGTGTTAGTAGCAATCGACTACTTCACCAAATGGGTAGAGGTAGCTTCCTATGTAACTTTGACGTCAAAACAAGTAACCAAATTCATTACCCAAAATATTATCTCGTCGTTACGGGTGCCCCACGAGTTAATAAGTGACGATGGTAGCCATTTTAAGAAGGAAGTAGTAGATTTGTTGGATAAATACAAAATCCAACATCGAAGTCTTCTCCGTATCGCCCACGAGACCAACGGAGCGAGTTGAGGCCACCAATAAGAATATTAGAAAGATAGTGGAGAAAATGGTAGTTACCTATAAGGATTGGCTCGACAATTGCCTTTTGCTTTGTGGGGTTATAGAACTTTTATTAGGGCCTCTACGGGAGCAACACCTTACTCCCTAGTTTATGGCATGGAAGCAGTCCTTAGAATTGAGATCGCCATTCCCTCATTAAGGATAATTGTTGAGAGCCAAATACCATAAGTAGAATGGGCCAAAGCACGTTATAAGGAGTTAGTATTATTGGATGAGAGGCGCCTCAATGCCTTACATGATGTCTAAATATATCATGCTCGCATATTCGGGGCATTTGATAAGAAGGTTAAGCCTCAAAATTTACAAATTAGAGATTTTTTCCTTAAGGAGATAAGAGCACCAATTCGGGACCAGCGAGGGAAATTTAAGCCTAATTGGCAAGGCCCGTTTATACTTAGTTATATCTTACCTGACGGAGCGAGTCAAATTAACCGATTTGGATGGAGAAGAGATTTTCCAAGTACACCAACTTAGATTAGTTAAAGAAGTACTACGTCTAGCATGCATCTAGGTAGTAGGCCGAGCCCGGCCCAACCAGGCTAGGACAAGGCGAGCGCCGGCCACCACCCGGACAATGGTGGGCTGGTCGAGCCACGGTTTTCCCTCCGATTATATAGGCAGTCCATTAGCATCTTTTATTTAAGGGCAGTCCAATTAGGTGGTCCAATTTATCCATTTTTTTGTTTTTACCTCTAAATGAGCGATAAAAATATAAAATTATAGTATGATACTTTTATTTAATAAAACGTAAGCCTACTACTTACCTAAATACAAAGCTAATAAAAGGGAAATAATTGCAAGCATACTACTTGTAAAATGCTAATAACACTGTTCGAAGAGGCAAACCTAAACTTCCCCTTCTTTTATTCTATCCTAAGAGTCTGAGTCATAGTCTATCTTTACTTTTTTTCCCCTTAGGATCGCTAGACTCGGTTTTTTCATCCCGGGTACGTTCCTTCAGTTCTTGAATTTGGTGGGCCCTCCTTTCTTCAGCTTCTTTGGCTTCAACTTCTCCTTGTCGAGTGCGTTCAGCTATCCGAGGGTTTATTTCGCGAATTTGGAGAGGGCGATGCGTGGGGACATTTTATTCACGATCCATCTCTCCGAGCCTCGGTGCCTTCTGCTGTTGGGCATCTATTTCTATTATCCACTCTAGATAATAGGGAGAAATAATAATGTTGGGTGTGCCTTCAGGTGTCAACAAGTCCGCGAGTGTCGGCGGCTTCGACAAACCTCTCCAATATTCGAGGCCACAACCTATCCGCTTAGCACTACCATGTCCTTTGAACAAGTCAAAGGTGGTGGGCCATATACAATCCAATAGAGGTATTACTCGCTCTCTCCCCATCTATTGTAACAAACAGCTAGGGAAGTAATAAGTGCTGCTTTCCGGGCCAAGTAGACGAATGAAAGAAAGCTGCGAGGTATGTGTTTTGAACTAGGACACCTTCCGAGTGTTTAACATACCAAAGCATATCATTACTATGATTTTTAAGGTGTTCCTCCCACTAAGAAGTCGGGTGATCAACTACCACCGCTTTTCACTTTTACTGGCAGAAGTAAGTCGTTAAATATGTATCCACTTTTGGAGGAGCTTGAATAAGTTTTAAATGCTCCATTAACCAAATCTGCACATCATAGATGCAAAATCAAATATTAGTGTCCTGCACGGTTAAGGTCCAATCTTGTAGGCCCAATAGGAGCAAAATAAAAACAAAAGAGCGACGGTTGGATAGAAACAAAAGTTTGAATCTTTAAGCATGAACCGGAGGCGTCTCGGCCTCGACGGCGTCGAACAACCGCCTTATGGCCAGCGCCGTCGACCAGTCCACGTCGTTTACTTTCGTTCGTTGTTTTGTGCTTACCTGCATAACGGGGGCTCCCGCGGAAGTTCCGCTCAAACCGATGATTGTTTCAGCTACTATTAGAGGAGTTAGGAAACAATAATCCTCTAACCTGTTCCACTAAACTCGGTAAGGTCGCTTGTGCCAATTCCTCGTGGCTTCCTACCGGCAGAATCCGCCTCTCATGATGATTATAGCTCGCCACCTCGGGATGATAATGGATTCGGCATAGGCGAACATGTTTCGATAATGTTTTATTAGATTGGTCAAACTCACCGAGTTCCCAATAAGAATCCACCCTAGATTCTTGTTGCTTAGTTCCAACAGGTATTTATATTTCTCATAAAGGCTTTACGGGGATTTGGGTACAGTTGGTTTTGTTCGCCTAAAACCGCCTAAAATGGCATCGAATTCTTTACGCAGGGGACACGAGTTCCTTATCCTCAAACCTAAAGACATGGTGGTACGGATCCTAGTAGGTTACTGCAGCTCTTAAGAAAGTCCAATAGACCTTCACTCGGCGAATGCTTGAATAGGACATTTAACCCATAATTGATTAGCCCGGATCTATCCATGTTACTCATCTCATGCATCCACCATGTTAACTCGGTCATGAAGTTCATGATTTTACTTTTGAATGGAGGAAAGGGATATGGTATGCTTTTAGTTTGGTTGACCGAAGGCTTTTGCATTTGTGTTTCTTTTACACCGCAAGTGAATCCTATTTATAGGAGTTTTTTTGGAGTTATCATAATCCTACTACAACTCAATCACCGAGTAATTACACCTGCCTTGGGATTTGTAGATGACGAGCGCTGGTCACGGCAGAGGTCCGACCCATTTCGTGATTTTCTTCCGCCCGAGCAATCCTTGGACCATTTTATCTTCCGCCCTGAGCCCATGGCGTTCACTGTGTTCTTACTTTGGACCATGCAGTTGAGATTTTTTGTTTATCTTTTTATTATTTTCTTTTAGGGGGAATGGGGGCTAGTGCAATTTTTATTAATTTATCTTTGCAATTTTTTCTAAGTTTTGTGCATCATATGAAATAAAAGAACGTATTTTTAGAATCGAGTACCGGATCTCATCCCATTGCGTAAGAGTCTTCATTACAAAGCAAAGATTACATTAATAAAAAAATACCCTACAAGGGACTCATTAATTAGCAAGCGACGGAAGCGACAAGGAGTATTCTAAGCATCATCATCAAAGTTATCGAAGATGTAATTCCCGAAGTCATCCAAGACGGATGTAAAAAACCAACCACCTTCATCGCCTTGATAAGAGCTACCTCCTTGGTCCTAAGATTGAGAAGCTTCATGGGTCGGACCACTATAAGAAGACCGAGGGAAATAAAGAGGGTTTACGTGATTGTCGAAGGCCTGCAAGGGTAGGATGTTTAAGCTCTCCTCGGAATAGCTAGGTCCCGCATCGAAGCCCTAGGTTCGGAAGTGCTCGGCCCTACCTCGGAAGCACTCCTAAGATGTGCACGCCGCGAAGAACGTCATGAAGAACCTTGTCTAGCATTACTAATAGAAGGTGTTTGTTGATCGGGAGTATGAGATTGTGTCTCGAGTACACTAGGAAGACTACCGGAGGGAGGTGCTCCAGATCGGTGCCTCTACAAGATCGGAGGAGCGAATAGCACTCTACTAATCAAGAACTAACACGGAAAGTAGGGAAAGATCGCCCAGTCAAGAAGTTTTGGATCCCTCGGATGGCCGATTGAAATCTGATGGACATAGCTCTAGATTGCTCCGAGTTGTACTACAAAGTTTATTCGATGATATTAGTAAGAAAAATACTTTTAGCATGCAACTAAAAGAAAAAAACATATAATTCTTACCCCTCGCCAATTCCTAGGGAAGAGATGCCCAATACATTCCTCTTCCACATTTTAGGAATTCTTACAAAATGAGGACGTCCCCGGGAAGAGTAACATCAACATCGAGACTTGGGATATGGATATGCGCGAAGTGAGCTGCCAAAAGATGAAGATTAATTTCCATACAAGAAATTCAAGTTATAAGGAGAAAGTTGAGAACTCACCAATTGGGTCATGATTCGTGCCGCATGATGAGCATAGGATGTGTCCAAGTTTAAGAATGAAGTAAAAGGATACCCCACCATAGTCGCCGCTTGCTCATTCGGATCGAGGGAGCAAAAGTAGGACATGGTCGGAGGTGGATCGATTGGAACAAACGGAGGCCATGTGTTGACCTGAATTTGGGGAGTAACCCTCTCCCCAAGATACCAGCAAAACCCTAAAGGACCTTCAAATAAGATCCTTCTTTCGCTCAATTCTCGTGCCACTAAGACATTTTGAGGGAGTTGGAGTTGGTTCCAAGGATGGAAGTTGGCCTACATATAGGAATTATCAAGAAATCAGCTAGGAAGAATGAAAGGCAATAAGAAAACGGATGAAAATAGTGAAGGTTCAAAGCTGGAGTCCACCACAGTCAGGCTCATAGTCCATGGCACAGACTGTGGGAAGGGGCAGGAAGCATGTTTTGAAAAAACTTCTCTTAACCATATCTTGAAGCAAATTTTGAGAATGGAAGCAGCATACTGAGTCTACACGGTTGAGGGCTGATCTCAAGAAGCATATTCCATTGATCTTGGACATTGAAGATAGACTTTAGCCCATGATATGGATGTCGGAAACATGAGTCGATTTGTTGAATCGGGAGAGAGATGTAAGAAATATTCGTACAACCACGGCTATATTTTAACAAATCAAGTAAGGTTTTTATCCACACAAGATGAAAAGTGTATATATTAGAGAAAAGAAGAACTTGAGCATACCTCAATAATCTTCCATAAGCCATTCAAAGATATGTCATTGGTGGAGTTTGGCTCCGGTTTTCTATGTTGCGCACCGGCACGGAGACCCTTAATGAGGCAAGTTTATGCGGGAGCACCCCAATTGAGCTCCTTTATTTTATCGAGATCTACTAAGTTCACCAAATAGTGAACATGAACTTTAGCAGCCTAGTCAGAGAAGAGGATCGTACTTAAGATAAGTGCAAGCACAATCCGGACTTGTTGTGGGGAAGAATGTTGAGGCCGGAAAATAAGGTTCTCAAAAGTCTCAAAAAGGACGGTATATTAAAGTGATTACAATGAGGAAATTTATCAACTACAGGACCAAAGAGGTGACAGAGGTAGTCATGGTTTTTGTACAAACTCCGGTCATAGGCTAAAGGTTATCCCGAAAAATCCAAACCGGATAAAACAGTAAAATCAAAAGGAGTTATGGTCATCTCACCAAAAGGAAAGTGAAACGTGTTGGTAGTATCCCAAAGGCGCTAACTAATGGCCCTAATGGGATCCCTCTCCCTCTTATCAGTGAGATGGTATAAAGTAAGGTAAAGAGGTACAAACCTGACATTATACATGACATCCTCAAGATGAAAGTTCATCCTCCCGCATGTCTCCATGAATTTGGGAATGGCTCCACTACTTAGAATCGAGCCTTTTTGTAAGACAAAATCCAACAAGATTTTGGTTAAAGAATTACTCTCAATGAGCAAATAAGGAATTTTAAACCAATTAGCTTACCAAAGGGGAAATAGCCAACGAGGAAATGTGATTTTCGGTCTCAACTAAAAGGCCACTCAGATTACATTCACTTTGGGGGCGTCATTCTCACTCGATGAGAGAGTCTTGAATAAGCTTCTCTGCCTTAGATCTTCCGAGTAAGATGAGCTCTTCTTCTAGACATTTTGAAAACAAGAGATTTTTTTAAGAACCAACTAATTTTCAAGAAAGAGAAAAGCTAGAAAGCACAAAAGGATAGCAAGAGCAAGAAGAAGAGTAAGAGTGCAAAATGAAACACACCCGACCTCCTTTTATAGGCAATTCGGTCAAGTTAGCCAAGCATACAAGACAAGGGTCAAGCAAGTAGTGGGGAACCAAGAGAATCTAACAGGGCACGCCGGGGCCATGCTCGCCAAAGGCTGGCCGGCGCCAGCCACGAGGAGCCGAGAGGTCCAATCGACGACAGCCTTTGCAGCCTAGACCACCTTCCTAGCCTGTGCGGCTTTGTCTAATCGAGGCATGTGACCTTTGTGCCCTTGTGCATGCAAGTGGGAATTTTCGGGCCCACTAATAAGCTTTTTCATAACAGTTTTATCAGTCCATTTTCGATCTGAATTACTTAGGTAAAACACTGAAATTTTGTCAATTCAATTATACACTAACAACTATGTTAGTACAGTAGATTATTTATCCAAGCTTCAGATCAAAGAATGATCGAAGTTTCAGCATCAAAATATACCAAGCTTCAGCCTCCGATCAAGCCAAGATTAGGATCTTCTTCTTGGACTTCGAGGACACATGCATTGCGATTAAGTTCAGGCTTTATTTTGGAGTTCGAGTTTGATTAGAACCAATTCCAAGCATCACATAATACCTAATATCAAAAATTGAGATAAGTATCCTTTATTGTCTACTTTGACCCTTTGTCTTTTTAGACTTGGTTAAAGTGGGGGCTAACTGTAAACACCTAAAAAGTGTCATCCCTTATCTCTTTATTTCTATATTTTATTATGTTGGCCGATGATAAAATCTCTAGTCCTGTTTGAGGATTTGGATCTTGAACTGTGATGGATTGGTGTGACATAAGCCAGTAAACCACAAAAATTCCCAGCACCAAATAAACAGTCTTTTACCTTGGGTCGGTCCACAAATCCTTTTTTTCTTCCGGAGGATCCAAGAACCGGGTTGAGCCTTTAGAGACAATGGAGTCTGACGCTGTGCGCGGGAAATTCCAAGTTTAGAATATTGCATTTTACTTTTGTCCAATCAGACAAGGAGTTGAAGACTTGAAGTTGGCGTTAAAGCGTTGCATTTCATGATGACGAGCATCAAAGTGCTTTTTAAGTTCCATAAGACAGTCCACGCGAGACTAGGAACTTCCCCCTCAAAACGACGTCGTGGCCGGCATCTACCTTCTAGAAGCATTAAGTGAAACGCTGCGTTTTGGGTTGGAGAACCCCTTGGAGACACGCTAGGGCACGAAACCCTAGGAGCGCTCGGGTGGTCGGCGCACGCCAACCAGGTTCTATCCGATTCTATCACTTACTTATCCGGCTCAATCTCTTAGGCTTTGGCTCGGTTTATTTTTCTGCTTTTTGGCCGGCAGATCGAGAGGCAAATCCTAGGTCACTTGTGACCTAGGTCATCTCCTATAAATATAAAGTCTTGGCTCTCATTCCCATACGACTTCCTGCCTTAGCCTCATGCTACATAAAGCTACCCCGAATACCGATATATAAACGTCACTCTGCCGAAATTACTACTCATTCATCTTCTCTTTAATCACTGCCATTGAATTTGTCCAAAGCGCTAAAGAATATTCAATTATTATGATCTTTGAGCACTTATTCAATCGATCGTTACTATACCTTACATGCATATATCACAAAAACAAGCCATTTTTCCTTCGCTCATCGTCGTTGCATCAAGAGATCCAGTGTGGGAATCCGGATCAACAACGTAGGACAACCTAAGGTCAATTGTTCAGCCTTCAAACGGGTTATTTATTTTCATGCTTTTTATCGCTTTCGTATTGTAGTTTAAGAGATGTAATCGCTCCTTTTAATTCCTCCCCGCTCGATGTAATTCTATTAGTTTTCGCTTTTCTTCTTTCTTGCTTTCTTTATTGCTTTCTTTATTATTTTTAGTTGCTTTTATTTATTGTCGTAATATGCCGCTTGCTTGTTTGTTTTACATCATTTAATCAATTATTTGAATTAGTAATGGTCATCTTCGGATGGGCGAAACGTAAGGGTTTTCCCTTCGTTTTGTACCCTCGCCCCGAATCGATTCTCGGTTCAAAGACCAATGGAGTCTATTTTCAGCCTCTTTTAGTATTAGCTTTCCCATACTAAGATTGAAAGAGCAAGCTTTTGTTTTTGTTAGTTTTTCTTTCCTAAAAATTGATTGGCGACTCCCTTATTTTATGCTTTGTTCTTATTGAATTTGCATCCCGAGGTTTTCCGATTGCAGGAATAATAAAAAATTGGTTCTAGATCCGCCAACCAGGGTAAAGGCTGAGACCGATTTCATTAGCCCCGACCTCGACCGGCGCCCGCCACAGCCGGGTATAGGTTGCCGTCTCGCACCGGGTGGGCTGGCAGGCGAGGCTTCAGTCCAAATTGGTGTTTTCACACCAATATAGCCCTAAAGCCTCACGGCATGACCAAAATCCTAATTTTCATTTATTCTTGAATTAATAAATAACATCACGGGAATTCTGAAAATAAATTGTAAAATTAAAAAGATTAATAAAATCGTTATTCAAACTTTACCTAAATTAGATTTAATAAAATTCGGAAATCTTAATAAGAAGATTCATCCCCACTTTATAAAATGCATTTTCAACCCTAAAGCATTCTTCCCACCTTTTTAAAAACCTTACGCCGAAAAGGCTCCTGGGAAGCTCAGCCCGGTCCCCGGTCTAGACCTGAGGCCGTGGTTCCTACAGAGTATGCGAAAATAAAAATTTAGAAATACACATACATAATACACGTAAAACGTGAAGGTGTATATATATATATTTTCAGAGAACCGCTATATTTAACATAGATTGTATAATTTATGTACAATACTATTAAAATAAAATTAAGAAATTTTAAATTAAAAATATGAATGATAAATTTAAATACAATAAAGGATTAAATTATAAGTTAGAGAAGATAAGTGTGATATTATTATTAGTGTGTATTTTCTTAGAATGAATTAGTAACCCATGTTAAAAAAAAATAAATTACATAAAATAATATAAAAAATAAATAGAAATAAGAAATGCAGATTTTTAGTGAGAAAAGTCTAGATTGGGCTTCGGAATTCACCACACAAAAAAAAAGAAAAATAAAATAAATAAATAAATATAGCTTCGATTTGCCCAGCCAATTTCCTTCCCTCACATTCCCCCTCCCATGCTCTCTGCTTCCCCCTCCCTTGCCTCGCTTCTCTACTACCGCCTCACGGACCAGCCATCGGACCCCACCAACGTCGGCTAGAAGTCGGCGCTAGCATCGCCCGCGAGCATCTCTCTCTCTCTCTCGCTCTCACTCTCTTTCCCTCTCTAGCACGCCTGCCTTGGCCCCTGCCATCTGCCTCATCTCTGCATAGCCACAGCGAGTCACCCACCGGCCGGAAGCGATCGCCGGGCCGCCGGGAGCTTGCCGGAGTTCAGCCACGTAACAACCAACCCATCCCTACTTTTGGGCATTCATCTTTTGGACCTTGAAGGTGAAAACCCTAAACCCAATTTTCATCTCCTTCCATTATTTTCTTGTTAATTTTAGATAATAATTGAATTATACGGTTTAAAAAGGTGTTTATGATAAGAATTTAAAGGTTGATTGGGAAAATTTAAATTGGTGTGATTAGGTGTGGTTTGGTGTTCTTGATAAAATGATTGTGTTGTGGAAGTGAACGAATGTAATTGCTCTTATGAAGTTGTGATTTAGTGAAGTAAATTGGATATATTTTGATGTAAATTTTGAGTCAATGGTGTTTACTTGTATTTTGGGATTAACCATATTTGAGTAAAAGAAAGAGAAGATGTACATAAAGATTGAAGTTGGATAAATAAGTAAGTTGGAAGTATGTAAAAATTTTGAGCAAATTAATTAATTTATGAAAAGGTAATGAGGTATTGGACTATAATTTTGCATAAATTTAGTTGTTCCGCATTATTTTTTGATGTGAATTTGTTTGAAGGAACGATTAGTTTTTGTTGAAGGAAGAAAGTTACAAGTGAGCTTGAAGTTGACAAAAATATTGAGTTAAAAGAGTATTTATGTGTTAATTTGAGTTGATTAGTTAAGTTGAGGATAGATAATAAGTGAAAAGGGAGTTAATGACAAGGATTCAAAGCAATGTTTAAGTTTGGTATGATTAAGCGAGTTTCAATAACAATTGGGAAGCTAATAATAATAATAATAATAATAATAATAATAATAATAATAATAATAATAATAATAATAATAATAATAATAATAATAATAATAATAACAACAACAACAACGATAACACTTGTTAGAATCATGTTTTTATATGCTAAACAAGTTGCAATATCTAAAGTATGAATAAAATTTCAAAATAAAAATATTTTCATTTAAGTAAATTAACAAATTACAATTATGTGAAAATCAATGAAACTAGCTTAACCAATTTTTATGAAGTTATAAGCATGTATGCAAATTTAATTATCAATGATATTATAATAAAACTTAATTTAAATGTTATAATAATAAAGACCTACTTGAAACAGCAGACAATGCCACTATTGTTGTCGACTAGTCGCTAAATTAATATTTCATAAAGGGGAGGAAAATATTTTAAATTCAAGTACTTTCATTGCCTGTACTTTTTGAAAATTCACATGTTTCAACAAATCTCAATATTTCTTATATATATATATATATATATATATATATATATATATATATATATATATATATATATATATATATGTCCCCGGACTAGAGCTCGGGGATGAAGCTCGGGGTACTGTTTGTGGTTGAGTAGCAGGAAAAGCAGGGAGACAAATTAATTTAACAAATTGATTTTTCTAAAACAAAAGATTAAAACAGGAAATTGAAACAGTTAAACGAAAGTAATTGGAATGGAGAAAACGATAATGAATCAAAACTTACTTTGATTGATAATTGAAAATTGATACAAGGATTGGATAAAGCTCTCGAAGAGAGGTTGGATATAATGAGTGTTTGGGGAGTAGGATTACAAGTGATGGTTTACGAAAGGCAAGTGATGCCCTCTCGCTAAGCAAATGAGTATCTATTTACAGATTACAATAATGAATAAATGCCGAACACTTGGACGGCTGAGAGTCTTGATTGAAATAGAATCTTGGTCTTGAAAATATCTTCCGACATTATTGAATTATTGGAGCAGTCTTGATTAGACCAAAAGTATGAATCATCTTATCTTGAACGAGTCTTGAACAGTTCTTGCCAGGTAGAAAGCTTGAATAGTAATAAAGATTCTTCGACAAAAACTTTGAGTGAATAGTGTTTTGATTGAATAGTAAAACCCATTATCACATGGATTTTTACTATTCTTAACTTGAAATGGCTGCTTGACAAAATGGCCTTGCATAGTTACGTCCATCATATTGCAATTCCACTAACGAGATGTCTCCGGAATGGTGTCCCTGAATAGTAAGTGAATGGAATGGTGTCCCTGAATAGTAAGTGAATAGTAACATCCACTTCCTTCCGGGGCATTTTGAGAGGTGAAATAAGAAATTTCACCGAAGCAAAATCTTGAAAAAGCCTGCATAAAAACGTTAGAATTTTTTTTTTTTTTGAATACCCATTATGGGCTAAATATCGTATGGATCTTGGGCACATGGTCCATCGAATGGATCATAATCAGATTGAATTTCTTCATCGAGTCAACACTTGGTTCCTTGAGAAGCAATTGTTGATGTTGTTTTTGAGTAACATGATCTCTTTCTTGAGTAGTTGGATCTCATCTTCTTGAACTTTTTCTTTACCTTTTGAGCTTGCTTCGTCTTTTGTGGAGTGCTTGGTTGAGTTGGCGGTGGGGCTGTCTTTATTCCTAAAGCGACTTTGAAATTGAATCTTTCCCACCATTTAATCTTGAATTCTCTTACTAATGAGTAGGATGCAGGTAGCTTATAATATTGAGTGATTGAGAAAGACCAACAAAGGATCCATGGGAATCCATATTTTATATAGAATAAGGTGTGAAAATGAAACCGGCTAGATTATTCTTGAGAGCTGGAAGAGCCTTGAAGGAATTCTCTTGTTAAAAAATCGGGTAGAGAATTATTTTCTCCTTTAATAAATTCTATATCAAAATCAAAACAAGATAAAATTGCTTGCCAACGAGCAAATATTTGTTTGGAAACAAGGTTTTGAACATCTTTAGTAATAATTTCTTTTGCTGATTTACAATCAACGCGAAGAAGGAATTTTTATTAAATAAATCATCTTGAAATTTTGAAATGCATAAAACTATTGATAAAACTTCTTTTTAATAGTTGAATAATTTTTTTGGGTTTGATTCCAGATTCCTGAATGGTACCTAACTAGTTGAGTCTATTTGGAAGTTGTAGACAATTTTTGTTTTAATATACCACCATATCCTAATTCGGATGCGTCTGTTTCAACTATCATGAATGCATCCGGATGTGGAATACCTAGACATGGTAAAGATTTAACTTTCTGTTTTAGAAGGCGTATTACTTGAGTATGTTCATCCGACCATGGTGGTGGGTTTTTGCGTAATCGTTTGTAAAGGGGCTGACAGATTTGCCTTAACTTTGGAAAGAAATCGGCCACATAATTAAGACATCCTAAAAACCTTTGTAGTTGAGTTTTATTTTTTAATTCGTCCGGAAATTTGTCCGCAAATTCAATGGCCCTAGTAATTGGTTTAATAGTTCCTTGATAAATATCATGTCCTAAAAATCTTATTTTAGTTTGGAATAGTTTAATTTTAGGTGCGAAACAACTAAACCATTTTTCTTGATTATATGTAAAAAGTTTGCGAGATGTTTGAAATGTTGCTCAATACTATTTGAGTAGACTAAAACATCATCAATATAGACTATTGTAAATTGAGTATAAGGATTAAAAATATCATTCATAATATGTCGAAATTCGAAGGAGCATTTTTTAAACCAAAAGGCATTACGTTCTATTCATAATGCCCGAAAGGGACGGTAAAAGCAGTTTTATAACGATCTTGATCAGCAATTTGAACTTGCCAAAAACCACTTTTCATGTCAAATTTTGAAAATACTTTTGCTTCATAAAGTCTATTGAGTAGATCACGTTTATTAGGAATAGGATATCTAATCCATTGTAAAACTTTATTTAAAGGTTTATAATTAATAACTAGGTGAGGGACTCCTCGTTCCTTTTCTCGCTTGATTATTGACATAGAAGGTCTGCACAGCTCCAAGGAGACTTAGAAGGCCTTATTAAATTTTTATCTAAAAGTGATTGAATTTCCTTTTTACATAATTCTAAAAGTTCTTTATTCATTTGAATAGGGCGAGCTTTAGTAGGGATTTTACCTTCGAAAAATCCTTTTCATAAGGAAGCGTGACAACATGCCTTTTTCTTTCCCAAAAAGCATTGGGAAGATCAGAACATACTTCTTTATGATATATACTTTGCAATTCTTTAATTTTGTTTTGGATAGAAGGTTGTTGTAATCTTTCCTCAATTCGTTTATAAGTAATTTCTTTTGAAGAAAACTAACTTGCTGCTTTTTTCTATCAATAAAATTTATTTGTTTAATTATAGTAGATTCTTGGAGTAAAGATAGATCTTTTGCACGAATAGGAGAGATAAATTTGAAAGAAATAATTTTTCCTAAAATTTACGTATGTATACCAATTTGGTCAACTTTGAAAGGATATATTTGAGTAATAAAAGGAGTACCTAAAATGACTTCTTGACCTATGTCTTTTACAAGGATAAAAGTGTTTTTAAAACAATAACCTTGATTACAAATATAAGAATTTGATAATTTGTATTTAATTTGTAATGCCGTTCCATTGGCACTATGGAGTCTTTCTTTAGTTTTTTTATAATATATAGATGAAATTAGACCTTCTTTAATACAATTTTGATCTGCACCGCTATCTAGCAGAGCAATTGTATTAAATTCAAAGTCATCATTAATTTTTAAAATAATATGGATATACCATTTTTGATCATTTATATGGTTAATTGTTGAAATGAATTGTTGATTAGAAGTACTAGGAGTATCTTCATTAATAATTGGATTACTAGATTTGTTTTCTATTAATGATAGTCTTGTTTCTAACTCTAAATCTTTAGTATGTAGTGAACATAAATTTTGATTAATTTCTTTAATTTGTTCTTTAAGACTATTAATTTCCATTTTCAAATCTTGAATATTAACTACTTTTAAAATATTTGGTGTTTCATATTTTTCAAATATTTTATTGATACTTAAACCTAGAGGAGTAGTTTTTAATAAGTCTTCTTTTATTAAAATACCTTTGAGCTTTTCTAAATATTCTTTCCTTAATTCAGGATCTTGAATTTGCTCGATCAAATCTAATAAAAATTCTTTTTCATTTTTAGTGGTATTAATCATATTGATACATTTATAACAAATTCTTGAAGATTCATTTCCTGAGGAATAATTACTTGAATCACTTTCTAATTCATAAAGACCATTGTCTTCGTAATCGGAGGATGAATTATCCGAATTAACTCGGAGTATCTTTATACCACTTGTAATCTTCTAGACTAGAACATCTTAGATTTGTTAAGAGGATTTCTTGACCACTTAACATATCTTTTGGAGTTCCAAGAAGATTAACAACTATTGTATGGACTAGGGTGTAAACAGACTTCTTTATGATTTTTAATACTTAGACGTTCTTCGTCTCGTCATGTAATTTTTCCACCAAGACTTTAATGACCCGGTGAAGCCTGAAATTAATAAATCAAAAGCTTGAATTTCTGGAGCTCCTTTGGATGTATAGGCAGCATATGCCATCATCATCCTATGGAGAATAATTAATGACTCATGCTCAGATTTTCCATCTAGATTCCATTCATAGATGGAGCCACCGTCAAAGGCTTCGTAACTATTATTTTAATTGATTCCAGTTGAAGGTCCGGAGGGGTACTTCTAGAATAATAAGGAAATTCCTTTTTGTTAAAGATTTTATTAATATTGGTTGCTTCATGTTCTTCTTGAGAGATATTTAAAACATTTAGAGTGTTACTTGAACTAGATACTTGATTAAGTTTTTCATCAATTCTTTTAATTAATGCGCTATCTCGGAATTTCTAATTTTTTGTTCTTATTAAATTTAATAAGAGGAGAAGAAATATCATTGAGAAATATTGGTTTCTTTAAATCTTTATTTAAATCTAGATTTTCTAATTTTTTGGATAATAGATCAATATCTTCTTTTTAGATATTGCTTCTATTTGAGTTGAAACCATATTGACTCTGTTGAGAAACTATATGTAATACTTCATTAGTATAATTATTTTGATGATAAATCTTTTTAATATCTTCTAACTCTACTTGAGAGTTATCAGGATTATTTCTTCCTACTTTGAATGGGGAAGCTGGTATATGACCTTGATCGGTAGGGATCAATATTTCTTGCAAAGGAGGAGTTATTGATACTACAATTTCTCCATTTTTTAAAGTCCATTTTTTACTAAGATCTATATTAGTATTGATCTCTTTAATACCATGAGGATCTGGAAGTTTATTTTCTTGAGCAAAGATGGCCCACCATGTAAAGAATAGAATATTACATCCTAATCTTTCCATTAATGAATACCATTCTTGTCTAATGAATGCTTGAGCTTTGAGATCGAAATGAGATAAAAACCACTGTTTTTTATCTCTATTTTCTATGGAATCGAAATCTCTTCTTAAATAATCTTTATCTATTGTAAAGGGTACTGTAATAACATTAATTGAGGAGTAAGAAGGAGGTTGCATAACTGAATGAGTAGGGGAACCTATTGATGAACTAGTTTCGTCAATCGGTTCTCGCTATAGGAGATTTATAATAAATCTTTGAAGAAGAAGGATTTGAATCATCAACTTGATTATCTTTTAGGTAATCATAATTAGTAGTTCTTGAAGGCATAGAGAAGGAAGACCTAGGAAGATCTCTTTTCTCTGAAAGCCTTGAAAAGGATCTTTCATTAATAGAATTAAATCTTATTAATATTCTGCCGTCAGGTTCTTCAATAACTTGTTGAATATTCTTTTGAGCAATATTCCTAGGAGGCTTACTATTTTGAATAATAAATTCTTGAGGAACAAGTAATTTCATTCCACTTTAATAATTTAGGAGTAAAGCTTGAAGTATTATCCGATTCAATTTTTAATAATATTGTTTCATCTAAAGATGGCTTTAATAAGCACTTTGGATTTAATTGAGAGGATAATAATTTGAAATAAACTCTATAAGTAATAGCGAAGTTTCTTGATAATTCTCTAAATAATACTTTTGAGTCATTTTGCATATGAATATCTAAAATTAATGTGTCCATGATCCAGGGATCATTTAGATCTACTGAGAAATTTGGTCAATAGCAGAGAAGTTAGTTTGAATCATAGCTAATAAAGAATCTTGATATCTAATTAATCTATTGTCTCTTAATGCCATGAATATAGGACAGTCTAATCCTAATCTTGTTAAAGGCTTGAGTGCTATTTGAATCATACCAAAATGAATATATCTATATTTTTCTTTATATTTGTTAATAGAAATATTGGATAATAATTTGATAATTTGAAACTCTTCATCTAAACCGAAGGTTTCTTTATGATCTTTAATTGAAAAAGCAGTATTGAAATCAAACTTGCCTATTTGATAAATTGTTTCTATCTTTTGTTTTGGAATAGACCAATTTGAGAAATCAACTTGACAGACTAACTTCTCTCGCTATTGACCACATTAGTACTCTTGCTACTTCCTAAACCTAGATGATCTCGTAACCAAGAGGCCATCATAGCTTAAGCTTGACTATTCCGTCGATAATTACGCACACACATTACCGGGACCACCGGGACCACCCTCTACCGGGACCACCTCACACGGCTGACCAACGGATAACATGGGGCTGACCAACGGCTGACCAACGCTAGGCCTTACGGTGCAACAACAAAATAGGCAGACTTGGCTCGATAGCAAGTGGGGACAGAGCTGGACTAGAGCTCGGGGATGAAGCTCGGAGTACTGTTTGTGGTTGAGTAGCGAGGAAAGCAGGAGACAAATTAATTTAACAAATTGATTTTTCTAAAACAAAAGATTAAAATAGGAAATTGAAACAGCTTAAACGAAAGTAATTGGAATGGAGAAAATGATAATGAATCAAAACTTACTTTGATTGATAATTGAAAATTGATACAAGGATTGGATAAAGCTCTCGGAGAGAGGTTGAATATAATGAGTGTTTGGAGAGTAGGATTACAAGTGATGGTTTCGTATATATATATATATATATATATATATATATATATATATATATATAACTAATAATGAATCATTTGCAAATCAAGTATTGTCACCTAATAAAGTGGTCCCTCATCGCTTATCAATTATCAATTATGATTATCGTGGCTTACGCCTTCAATTCAGCCCACGCTGCTTCAACTCATGTTCTCGATCGACTTGGAGAGGTGTGCACCTTACTTAAAGATCGCATCAATTATACAAGGGGTTCCACTACGGATAATAACTTGCAAGAAAGTTTGACTCATATTCTCTCTCCTCTAATTTCGAACTAAAATGAATTGAAATACGCGCGCTCAACTAAAATGTTTTCAAAGCAATTTGATCGTGCAGAATATTCGTAATGAGTTTTGACTCATTTTTCGAAATATTTTACTGTTTTTGTTTTAGGGAAAGCATCGATGAATAGTCAATTACCTACCAAGTCCAACGATGGCAAAAGCATGATATGTCATATTGTTGACCTTGATGGTGTCTAGGCGCTCACATTGATTTTCTCCTCATCTGGTTTTGGTTTTAACATTAGAATGTATTAAATGTTGCGTATTTCTGTGGTAGACAGTTATATAGGCTAGTATAATATATAAGTGCCTCATTTGGGATTTGTCTAATTATGTTGTAAAGGTTTAGCAGACTTGGGATTATAAGTTTTTACTTCTATCAGGACTCATTAAAGCATAATTTATTCACGCAAGTTATTTATTGTATTTTATTTTAGCCTCGCTTCTATTTTTAGGATGGCGGTAATGTCTTCAATCATTATTTTCCACTGCGACCTTACATAATACTCTCTAATTAGGGGATTATTAAGTAATGATGATTAGAGGCGTTACACATAGCCTCTATATCTTGCCTAGTGAACTCGACCTCATTGCTAAAGTCAACAAGAGTTATGGAAACTCCGGTCTAGTGATGTCTTGGGGTAGTTAAAGCAAACTAAATGGATGGCCTCAACATTTCATTGATATTCATTATTGTCTTATGCATTACGTAAATTTCAAAAAGTCATGTATTCTAGTTTACGATCATGTATAATACAACAGACTTGCAACCAAAAAGGAAACTAGAAATTTAGATAATTGGATAAATTAGTCGACCCCAACATCAACTCATCAAAATAAACAAATTTGATAACAAATTTATCTTTATGACAAATATTTGGGGAGATCCCTATATCCAAATACCTTTCCAATTTTTACATTTCATCTTTATATTTTCTCCCTTTTGATTCTTACACCCTAAACTACAAATTTTTCTATTTCCCCAAACCCTAAACTATAAATATTTCTATTTCTCTAAACTCTAAACATATTCAGATGCCGATTCCGATAATTGAATAAATGAGTCCACCCCAACATCATCTCATCAAAATAAACAAATTTGGATACAAATTTATCCCAATGACAAGTTTTTGGGGATGACCCTATATCCAAATTATCTTTCTATTTCTCTAAAACCCTAAACAAATTTGGATGCACTCTTTCGATTTACCATCCTTAACTATCATTCTATTTCTCTATAATTAAATCCTTAACTCCTAAACCCATTTCTCAAAATCTCAAACATTTCACGAATTTTCAACTTAATAAACTAAACAAATGTTACACACATTCTCAATATTCAACATTTCAACAAATATTCAACATTTCAACAATCCCAAATCATTACCCACATTCTCAACATTCACATAATTACCGCAAATACATTCAATATTTGACTTGTCTAAATTTTGCGAGATAACTTAAAGTGAAAAATAAGAGAGGATAGAGATTCATACCGTAAGACAGGCGACAACAGCGAGGGTGAGGGTGAGGGAGAGACTTGACAGCGAGAATGAGCGAGAAGATATCTACACTTAAAAGAGACGAGAGGAAACTTTGAGTGAAAGGAAAGATTAAGCAAGAGGACAGCTACAATGGCGAGGATAGCTTACCAGTTCAAGTCGATCGGCGAAGAAACAACATGTACGACTTTTAGATCCGAGTAGTAGTAAAGGAGAGGAACCGTAGAGAGTGATAAGACCGAGAGTAGAGAGCAGATGTAAGTAGGTGTGGAAACAAGCAGTATCGGTTCTCGGATTTTTAGATTGAATTCGGAGAGACATTTGATGACAGTTCCATGGAAGAACTATCATCAAATGTAACCTATGACGATGTTTATTTCAAAGAATTGTCGTCAAAAGGTTTCAATAAGACAAATTATGAGGGTTCTCTAAAAGAACTGTCGTCATATATGTTAAACAATGCCGGTTATTTATAAAAATGCCACCGGTCCATTTTTTATGATGGTTTGTCCTTTTAACCGTCGTAAATCGACCGTAATTAAAAGTTATAGCTGTAGTAGTGGAGAGAGAGAGAGAGACACAAAGAGAGACAAAGAGAAAGAGTTAGTCTTTTAACTTGACTAGTCTTGAAAGCGCCAAATCAACAAGCTTAAATAAAAATCTACCATAATCTAACCTGATTACACTAATTTATTCTCCTCACTAATAACCTAGCTCTAAAACTCTATGCAAGCTTCCCTCAGAACTCTCCCCCAGCTTGGCTTTCATAAGCCAAGAAAAAGAGCTTGACGTGCAGAGAAATAGGGACATGGCAGTATCCTAGGACACAAGCACCCTTGTCGACATGCTGTCAGAGCATATCTGACACAGGCATCCTTGTCGACATGCTGTCAGAGCAGATCCTGCCAGAAATGGACGACATGGCCCATATGGTTAGACATGGGCTGGCAGTGTCTAGTGAGACAGCCCGTGTCATTGCTCGGTTGGGCGTGTCATTGCAGCAGCTTGCTGGACGTCTTGGGGGAGATTGGGAATTTTCGGGGGCAACGTGTGGACGTCCAGGGGTATGCCATGAAAACTTGCGGATAGTTCATAGGCTCAGCGGCAGGTTCGTGACTGCATGCATCAACGGGTCTTGGCTTGACTTTCAAAACTCAAACGGATAGGTCATAGCATGAACTTCTGAAACACTTGCAGCAATCCAGAAGACATGTTTTGAGTGCTTCGAAGCTCATCGGATGGTTGGGCTTTAACTTCTAAGACTCCATGAACTCGCTTTTCTGCCATTTTTTGTTCCAACAGTTCACCACATTCCCAATTTCACTAATTACCTACAAAAATAAATATAAACAAGTGAAACGCCTAAAATTATATTATTTAGAAGCCTATTTTAGGTGATAAAAGGCATATAAAATACAACACTTTTGCACCGAACAATCATATGGGCCAATAATTCGGTGTTGTGATACTTACCCAAAAGTATTAGTAAATATAAATTCAAAGAAGTCTTAGAGTAATAGGGCTTCTAGAAAAATGGTCTATACTCTCAATTTTCCATATACTGATGGGTGACGAGTAGACCTGTCAATTTGGGCGGACGGGTTAAATATGGGTCGGATGTATTCGAGTTCGGGTAAAATACGGGTCGGGTGTATTTTCGGGTTCGGGTAAAATACGGGCAGTCCTATATCGGATTATGAGGGTTTCGGGTCGACCCAATGGGTTAAGACCGCCTTTTTATCAGCTTATTTTTCTTTTTTAATTATAAAAATTAAGCATAAATTTTTGCTTAAAATTGCCAATAATTTTACGAAAAAGTATAGTATTTATATTTTCTAAAAAGAATATTCAAAAATATTTAAAAATTTCATTATGATATTTGTGTAAGGTCCCATTGAACCAAGCGGGTTGGCCGCTTGACGCTTTTAAATAAGGCTAATGGAAGATTGGGTCAATAATGGGTTGAATAATAATGACTTGTTCTGTTAATAATTAATTTAAGGTTACGATGTTTATTTCACCGTTTATATTATACTAAGGAGGTTTATATGCATATTTAATACATTTTAAAACACATCGAGAAAGTTTTGACTTGGTTAGGCTTAACCGATTTATTCACTAGCAAAAATTTGACTTTGTTTTAGTTCGGCTCATTTCCCACCTTAGGAGTTATGGTTCGAGTACAGGTAAAACAGTTTAAAATAAATAAGAATTAGAGATTTACAATAAACTAAAATTATTATTTTTAATTATAACATCAAAATTTTACATCATTATAGTAATATTATTTCTACAAAATAAAAGTATATTATTTAGATGTAACTATGTATATTCAGTTCACTAAAAATACAAAAGTATAACTTGTACACTTGTAGTATTTAAATATATGACACCATTTGAATCCATATATGTTTTAATTAAAACTAACTATGCATAATTTTTGTATATAATGGCTTTTGTTTATGAGGAAGAAGTTGAGAAATGAAACAAGATATCTGTCTTCGTCTGTAAATGATTGCAATAAATATGTAACTTTTCTCTAAATAATCTGATATGATAAATAACCATTGTTAAAAGAGTGATAAATTGGAGGAAAAATAATATAACGTGCATCAAACATTCAATCAACAACCCACAAAGCTAAAATGGTTGTTTTTATAACGAGTTCGGGTCGGTTTGACCCACTAATTTGCGGATTTTTCGGGTTCGATTTTTTTCGGGTTCGGGTCGAGAAAATCGTGTCCAAAACCCAAAACTTTCGGGCGGGTTCGGGTCGGATTTTCGGATTGGATTAATTTTTGCCCGGTCTAGTGATGAGGGTATGGATGGTAAACATGAGAATTAGGAATGGAAATTAGGGATTATGGGATGGGATGAGTGATCAGTGGTGAAAATAAGAATTTTTCTTTACAATAACAAGTCCACAATTGTTGATAAAGGTAATTAAAAGTCCCAAAAGGTAGAAGTCACAATTAATCCAAAAAGACAACTTTCGTTGGCAAGAATGCCGCTTTGAAACCAAACAAATGGAGATTTGCTCCAAAACAAACACTCTCAATTCAATAAGTATCTCATAGTGGTTAAAGCATCTAGCCAGGTGCTTTAAAAACAAATGGAGATCTACTATATATTGATGAATATGATATTTTCTTTAATAAATTTATCTTTTACATTAATACTAATAAATATGATGTTTTCGTTGATGAATTTGCCTACTATATTGATGAATCTATGATTTTTATTCTTGATTTTTAGGTCGAATTTAGGCTGTATTGATGAATCTTTTTTCAACATGAATTTGTCTTCTTTGATGAATATGATACTTTTTTGATGAATTTGTCCGCTATATTAATGATTCTATGCTTTTTGTGTATGATTTGCTTTATATTAATGAATATGATGTTTTAGCAGATAAATTGTCTTTTGTATCAATGAATCTGTATTTTTTAAATAGTATGGATTATCAATTGTTGGATATGCCATTTAAAAAAATTACGTTGAATACGTGTTTTTTATGAATAGACAAATTTTTGTGATGAATATGTTAATTATTTTTTATGAATATTTACTTATTCTTGATGAAATTATCTTATGTCAAAGGAAATACGTTAGTTTCTATGAATTTTTTAATGAATTTTACTAATTTACCTATAAATATTTGTTCATTTTGATGTATTTGGAAAGTTTCACATTAAAAGTGTCTTTTTTATATGAAAATATATAAATTTTATTCATAAATATGTTAATTATTTTCAATGAATATTTACTAATTATTGATAAATTTATATAGACAACAAAGCAAAAAATGTTAGCACAAATCATTAGTCACTTTTATTTAAATTTTTCTTGGGACCATCTTTTGCCCAAAAAGTTTTCAATAAATTTGATGATTTCACACTTGGAAAAGGCTAAATTCCTCATCTTTCACACTCCAAACGTGATGTATTCTTTCCTTCTCAATAAGCAACAAATGCTAATTGTTGTTTTCGTTAGTAGTATTACGATTATGGTTATCATTATTCCTGAAAGTGATAATAATTGTTTTATATAAAAAATTATGATAATAAAATTAAAAAGAAACTATTTTAAAAACGTTATGTTGCTAATTTGATATTACTTATTGCTGTTATGTGGCATTTGGTTAAATATAATGTAGTAGAAATGTAACATAATCAACCATGTAAAGTAATTAGGTATGCAATGTAATGAGATAATAATTATGTTGTCATACTTGGTTTTATACAAAGAGTAACAAAATCACAAAGGTATGTTTTATTTTAATGGTAAAAAATAGTAATTAAATTATTATAGTGGATAAATATTATCTAAATAAAATATTGAGCTAAATATTTAGATTTGAGTTTTTTTAATCTTTTCTATCAAATAATTAAGTTTTAATTGTTTTTTGTTGCAAAAATACCAATTAAACTATTCTAATGACAATAAATCTATGTCGTAATGGAGATAAATATTATCCAAATAAAAGAATTTTTTTAATCTTTTCTATCATATAACTGAATTTTTTTGTGGCAAAAAAATCAACTTATTGATTGTTCTAGTGGTGATAAATGTTTATTTTAATAAAGATAAATGTTGTTCAAATGACAAAATTTTAAATTTGGAATTTATATTAGAGTGTTTTTAATCTCTTATATCATATAATCAAGTTTTTTTTTTTTTTTTGATAAAAATATCAGCCTAGTTATTTTAGTCATGGAGTTTGTTGAATTAATTTAACAAGTGAAAGCGTTTTTATCTTAAAATTTAAATTTAAGTTTCTTTTATTTTTTATAATCGAATAGCCATATTCAACTCCAAACTGTTGAATTTGAATTTTTCTCTTAATCACCAACTAATCATAGCGTGCATTAAACTAATAGAAGAAAGAAAATCAAGTTCTTTCTCAAATGAATGAGTTTTGTGCTTGTGAAGGAGTAGAGAGAAAAATGATATGAAATAGAGAGGGGGAGAGAATTATTGCAAGTGTATTGAAATTTGATCAGAAATACGCATGTAGTCATGATTGTTTGGTGAATGTCTAAGTAATTATAATTATATAGGTAGAGAGGTTAAAGTGATTACCATGTAATGACCATTACCAATTTAATTGCGTTATCACTTTGATTACATTCAACCAAATATGCCATTATTGTATTATTGTTGTAACAATAGTAATAGTAATATAGTTAAAAAGAGGAAAAACTAAAGACGCAATGTTTTCTAACAAATTAATAGCATTGATGTCTAGTGATCTATAAAGAAAATTCGGCATAAAAAATTGATCCAAAATATCTATTTCAAACAAAATAAATGTACCATTTAAATGTATTTCCTGAAAAATCAAACATATCAAACCACAATTAATCAAAATGAGTTTTCAAAGTTTCATCATATGAAGAGAACACATGAAATAATCCTTATTGCCTTAAATCCTTCTATTACAGTCGTAAGTTCAAAGATATGCAACATTAGTATCATCCTTGTAGGTGGGTGCCTCTAAAATATTTTTAATGATACTGTAATTCATTAGAGTATGGACTGTTAGGCTAATAAATTCGTTTTAGCACTTTGGGCATAAGAAATGCCCTTGGAATATCTGTCTTGAATTTTGATTCATCATTTTACTTTTATCTAGTGTGCATAAATAGTACTGACTGCGCTGTTTTGTAATGGAAGGGTCATTTACAACCTCTCCTACTAGGTTGGTGCATATTGTGTGGAGAACTTTAAATTCTTTTAACTGACTGATTTCATCAATATGTGAGGTTTTTAGTAAGGTTTACCACCTGTTAGGTTCCTGATTTCTTAACTGGATTGATAACTTGAAGATATAATAGGTGAAAGAAAATCAATTGATGTGTCGGCCCGGCTGGATGTCCAATTAACTTCAATGAGACAATGGCACATCTGTGTCTCATGGTAATTCTCAACTGCGAGGCATAAATGTTGAAGTCTTGCAGTTCATAATTATAAGTGGACGTAAAATAGGGCATGACAAAATTGAATTTTAACTTATGCTACGAAAAGAAAGAGAGAAAAGAGGGGTTGGGGAGGGGGTTGCGAGGAAATGTTTTCCAGACTGGCTTGCCTATCCCATTGTGATGAACTTATGACATTTTATGAGCTTTGCCTTCATCAAACCTAAAAAGATCATTGAAATATAGTCTCTCGTTCAAAAAAAAGGTAGAAGTTATTTGGGTTAGTATTAGTTTGATAAGAAAGTTATGTTGCTTCTTACTTAATATTAGTTTGATGAGAGAATTATGTTACTCTTGTTCTTTTCTACTATGCTATGAAGTTTTACATAGAACTTTTGTTTCGTGGATTTGTGCCATTCAGAAATTGCATAATTCTGATATCTTTTTATTTAATGTTGTTATTTTGTAGCTTTGCAACATCAAGAGTAGATATTGTTTTGCAGGACCGTATATTTCTTAGTTTTGTAAGTTCACGTGAACCTGATATTGGAATTCTAATGTTCGAAGATAACAAAGAATTTGAGGGGGTGACTTTCGTATAGTTGTCCCAATCAAAACTATGAAGATATTGATGAAACAGATGGAAAAACTGCCTCTTATCTCAATTCTGAAGCCCAATTCACACGTTAAGTTGGTCATCAAGGAATAGGTTGACATTGTTCCTTACGCCCCTAACTCTTATGAGTTTCATTGTTCAATCTATGACTTATTGGATACTTGTTCATTGGAAAAAGGTTTTTCTTGATGAAGGTTACTGAATAATTTTGTAGTCTTCTTGGTTATGTAGGGTTTTTTCTTTCCCTTGTAAACAGGAATATTGCTTTGTAAAGTTGTAAAGCTGAAGTTGAGATTTTACAAGAAGTTCTTGTTTATTTTCTGCATAATTTAATAATGTATAATGTTATGTATAGAAGAATGTTTTCGTACAATGATTCATGTCATATAGTAGAACCTGAATTCTTAATTCTTGGAATAGTGCTAGATAGGTTAATGCAATGTAAACTATCGTGGGCCCTTTTTTTTGGAGGGGATGTGGAGGGTGAAAATTCAATCATTTATTTACATGTTATGTTAATAGAACCGAATCGATGATCGACCCGATTAGGGAAGTGGGCCAATGGTTCGATCAGTTTGACTGTTTAAATCGGATTGACCGGTTGACCGGTTGACTCGGTTCAATTGGATTGGACCAGGTAAATTCGGTTAATATCAAATGCATCTTAATATTTTATAAGTAACAAAAACCCTAAAAATGTGTGCAAAGCTCATTTAGCTGCAAAACTTGCTCCTAAAAAGTTGTGCCTTTTTTACATTAAATTTCATTACTAGTAGTGGGGAGAGAGAAACGGAAAGCAAAGGCAGCACCAGGCAAGAATCACTCCACTAGAGAGAGGGAGGGCGAGAGAGAAAAAGCATCGCAAGGAACCGAAGGAAGAGCAAGGAAGCAGCTATTGATTGTCTACTAGCACCAAGGAGCGCCAGGGCGGCTGTCAAGGCAATTAACCGAAGGAAGCAGCCGGCCGACTTATGTCCGCCAACAACCAAGGAGCTCCGGGAGGCGTCGGGTTGCAAATAGAGGGTTTTTGTCTTTTTTTGGAGCTATTTGGTTGAACCGCCGGTTCAATTATAGAATCCGCCACCTGTTATATCGTAGAATCTGTCCGGTTTAATTGTTGTTCGACCGGTTCATTTGTTCAACGAGCTGATAGGTAAATCTGGATCGGATTAATGTCCGGTTCCGGTTAAACTGGTCGAATCGGCCGATCCGATCCGGTTCTTGTAACATAGTTGACATGCAGACTAGGAGTACAATGCATGGTACTTCAAGGTGCTTTAGGGACTATTATCTAACTTTCATGAGCTACTAATTTTTTTATTCTCTAAACATCTTCTGTTTTTCCCTTTCGTGTATCATCTATTGACATGTGAATTAGGAGTACAATGCAGGGTACTTTTGGAACTATTATCTAACTGTTAAGTTGCATTCATGTAATGGGCCTACACAAGCTAGTAATTGGAGGTTAATCCATCGAGTCATAAGGTTCTATTTTCATCTAAAGGGCCTGTTTAGTGTTCCACAAGTTTATCAGTAAAAGGGCCTATGATGGGAAAGGCTCTAGGGTTTTATGATAGTAGTTTATTAGGAATAGGGCACTACTCCTGGGGTCATATATATAGATGCATAAGGTATTGCATACCCCCATCGTATTGAACGACGTCCAAGGAGTAGCTGACCCCTTTTCAGTGCTTCCCCTATATTGTCTATAATTCATGATATCGCATTGCATATTCATTGGTGGTACAACTTCCTCTCAAGATGATACCAAGTACGCTAAACTTCTATGATTGTCATGGTTGTAATACTTTAGTATGATATGATCTAGATTATTATAGGCTCTCTTTCGCTGTATGTAATGCTAATAATTGGTATCAGAGCAAGGTTTATAATTATCTAGATTGAAATCAAATTAACATGTTTAGTGCAGGCAATAAACATATTTTTTCTATCTTCTGCGAATTAATTTTATTTTTGGTCGATGCAGTTGATATATGCTAGTTGAATATTTTTAACGCATCATGATTAATTAAATTATATACAGTTAAGTAAATTTTTTTATGAGTTGTTTTTAACGATTGACAATTTGAATGTTACTCAAGCTTTGTGATTACGCTGAGAATATAATGAATGCAAGCACATGGTGCAACAAATACCACCGCTTGCCATGGTCTATTCTATCGTGCAGTAATTCTTATTTTAACAAAGATATTTTCTTTTTTATGGCAAAAATTATGATCTCGATAATAAAATGGGAAATTGATTTTTGGCCAAGTTGTTTTATTTTTAGGACAGTGTTTTACGTTTCCACAATGAATAGGAACGTTTTTCACTGTCTCTAGGATTAATTCCTTTTATATAATAATTGTGTTTTAAAAATAAATATGAAATACAATTATATGTATATAAGATTTCATCTTGAAATCGTGATGCTCATTGTTGCTCTTCTATATTTGTGCCAGTTCAAAATATGAATTATAGCCTACCTGCTATTGAACCCTTAAATGGTTCAAACCATAAGAAGTGGAAAAGGGACATAATGCTAGCCTTGGAATTCATGGACATCGATCATGCTATAACTGAATCTGAACCTACTAAGCCCACTGCCGAGAGCATTCCCACTGATTTGTCAAAGTATGAGAAGTGGTAAAGATCTAATAAACTAAGCTTGAGTTATATGAAGAGTTTTGTATTGAAGAATACAAGGAGAGTCTTTGGGGGCACAAAACTGCTGCAAAGTTCTTTGAAGGTGTGGATAGTATATTTTTGGAATGTGAAAAGGCTTGATCTAGTGAATTGATAACGGAATTTAACAACCATGAAGTACTGTGATGAAGTTGATGTGCATCAACACTTGACCAAAATGTTCTCATGCTCTTCTAACTTTCTTTTGTTGGACATAATTTCTTTCAAGAACTTAACATAAGAAAGCATTTGAGACAAAGTATCGGTGAAGGGAATATTAATGTGGAGCTTCTTAAGGACCTCTAAACACTTTCCAAATTATTTATTATTTTTAGTCTTAGCCAATCTTTATGGGAAAGGCAAAGGAGGAGTATAGATCCTTTGGGGAATTCTTGTTTGGTCATAGGAGTCTCATTCTCATTCTTCACAACAATATCTACCAAAAACTCTTTGGAGGGTAGAGACACCTCCTCATTCGCAACATCATGCAAATCATTCACAACATTCTCATCATTCTCATTTTGTACATCAATGACCACATGCTCACTACTAGCACCCTTAGGCCCCGCTAATTGTGTCCCACTCCTTAAAGTTATGGCATTACATTAGTCCCTAGGGTTAGGCACCGATTGGCTAAGAAGCTTACTTGGAGGGCTAGAGGAAGAGTTTGCTTGGCTAGCAATTTAAGTTTTAAGCATCTTATTGTGAGTGGCTAAGATTTCAACTTTTGAAGCCAATTCCTTGATAATCTCATCTTGCTTTTATTGAGCCTAAAGCATGCTTTCCATTAGGACCTCCAAGTTACACTTTTAGGGCACTTGTGGTTGGGTAGCTCTTTGGAATCCGGGGCGGGTAGTCTTTGGAGTTGTTGTGGACCCATGGGATTGTTGTTCCGATATGAAAAATTGGGGTAATACCTCAATCCCGGGTTATAGAAATTTGAGAAGGGGTCAAAGTTTGGCCTCGGGTTCGGTTTACCGATAAAATTGGCTTATCGGTCGGTTCACTACTAGCCATACCCATAGGACAAAACAAAGTCTCATGCACATAAGAATTTCAAGAAGCACATGAAACAGGATGGGCAACATTTACATTCAATCAGTCCATTTTTTGAGTTATTACATCTATCTTAGCAGAAAGTACGAAACAACATCATCATCGAGCTTACCTCCCGTTCTCTTGGAATAGGGCTTGGACCATTGAAAGTTGTTTAGCGTCATCTCGCTCAATCAAGGTGTGGAGCTCATCAACGAACTTGTTCATGATGTTCCCTCCAGCCACCGCAAGGATGGTGGCTCTCAAGTGATCATCAACACTATTGTAGAAAGCTTGAATGGGGACCCATGGCTCAAATCCATGTTGTGGGAATTAGCGAAGGAGATCCTTGAACCTCTCCCATGCTTCATATAGAGTCTCATTCGGCTCTTGGACAAAGGTAGAAATTTGGTTTCTCAAACTTGTCAACTTGCTTGGTGGGCAATATTTCGCTAAGAAAGCACTTGCAAGTTGATCAAAGGTTCTTATGGAGTTCACCATAAGAGATTTTAGCCGCTGCCATGCCCTTCCTTCAAGCGAGAATAGAAATAATCGCAGCTTGATCCGTTCACCTTGAAAGTGTCACATGCTTGGCGAAAAATGTAGAGGTGCCGGTTGGGATCTTCATTAGGAAGGCCATGGAAAGGAGTGGCTCTCACCAAGTTGATGAGGGAGTTCTTCAGCTCAAAGCCACATTAGGACATTGATGGTCGTTGGTGGATTAGTGACATTGGGTGTCACATATTGCCTAAAAGTTCTTCTTTGTTCATCAGCCATCTTGGGCTTTGGCTTGGGGTTTTCTTCTTGGTTTTTCCTAGCTTTCTCTAGCATTTGCTTCTTCCGTCTAGAGCGGAAGGTTCGCTCGATTTCTGGATCAATCTCAAACAATTCAACTTTTTGCATTCAAGGAGAGAAAATGTAACTAGAACAAAAACAAAATTACCAACATAATCAAAACAGAAAAAGAAAATAAAACACTTAGTCAATTTGAGAGTATTCGTCTAATGGCTACTAAGGATAGAGTCCCCGACAGCATCGCCAAAAACTTGACAGGCCGTAAGGGCACGGTGTATGGTTGTAGCTTACCAAGGTCAATCCCACAAGGACTCAATTCTAGCAACGCAATAAACTAGCGCTCTACTCAATTGCTAAACAAATCGGGTTTTAAGTTGGTTATTTTCTAAACTAGTTCTAACTATTAAAATTAAGAAAATTAATCTAGACTTAAATCAATGGGTAAAAACATCTGGGGATTTACTTTCCTATCAATGAGTTTGATTATTAAAACATAATTTATGCAATCATTCTTTCAATTGAATCAAGGATCGATAATCACAAAATTTTACCGCTCTTTAAATGCTTAATAGAATTGCTTTAATTAACCTAACAAACAACTTTCGTATACTTTTCAAGTTAATTAAAGTTAAAGATTTTAAATTATCAAAGTTATCCCCTAATTTACTAATCTTTTCTCAAATTTCATAAATTAGGTAAAAAGGTTGGTTGTCGGATTATTCTATTTCACTTTTCAGTACATGATAGATTAATCTCATATTACAAGTATTCTAGGCCTTCAAAATACTCATAAGCATGAAAAACACAACCTTCTATTACTCAAAATCAAAATTCAAGCACAAATAATGAAAGCCTAATCAAACTTCATTGTTTCGAATTACAAATCCCTAGATAAACTAAAACTACTCACACATTGTTATGGAAAACTTAACAAAAATCTAATACATGGAAATCAAACCTCAAACAACAAAAACGAAGAACTAAGTTGATGCCCTTCAAGAACTCCACTTGAATCTCTCGACTTCGAACGGAATTCCTCAAACTGCTTCAAACTTCTTCAATCTTCAAATGTTTTTAGTTTGTTGTGGATGAATGAAGGTATGATAATGAAAGTGGATAGATATGGAGGATGAGCTATGGATGGATAACTTCATAAACAGACAAAAATCGGCTTAAATCAGCCATTCGGAGGCAATCAAAAGCCAAAACCATAAAAATGAAGCGTCTCGGCAGAAATTACAGCCAACACGGGCCGTGTCCGCCGATATGGGCTACCCATATTGGCGACTGGATCATCAAAACTCAATGGAAACGCTGAAAACGGGCCATGTCCACCAACACGGTCAACTCGTGCTCAATGCAAAGGCTCTGGGCAAGCTCACCTCCAACATCGGCCGTGTCGGTGGACATGGGTGGCCCGTGTTGGTTGTTGAAAGTGCAAATCTTCGAGGAACCATGGAAGTGCAAATCTTCAAGGAACCAAGGGGAACGGCCATTTTGATCTGCAAGGCTGGACCATGTTGGTCTTCTTAATTCTTGAAACACTCACTAGTCTTAGGAATATTTGGTATTGGTGATCAAATCTGCACAATCAGCTCAAAACACCAAAACACAAGTGTAAAACCGAAAATAGAGCATAAACACACTACAATTAACTAAATTTCCCAGAGAAAAGCATCAAAATGCTTAAGAAACTAATGCATTTCATGCACTTATCACCTTTCATGGTGGAATGATGGCTTCGGATGAAGACAACCCTCCCGGCTATGACGACTTCAAAGACGACGACGAAGACACCGATCCGGAGCCCCTCAACGGCAGCGTTCCCTATGAGGACGACGTTGTCATTGTCGATTTCAACTCCTCCTTCAACGCCACCGCTGTGACCTTGCCATCTCCTCCTCCATCATCGCATCTACCATCTCTTCAACAAGAACCATCTTATCAAAAAGCTTCGGAGGTTGCGAAAAAGCATCAAACGGTTTTGAGTAAGATGAGCTATGGTAAGAAGTTTATCTTCAAGAGTCCTTATGACAAGAAGAAGTACAATATGAAGCTAAGGCCCGGGGCTCCTAAAGGAAAGGCGACAATGAGCACCAAGCCTAAGAAGCCGAGATCCAGGCCCACTAAGAAGACCTCGTAAGATTCCTCTCTTTTTGCTCCAATTTCAATTCAATTTTCATGTCTAGGATTTTTTTCACCTTGAATTTAGGCTAAAATTTGTTCTTTTATGTTTGGATCTCGAGATTACCTGGAGGGAATAAAACTATTGACTATAAAATATTTGTACTGAATTTTAGTATTATTTTGTTTATTCTCATCCGCAATCGTTCCCTTCAACTACGAATTCAAGCCTAGAGTTCCCAAACCCTCCGATAGTGAAGATGAGGGTTTTGAGTTTGATTTTAGTGGGCAGTTGGACATGATGATTATGCCTTCTCTCTCATCCACAAACGAGCTCTTCAAACGGCGGCAAAATCTTGCCGTTGAAGCCACCGTCGATGAGGATATCTACCGCAAATTCTTCAACCCCCTCGGAATCCCCCATCTCCAAATTCATAGGTACTCTATCTCCGAAACGAGAGAAAAAGATGCCCACGTCTCTCTCTCTCTCTCTCTCTCTCTCTCTCTCTCCGAAGAATTGTAGATGATTTTTTTAATGATTTTAGCTATTATTATTGTTCGGAGAAAGAATCGTAGTAATAAATGCACCTATTACTACGGTTCTTTCTTTGGAACCATAGTAATATATACCTATTACTATGGTTAGGGATGGGTGTAGGGCGGGTACAAGGTGGGTAGAGCTATACCCTCTCTCATACCCATTTTCAAAAATCATCGCCACCTATCTCCATAACCAACGGGTTTTTATAATTTATCCCTACACCCATACCCATGGGTTTTCGAGTATCACGAGTTTCATTCGGGTACTTATATATGTTAAAAAATAACATACATCGAATTTTATGCTCAAGTAACTTTTATTTATATAAAATATTATGATACATTAAATCCCATAGGAGATGTTTAGGCATGAGTCATCTCTATTTGAATAGCCACAAAACATTCATCTTAATTTACACATAATTAGCAAAACCACAAGTACACAACTAAAAGCACTAGTATAGACTTTGGATACATATTAAAGTTATGAGAAAGAGAATCGGAGATGGAGAGAGAGAGTTATAGAGTAAAGAGAAAAGAGAAAAGACATACATCACAAAGTTACCACCTTAGGATTTTAGCCATAAATTTTTTATTTTCCCAAATTTCGAATAAACACACCAAAATTTTAGCAAAAATAAAATAAAATGAAAATATTTGGGTATAAGTTCAGGTATGGGGCGGGTAATGCCTATACCATGACCAGCCCCATACCCGAATTCTTTATACCCATACCCACCCCATACCCATTTTTTTAAAAATTTTTATATACCCATAGCCAATATATTTAAGACGGGTTCAGTGGCTGGTTTATCGGGTTCGAGTTATATTCCCATCCCTAACTACGGTTCTACAAATAAAATGCAATAATAGGTTCCCTTTTACTATGATTTTGAACCGTAGTAAAAGATACTCATCTATTACTACACTCACATACATGACACCTTGTAATCATAGTAAAAGGTCTTTTTGAATCGTCATAAAAGATGGTTACTATAGTAGTGCTAGTTGGTACTTTGACATTTACCGATACCTGGAAAGCCAAGAATATCCATTGGACTCCACTCTTAGAGCCCAATGAGTCATTCACATCCTAACCGCCCAATAATTTCTAAATCAAGGGCAGTTGTAAAAAGAGAACTGCCATAGGAATTAACTTATTTTGCTTCAAACAATGTAGAGTAGAGCACATAATGTCCGACATTCATGGTAGAGAATGCAAACCTCACATGAACGGAGGGATGTTAGTTCAAAAATTCAAAGACTGGTATATTATTGGTCAACTATGGCAATAGAGTACCATGGCAACAGATCGCCATGGTTTCGTCAAAGGTGCCACAAGTGTCGGATATACGCAAATTTACAACATCAGCCACTTTTTCCCGACCACACTTGCATCACCCCGGCCATTCTCAGCTTGGGAAATTGACTATCGGTGAAATGACTCCCAAAGGAATAGGAGATCACGAATTTTTGCTAATAGCAATTGATTAGTTTACCAAGTGGGTAGAAGCCGCATCCTACGCTATCATTACTTCAAAGCACGTGATAAAGCTTTTGACTTATAATATCATTTGTTGCTATGTACTACGACATAAATTGATCGATGAGCACAACAAGCACTTTAAGAATGAAGTACCGGACTTAAAAGAAAAGTACAAGATCTAGCATCATAAGTCTTTCTACTATCATCCTTAGACTAATGAAACAGATTGAGGTAGCCAATGAGAACATCCGTACAATCATAGAAAAGACTGGCTATCAATTATAAGGATTGCCCTTATAAACTAGCCTTTGCCTTGTGGGTTATCGAACATTAATTATGACATCTACGGAGCAACTCCTTACTCGCTAATGTATGACATAGAAGTAGTCCTTCCAATAGAAATTGTCATTCCCTTATTACGAATTATAGCTAAAAGCCAAATTCTATAAACAAACTAGGCGAAAGCACGATATGAAGAATTGGTCCTATTAGATGAATGACATCTACATGATCTACACAATTTCCAAATATACGAATCATGTATATCAAGGGAATTCAATAAAAAGGTCGGACCCGCAACTTGAAAGTAGGTGATATGGAATTAGAGCACCGATCCGGGATCCAAGGGGAAATTTAGACTCAAATTGGAAAGGACCATATATCCTCAATCAAATTTTGCCAAGATGAGCAATCAAATTGAAAGATTAAGACGTGAATAATTGTTTCAAGTATATAAATTTGGATCAACTAAAAAAATACTACGTTTAGCACACCACTAAGCGGATTAGCACAAAATCGAGCTAGGCCTATACGAGGCCAATTTCTTACCAGTTCCGATCCAAGTCAAGGGAACCCTTGATCGGCTCCAGCCCATGGCATGTGTACTGTTTTATTTGTTCCTTCCATGATTTTCCAAACGGTCCATAATTTGGCGATAGTCCATATTTATTATTATTTTTGGATAAGTTTGTTATTTATTCAAGGGTGGTCAATTGTTATCTCGTGAGCGATTAAGATTAGAAATAAAACATAAGAATAAACATAATATTTGGTTTTTACTTTATTGATAATAAGGATAAGCCTACTACTTATCCTGGTACATAGTTAAGGGAAAACAAGCATACTACTTGAAACTAAAATACTAAGAGGCAAAACAAATTCAAAATAAACAATATTCCTAATTATTAGCTTCTAGGCGTAAGAGAGTGTATGAACAATGGTGGTTTGGGTGGTTTTAATGAGGTTTGATGGTTGTGGTGGTTATGACGACCGGCGATCGGCGGTGGATTTGGTGATTGTTGGTCGGCGATTGGAGCGGTGCTTCTACCGGTGGGTGGTTGGTGGTGAATTGTCGGTGGCTTGGCGGTGGACTCGATACAATGGAAGCAGAGGAAACATGAAGGGAGAGAGAGAGAATAGATGGGGAAGTGAATTAGGTTAGGCATAATATCAATCACATGGCCTTATATACTCCCTTTCCTTTCTCTTTTAATTGGACCGACTTAATTTATTATTTTTCTAAACCCAATCCTCATATAGTATTTATTTAATCCAACTTCCCATTCCTATCATATCTTCCTCTATTATTATTTTGATTACGTTAATTTATACTATTTTATTCAAACATATTTGTATTTATAAAAGTTAAGTTAATTTTTCTTTATAAAAATACTTCGAGATTAAAATTAGTTGTACAAAAATGTTAAGGTTCTAAAATAACAACTTCAATAAAACCTATACATTTTTGAAAAATCTTTACTAGTCAATATTTTCTTTAATTGAGACAAAATTAATTTATAAGAATGATAAATGATAAATATCTTTTCGAGTCATGTTTAAAAATTTACAAAATATGGTCTTGCATCGTCGTTGCTATCATCCGGATCTTGCATTTGAAACAACATTGATAAACATACGCATGTATAATGCGACATGAAAATTTGAAATTGAAATACACGTGTTCATAATAATTTGACATATTAAAGGTAATATGTTTTCTTAAGTTGGGTTGTTATAGGTATTCTAAACATGCGACTTAAATTCGTACTTAATTATATCCATAACAATCTTACAAATTCCATACAAAATACATCTTACCATTTTATTTATTAACATAGTCTAAAGTAAAAATATGGACCGCCTTCCTATCTTGGGTCACCAAATTGTTGCTAACGAGTTAATCTTCTTAGAGGCATCCATGATCCCTTTAATTTATAGAACCTGAAAAATGGTGAAGTCACGAGCTCCCCGAGCCCAGTGAATAATGCTTATATTTCCCGATGTTACACTTTGCACATTATCCGATTTACACACAAGCATATAAACAAGTAATACGAATAATTTAAATCATAACATGCAACATGTGGAAGGTGGTATACAAATACAGTCACACTTCACAAGTAGAATCATACGTAAACATTTATCATGCTCTTAATGTTTCACAAAACACATACTTATGTTTTAACACGTGTGATTAAACTAACTCAACCATACCCTTCATATACCAAGTACGATTCATAAACTCTCGTTTTCACTAAAGTCCCCGAATAGACACCAATGTTAGTTTATTCACTAAACTAACCATAGTTGTCCCATACCAACCATGTCTTTTGGACTCCTAGTCCTCTCTCGAATCCAAAAGAAAGTAAGGTCTGTTAAGTTAGACTAATAACCCGACTATAACCACATCATTATATGCACAGAGACACAATTTCATATAGGTTTCCTGTCATCATGGATGTAATGAATATTTACAATCTTACAAATATCATATCATGCTTAGTCATAATCTAACACATAGATCATAATCTTAATTATGTTGTTGAGTTTCTTAATCTTAAGAATATCCACTATGACCAGCACAATAAACTATCACAAAACACAAGAGCCACAAACACATCCTGGTGGATCCACCGAAGTCATCATAAGATACCAACAAAGGACACATCACTCTAAAGAATGCAACTGCCTAAAATCACAAATTGTGGTGCCATAACAAGGTTCAACCAAGGACCCACACATATCACATAACACATAGGCCAAAAATTACATCCTAGTGGATTGGTAAAACCTCTCAAACCAGCACGACCTAAAACGCATAAAGACAAATTACTTCTATAGTCATAGCTCTCGAACGTAAGATATAAGCAATAGTCCTAGGAAGACATGAACTTCTTTCCTATTTTTAAACATAATCTTAGCATATCTTAAGTTCATATTATCATACTTCTTTCAAGTAAACACACATTCACATCTTAAATTAGTAAGTTTGTCATGACTTATATAGTAACAAACACGCATGAATTTTGGTTACACTTTCAAAATAATTTATATAATTACACATAGTCCATTTATAGTTTACTTTACTGATTTTATGTTTCATAGTAATCACCAAATCAGCTAACAAATAGGAAACCTATAATCAATCCATAATTGGCATAAATCAAGCATTTTTACTTAGAAATTCATAAATTAGAATCTACTTATCTAAAATTCATGAAAATTTAGAGTAAATTTTTATATAATATGTATAAGCTATAGTAAAATTTGCATATATTTTTATGCATCAATAATTTTCAGAAATTCAAACAATATAGAAAAATATGTTATAATCCGAAATTAGCATCTATTTTCAACAATCATTATTCTCTTTAACAAGATTAAAATATATCTCATGCCTCTATGCTCATCAATCATATACATGCATCCAAATAATTAAACAAATCATAACATAAAATTAAGGTGACTTTCTAATTTAGTGAAATTAAGTTTTTAATTCTTTAATTAAGTCTAGATTATTATATCCATGCATTATTTCTTTTTAATTATCTTTCCATAATATTTTTTAGTTAAAAAGAAAATATAAGAATTACTCACTTTAATTTAGCCAAATAGATTTCTATGATCATTCTTTACTTTCTTAATCTACCAAACAAAAGTCTCCAAAATCTTCATTTCCTTAATCTACCAAGCAAAAAGTTTCCAAACTCTTCTTTTCCTTAATCTACCAAGCAAAAAGTCTTCAAACTCTTCCTTTCCTTCTCTCTATTTTTGTTGTGTTTCTTTTTGGTGCTCTTAGGAAGGAGAATCAACTCATATTTATAGGAATTTTAAACCAATAAAATTATAATACGTGTCAAATTGTTTATAAAAATCATGAGCTAAAACCATGTGCATTTTATTTCTACATAAAAAAACAATGGGTTAAATAAAACCATGGTTTGAAAAATTCATGTGCAAGCTAAAATAATTGACTTATATTTATACATTTTTTTAATTTTATTTATACTTAATTACTAAGTATGCATATGACTTGACTTGACTTTGACTTGACCAATTTTATGTGAATATGCAACTTATTAAACATAATGTTGATAATTTTAATGTATGTGAAATTTTCAATGAGCACATAATTCTAATTGTTCTCGAAGTATTAAGGTAAATAAAAATATTATAGGACCGGTTAATCAAATATTCAAGTCAAATATTCATATCCAAATCTATTATTATTAGCTAAAATCTCGGAGTGTTACAAGGAGGTTTTGAAAGCGACTTCATCGGTCTTAAACCGAGAATTTGGTGTTCGGGGATGAAGGTATGAAACGAAGAGGGATACTTTGCATTCCGCTCGTTAACGGATGACCTTTACTAATTTAAATTGTGAGTTTAAAAAATATGTTTAACAATCAAGAACACGACATGTGATATATTAAAATGAAACTAAACGAGGCATGCTAGAAAAGCAATAAAAAGGAAAATAGAAAGGCAAGTAAAGAAAGTGAAAAGAAATTAAAAGTTACAAGTGGTGGGGGAGGAATTAAAAGCGATTACATCGTTAATCCACAATATAGAAAGCAATAAATGACCTACATAAATAAAACCGTAGAAAAGAGTTTGAAAGCGGATTTGACACCCTCGAGCTATCCCACTCGCCGAACTTGGATCACGAACAAAATCCGACAAAGCATAACAACATGGTGATGAGCTCAAATGGAGGATGGAGAAGGTTGTTTGTGGAGGTTAAGAAATAATGAGTGATAGTGTGATGAAACGGAGGGAGTACAGAGTGGGAGAGAGTGATAGGAAACATTTTCAGCTTAGGGGTGTCCGAAAGCTGAAAATAGAGCTCTCAAAATGATGGGGGAAACCTTTATTTATAGAGATTTTTAGGTCACAAAAATAACCTAAAAGGTTGCTTCGGCCGTCGAATCGGCTGAACCGGATCCGAAATTTGTCGGCGAGGATACGAAAGTGAACTGGATATTCCGTTGAATCGAAGGATCCCGTCCGGAGGGTTGAGAAACGTGGCGTCGATTTCAAAACAACGTCGTATGTTCATCTTGAGTTGCACGCTTCAGCTTAGTTACTGAGAAGAAAACGCTACATTTTTGCAATTTGGATCCAAAAACACGGCGTCGGTTTGAACGATGATGTATAGACGATTGAGTTGCATGCCTCGGCTGGCCGTGAAGAACAAAACATTGCGTTTGGTGCGCAGATTTGAGTGAAATTCGGTGTCGGTTTGGGTTGCATGGTTGGAAGGCCGAACCTGGTTAGTTCGGCCGAAAGAAAATGGGTTTATGAGCCAACCTAAGCAAAAACCGATTTTTGTGGTGCTAATGAGTTTTTGTGGTTCATCGGCTTCCGTCATGCCCATTAGATTTCGATCATGATTCGAGTTCGTAAACAGGATTGAGATTTCATCACCGAGCCAACAAAATAAAAAAGAGATAAGGATGACACATTTTAGGTGTCTACATGTACCTCGGTCATTGATATCGCACAAGTGACTTAAAGAAGTGAAAAGTAAACTAAACTCGACATTGTTGCTCCAACGGATAGTCACTTTCCGTGAATGTAGCAAAGAATTTCTTGAGGGAACCACTACTCCTAATGGTGTCCTCTTACAAAGAATAATAAGATAAATTGTCTTAGTTAAAAGCCACACCAGAATGAAACGAAGAAATCCAAGTTAAGACAATTATCGTAGCGGAGATTGCCATCGAAGAAACATGGCTTTCGACCTCCAATAAGAGGTCACTTGGATTCCATTCGTGGTGAGGACGCCATTCCCTTTCCACGAAAAATCTTGGGTTAAGCTCTCGGCTCTTGTTCTTCTCTTGGGATAAGATCATTTTCAAGACATGTTTTGAAGTCTTTTAGAAGACCATACTAGTTTTCTTAAGGAACAGAAAAGCAAAATTCAAGAACAAGCAAGAGGAGGCAAGAAAAAGAAGAGAAGTTGTGAAGATGTGCAAAATGAGCTTCGAAAGCTCTCATTTCATAGGCACAACTAGTTGTATGACAAAAATAAAGCAAAAAACAAAGAAATTTCCCGATATGCTGGCTACAAGCTCCCGACTAAGCATTGCAAAAGCCGACCGGCTCCGGTCCTCAAAGACCGGCACGGTCGGACCACTCGCAACGAAGCATCGGGTAACGCAGCGTGCAACCGGCTCCATTCCTCGAAGCGTGGCCGACAGCTTGAGCAACCTAACAAGCAAGTGGACCTGTGGGGTCCACTACTTCAGCCTTTTTCAATTTACTTTTTAGTCTTCTTTTGACTGGATTATTCGGATAAAATACCGAACTTTCATACATCCGAGTATTTACTTGCAGAATGTTAGTACAACATAATTATTTAGCCAAACTTCAAATCAAGAAACTATCAAGCTTCAACATATTGCTAAGCTTTAGAACTTTGATCAAGCCAAGCTCGGGATCTTTTCTTGCCGGATTTCGAACGCACGTTGTGATCAAGTCCGAGCTCCAATTTGTCTGGACTTTAGGTCAAGGAGCGACCAATTCTATAACTTTTAAATCAATTGACATCTAAAGCAAAACAGATAAATAAGATAAGTACCCTTTAATGTCTAGACCCTTCATCGTTTAAACTCAATCAAAGTGGGGCTAGTTCTAGTCACCGAAAACACGTCTTCTTTACCTTTTTATTTACATTATTTATTTTTATTAACTCGGTGATGAAATCCCAATCCCATTTGCGAACTCGGGTCATGATCGGATTGAAAATAGCGTGACTGAAACCCGTAAAACACAAAAATCATTCAAGCACCACAAAAACGACCCATCTTTGCTTCGGTCGGCCCACAAACCGCTTTTTCAACCAACCCGTGACAAGTTCGGACTCGCACACTAGGAGTCAAAAGAGAGCTGGTTCCCAAGGCAAGATTTCACTCACTTCAGCAGCCAAACGCGATACGCACACCCGAATGTCCGTATGACGACGTTGTGACCGACTCTAGTTTCCAGGATTCTTGGAACAATGTCGTTTTGGCCAAAGAAAATATCCGATTTTTGCTTTTATCCTTTCCGACATTCCCTGAGTTAAGGCTAGCTTCGACGGCCGATAGGTGATTTTAGGGTTCTTTTGAACCCCAAAATTCACTATAAATAGGGGTACCCCCATTCATTTCACCCCATTTTCAGCTGAAAAAACCCCCATTGCTAAAATTCTCTCGCTTACTCTCTCCGACACTCTCTCGCTCTCTTCTTCACTCACTTCACCTTAAAATCCCACTTCTAAATCTACCCAAAAAGCCATTTTTGTGTCGTTGCCCTACTCGTTATGCTCGTAAAAGTCCATTTGTGGCTAAAGTACAACAGTGGGTCAATTTTAGGGCGCAATTCATTCATTTTTTGAGTTTGTGTTTACAGTTTGTTTAATTATCGTAATTTACCACTTTTATATTGTGAATTAAAGTTGTATTGTATTTATTTTCGCCTCAAAGTTCAGGCCACGTGATATGTGGACGAGGATTTTGGTGGCCGAAGGTGATGTATTTTTACCTCAACCGAACATGAAGCTCTATTGCTGAGCACAAAAGATAGCATCAAACTGTTTATCACGCAGTTACATCCATTTATTTTCACCTCAACCGAACATCAAGCTCTCTAGATTAATAAATTGACCCTTTTCACCTTAAAAAAAAAAAAAAAAGAAATTTTTGTGGACGAGGGTGATGTATTAAAGTGCTCACCAACGAACTGAATCCGGAGCATATGGGTTGAAAGTTGAATCCCAAATTCTGCTGAGCACAAAAGATAGTAAGTAATGGATGCCACTGCAACTTCTGCTCTATGCTCTTCTTCCTTCGTTCACTGCCCCATCAATGGCGGACTCTCTCTCCGACCTCGCAGTGCCCGCCATATTTGTCTCTCAACTCCCCCTTTTTTCCCATTAAGCTCTCTCCATTTCCCCTTCCAAGCTTGAATTTTTGTCATAGAGATCGATTCTTTAAGGGGTTTGTCTCCTGGTGTAACCCTCCCGATTCCCCTGAGCCCACTACCTCTGATCGAGTTGCCGTTCTTCTTGAAGTTGATGGGTAATCTTTCTTTCTCATTTCCTTCCGTTTTCACGTGATTTATGCATGAATTGACTGCAGTACTGTATTGGTGCTTTTGGACGTGGAAATTGATGATTGGCATTTAAGGGTAGGAGTCATTCGAACTTTATGTTGCGACTGAATATTTTGTGACCATTTGTTGATTGTTTGATTAAATATTTATACGACCATTGGTTAATGTGATTCTAAAGTCGAAGTTGATCAAGTCGGATGGAAAATGGGATAGCTTGCCCCTTGCTCTTGCCAAAGAAGTCTTTATCATTCTCTGTCTTCAGGGAAGTAATCAATTTGGCTGAATAAGTTTGGAATAGCAAATTGTATAAGTTGGAAATTGCTTAACTTGGTGTTGTTTACCTGAGCATGCTATCCTCATATAGGAGCAGCAAATAGTTGATACTGAATTAAGCATCAGACTCAAACCTTTTACTAGTGTCCACAATCTAGATAGCTGTGCAAGACACTATCTTTTCGGCTTGGATTATAGAGAATTAAAGCAAAATGCCTCTCTAAACTTTCATTGCTTCTAATATGTGGAGTAGTGGGTAGTTAGTGATTTTCAAAATTAGGGTCTAACAAAATCAATCTCTCTGTAATTTTTTGCAATTCAGGAGTAAGACTGCTACATTAGAACCCCCACACTTTGCCTGGCGGCGTGACTTTCAGGGTATGGATTTGGACTTGGACTCAAACCTTTTACTAAATCTTGAGTATTTTTAGACTAAAATGAAGGGTCAAGTCTCCATAACCCGTTGAGATGTCAAGAATCTAACATGGATACTTGAAGCGAGATAAAGAGTTTGAGTAACAAGGTTTGGGTGTAAAATTTTGGATTTATTATAATTGTTTTGGTCTCTTAACTTGTAGGTATTAACCTACTGAAGTCTACTGATGGTTGCTTCTTCATTTGCAACAATTTCAGGGTCCTTATTGATGTCTATCTATCTGGGAATCGCCAGGCCTTCAATGTAGGTGCGACAGAGGAAACTAAGGATTTAGCTTGCTATTTCAGTGGGTGATATAAGTCCTGACTTTCCTATTCTGCTGATGTTTGTCAGCATTTCAAAAGCTTGGGCTGGACTGTGCAAAGTGGACAGAGCCTGTATATTCAGACCTTTTCAGGTGTGAGATATCTTTTTGTCTTCTAGGGAGAAGGGTTGAGTCTGGGGTGCCTACAAATGATAGAGCTAGCAAAACTGAACTGTATTTGAGCACCTGACCCAGACAACTTGGAAGTTGGAGCCAAATCTGACTATAGGAGGGGAACTCAAGTTGACTTGAGCCCAACTAGCCCTGACCCTAATTGGCATGTGAAGGTTTCCTAACCAATATCAATGGTGTTTTTAATAAACAATTGTTGAACTAATAATAGTAGACATGACCCTGATAATAGACTCAAGCCTAAGTCAAACGTGAAATGACCAAACTCTAACCAGACCAAGAACATGTGTTAAGTCTTGGTATGGCCAGGCAGGGAGGTATGTCTCCTGGTGAGCGGGCCAGAGGAAGTCTTTATCACCATTCATGGGTTCAGATTGGTGATTGCGTGTACTGTGGAGAAGGGTTGTATAGGAAAGATGTTTTTGGCTCTAGTGAACATTTTTTTGTCAATGTGCTTCTCCTTCTTTATGATATGATGATTCTGACTTATTGAACATCCACCATTGGTAGGAAGGGAGATGGCAATGAGGAAAGAATGGTTGCTATGTATTTTGATCGGGTTTGTATGCTTTCATGCTTTATATGAGATGAGACTACTTATACACTATCGTGGCACATCTAAAGTCGTAACTCTTGCCGTTCCATTTGATAGGCTCTAAATCTGTTTTTCTTGCCCTTCTTTGGACAGATAGGTTGGCCAACATCTTTGCCCACTAATGAAAAAGGTTCATTTACGAAAAGTGTTCTGCTGGAAAAGGTGCACTCTTTTTCATTTATGGAGTCTTTTGAAATTCATTTGAAGCTTTTGCTTGTTTACCCACATTTCTTCCCTCAATCATTTGATTATCTTTGTACGTTTGTATGTAATGTGTTTCGTGTTGTCTGTGATAATGTTCTTGCTAATTCTCCATATATTTACCAAATTTTAAATTTCACATTGACATAATGGGTGTTTGATAAGAAGCTTTTTGAAGACTTAGCTATTTGCATTAGTTGTTTATTGTTAGTTGGTCGTACTAGCTCTTTGCATATGTGTTTATGGGAGTTTTTGGTGAATTAGCTATTTTTGAAAAAGATATGTGAGAAAAAAGCTAACAATAAGGTAGTTGCAAAAAGCTGGTAGTTTGATCTTATGATTTAGATTTTTGGACTGAAAAGTGAATTCAAAAGGCTGTTTTACCAAAGACCTAATTAGTTGTTTGACTCGTGCCCCAAAAAGCTACTCCTTGGCAAAAATCCCTTCACCAAATCCACTCAAATCTTGTTGCATTGGTGTTGTATGTCCTGACACGGCAAGTTGTTGCTTTGTTGTGCCATATAGTTGGTTATGTTTTCACTAATAGTTGATCCTAACTGATGTCGGTTCTTATGTGTCCCACTAGGTTAAGTTTAATTAACAAGCAATGAATTGCGTGTATAACTATGAATTTTGTGATAAGTGGAAAATCTTCGTCTTATTTATTGTGGTACTTGATTTTTGTATGCAATTACTGAAAATGGAAAAGTGAAGTGATAACCTATTAAATCCCTTTTTGTGATTTAGATTCTGGCTGATGTCTTCTGCAATTATTATGCAATAACTGAAAGTGAAGTTCATTTCGTGTATTCTGTACCTTTTGTTTTTCTTGCTAGTATCATAGTCTGCTGCACATATTATTCACCCATGATATACGACGCTTTGTGCAGAGTAAGGCATTGGCTGAAGTTTTGATTTCAAAAGATACACCTTTACGACCAGGGGTTGAAAAGTAAGTTATTAACTCTTTATAGGAATTGTGTTGGACATTTATCTTAATGTGCTGGAGGATCCATAAAATTTAGTCATGGTCTGCACTTGCATATGTTCTTTTTTTGATATTCTTCATTTGGCATGATATTATTTTACTTACGGTTATTTTAGTTTAGTCTGATTAGAAATTCAGGGAAAGTTTAGGAAGTAACAGTGTCCACCAGACCTAGATGTCTTTAATTTCTTTTTGGGTGTGAACCTATATTTCTATTTTGACTAGTTAAACTAAGACTCTTCAAATTCACTCAAGGTACTCAGGATGTATCCTGTTGGCTAAATTTTTTGGTTCAGTAAGAATTTGATAGGAACTTTCAAGCACTGTCATTGAGTGCCTTGCGTTGCAGAAGCAGCCTAAACAAGCGCTCTTCACTAGAACAATTTGGCCCTGATTTGTTATAAATTTTTGGGATACATGTTTAGTTATTCGACTTATTTCACAATCGTGTAAACTCACTCGACCCCTCGGCACCATCGAATCTGTGCTTGTATCACATTACGACAAGTGTAATCCAACTTTATCCTTTAAACTCATCCCAGTTTATTGATGTGGCTGCCCATATTGTCAAGCTGTAAAACAGACAGATAGCTGAAAGAGCCCTGCTTCTTTTTAACCCTGTATCTTAGATAAGGTTTCTGTGAGTTCAACATCTTTTTTCTCTCTTCATTTCTAGTGTGATCCATTTGCACCCATAGCTTCTGTGCTGTTCTTCCTCTCTCTTGTCCTTTAACATGTCAAGTAGCTAAGAAGCAGCTTGCGGCTGCATTTCTCTTTTCCAGTTCTTCTTGGTACTTTAACTTGCAAAAAATTAGCTTATGAAAAAAGGTGCATGTGCACTGGATTCTTAACTAGGTCGCATTCTGTGTTACGTTAAACACTTAAAACTTATTATTAGGCTGTTGGCCAGGAGCAGGATTCAAAGTGCGGTTCTGATGCGCGATTGCTGCAAAAACATACTAATACAAAAATCGTAATAGATCGCGGTTGTCACAATGTGAACATGCCAAGAACATTAACCAAATAATTTTTGGTTCTCTGAAAGGTTGACTTTGTAATCCTATTATTAGCATAATGTACCATATATTATAAACAGATAATAAATCAAGAAGTGTATAAATTAAACATATAAATGTTCTTATTATCAACTTCTTTCATGGCTGATATCAGTGTCGTTTTCTTTCCAAAGAAAAGTGCTGTTCTCTTAACTTCAAGAACTTTCCAATGGAGTGTTTTGTTCAGGAACAGCCTAGTTTTGAATCCGTGAGGGTTTATTGGCTGGGTTGTGATTATGGAGAGCTTGTGCCTACAATCATGGTCATTGGCTTTGAATTCCTGCCATCTCTTTGAAATGAATATGGGTTTGATTGATAGAGGATTCCTGTCATTTATTGGCTTAGGGAAAAGATTCCTATGAAGATTATGATTAGCCTTTAACTTCCTTACTTTTGACTCTTTGCACATAATCATGGTGTGGAAGAAGCAGATGTTATTAGTGGGTATAATTTTCATGTGGAACATGATGATTAGTTAGATTGCTTCCTAAATTTGAGCTAATAAGTGTTTAGGTGAACATGAAAGTCTTATTGCCGGAACATGAAGCCTTTGGAACAAGGCTTGATTCAATCTTAGATTTTGAATGATCTTATGGAAGCAGAGTGAAATCTGGGGGAATCTGAAAACGATTGACAAAAGTCTAAATTGATAAATAAACATATTGACAATCTCATGAATAATTCTCACAATTTTCTTGATAATGTAAAATCTAATGTGAAGTAGTGACTTCTGTAGTGAGATGCGGTTCCACAAGATATTTAAGATTCTTTGCTGAGGATGTGTGATAATGAAGCCAACTAATTCTGTTCAACAGTAATAGTTGTACCATGCAAATTTGTTTAGAAGCTGTAGTTGAATGTTAGATGTGCATAATCCAAGGGAACATCCTTTTAAGAGGATGTTTAAATAAAAATACAAAGGGATCCTATCTAGGCTTCTTTTTTTTTTTTTTTTTTTTTGGGGGGTGGGGGTGAGGGTAGAGTGTTAGGTGGGATAGATTTATTAGATATTCTAAAGATTATCATTTAGGTATTTTCTGTTCTGTTGAGTAGTAAGTACTGAAATTGCGAACTTGGAGGGCTTTTAGAATGCCTTAAAATGGTTGCTTCTTCAAGTTTCAGCGAGATTGTGCAGTGGAGTTTCAGGCTGACCTGACAAGTGCTGTGTTTGCTAACCAGAGAAGATGTCTTGGAAAATGTTTGAAGCTTTCAAAGAAATTAATTTCTTGATGCCTGAGTCAACTGAGTTCAAGGTGTCTGATATCATCTGGGAAAGACGTTCTCACCTGTTCAGTTAGCTAAAACTTCTGTGTAAAGAAGCAGATTTGATGTGCTGACTATAGTCTGTCATTTGTAGCTAACTCAACATCCTAGTGTTCTCTTGTGGTGTTTTTCTTGATTGTACCATGCAATCAGTTGTGTTCTTAGTATATCTTACTTTTCAGGGGGCGGGGGAGGGATGATTTATTGTCCTATTCCTGAACCTGATGCTTACATCATTCCAGGCTTTCTTCATACTTGACCATCAGTCTGGATTGGAAAGATTTATGTTATACATGAAGGATAATGAAGCACATTTTGGCCTGTTCATTTGCTTCTGTGCCATTGGTATTTGATATCAGTCTTCTGTTCCATTTTGAGAATGTGTGATTGGTTTTTTTTGTTTTTTGTTTTTTTGCTTTTCCTGTCCGTGTATTCTCATTTACTTGACAAGTTTAGATTGCTATCCAACTATCATTTTGTTCATAGTCTTATGCTGCTTTTAATGCTGTTTTCTTATAGATTTATTGATGATGCATGTGAGGATGGAATATGTGTGGCTATCCTAACCTCAACCAGCAAAATTGGGGAAGATACAGCAAGGTTTGTTTGTTTGTTTTTTTTTTTGGATGAGTAATTACAAAATATGTAGTAAAAGAAACCAAGAGGATGTCACCCTTGTACAAAAGGGGGCAAACACAAAATAATTAAGCCATCAAGCTCTATCATATCAACAAAATCCCAAAAAGTCAACTTTGTACCATGATCGAGAACTTGACTCCAACTATATGAAGTTCTCAAAAATAAAGCTTGAAATCATCAAAGGAGCTCGCCTTGCCCTAAAAATTTGGCAATTCCTCTTCTTCCAAGTACTCCACCAAATAGCTAAGGCATCAACTTCCAAACTCCTAGAACCCAACTTTTCTTCAACCTTCTTCTCCATGCCAACAAGACATCTTTATTTTACCATTAAAGGTTGCACCCAACCAACCCCCATCGAAGAGAAAGACAAATGCCATAAAGCAACGATCGACTGACAATGAACAAAAAGGTGGAGCAGATTCTTTCTCCGTTAGGCACATCGCACACCTACTAGCCAACTTAAAATTTCTCTTTTAGGCATGTCCTGTGTTGGAATCTTCCCTAAAGTGGCCGCCCAAGCAAGAAAACATGCTTTGGTGGGAGCTTTAGACTTCCAAATTGCCTCATCTGGGAAGAAAAGATGATCCGTGCCTTCAAAAACCTCTTTACAGAAAATCTTTAAAAGAAAAATGCCCACTTGAATCATGTCCAAATAATCTCATCATCCCTTCAAAAACCTCAAAATAAACCTCTGTATTTGCAAGCAAAGCTAGCATGCTCGACACACTCTCATTTTCCCAATCATTCAGGCCTCTCAGGAAAGTTAATTCCAATTGTTTTGGATGCCATTCCAAGAAGCTACTTCTTGCACTGTAGTCTCTTTCAAATAAGGCATCCTAAAAGATATGGGAATTGAATCTTGAGAGGTTGATCTCTGGACCACACATCATGCCAGAACAAAACCTTCGACCTGATGTTCAGATTAAAATGCACAAGAGAACGAAAGTGGTCCAAACCACTTGAAATAGATTTTCAGCAGGCACCCCCATGAGCATAATGACTCATTTTGCTCCACCAGCCAGAATTATAGGCCCCGTATTTTGTGGCAATCACATCTTTCTATAAAGTGTTATCTTCCTTAGCAAACCTCAAAAGCCACTTTGGCCTTGAGAGCTTCGTTCATTGAGCGGAGAGGTCTAACACCAAGGCCACTCGTATGTTGAGGACGACAAACATAATCCCAACTGATCCAATGAAAACTCCTATTTTCATCTAGATGTAATGAACTTTCATAAAAGCTATAAATTTTCAGACTTGAAGCATGATGTATTTGTGGAATGTTAATATTCGTGAGGCAGGGAATAATCTATATTGTTTATTTGTTAGTATATATGATATAAACTCATAGAGTTGAAGTATGGCAGTGGGAACTTTTGCTGATCTTCTTTTCATGTTGTAGATTTTATGGATAGGTTCTATTTTTGGATGTACATAGTCCTTTTGTAGGAGGCGTGCTACGTGTCCAATCTTCTATATATATATATATATATATATATATATATACACACACACACACACATATACACACACACACACACACACACACACACACACACACACACACGCATATATATATATATATATATATATATATATATACACAATGCGTGTGTGTGTGTGTCTATATATATATATATATATTCGCTTTCCTTAAAAAAATTCTCTATATTGTTTATTTCATGAAAGTTTATGAAGGAACTTGAATGAGGGCATATTAATAAGCTTCTTCTACTATAGCAGAAGATTTCATGAAAGTTTGTATGTTTTACCATGTAGTAGAATCATTGTTCGGATGGAGTTGGAAAGTGGTGTCATTTTTTTATACTTGTCTAGTTTTTTACTTCAACTTGCACTTTGAGTGACTAAAAGATGAGGAATGACTTCAATCAGACGTTGCAAAGAACCTGTGGAATGGGTTCATCTCGGTTCAGGTCATTTTGGGCTTTTCAGAGTTTGCTTTGGGTGTGGTTTGGGTGGAATAACTTTCAGTTTGATCAATTTTGGGTTTGTTGTTGGTCTGATGTGCTTGTCTTGGAAATACAAGAAATATTGTCAGGGAGATTTCAGGTGGGTTTGTTTTGGTTGGTCAATTCAGACTTGGGTGGGTTGGATTGGGCTAGTTCAGGTTCAGCTTGGATATGGTTCTAGGTCATTTGGGTCCTGTGACTAGGAAGAGTCAGCTTCGTCCAGTATAGTTCCCATTCAAAGGAAAAGACAGTTCCTTGGTGTTTACTTGAGGATCAGTTGATTCTCTTGTTACTCCCTGTTCCCTAGTTTGGTTCTATAGTCCCTGCAGAGAATGAGAGAATCATTCCTTCAGATATCACCATTTCTTCTTGACACACCGCCAGCCCCATCTTCAAAAGTGGGAACGGACCAAACAACTCTGCTGTTCCAAATGCTTTTGTTTATCTTTGTATCGATCCTTTTCCCTTTCTTTTCTCTTCCCCTTTCTGTTCTTCAATCAAAAGATAAACCCTTTACATGTATTGTATTTCTTTATCTTTACCGTTATTTTCAGCAAGATGTCACGTTACAGCTAAGATCTTAGTTCTATCTTTGTGAATGTTTTTGGTATTGGTGCCTTCGTTTCCTGTCTCCTTTCATTCTAAATTTATATGTTATGTCATTTTGATATTGTTAAGCATTGTTATTTTGACTAAATCATTTCAGAAGGATTGTTGAAAAGCTTGGCGTTGGAAGAACGTCAAAACTAAAGGTTGTCGGTAAGAAAGAGGTAGAGAACAGTTTCTTTGGACAACTTGTACGTGGCCTTGAGAAGTCCTCAGGTCTTGATGATGAACTTGCTAATGAAGCAAATAAAGCAGGTAATCTCACGCCTATAAAATACATATTCAGGCCCAAATTTTTCTGAAATGATATCTTTTTCTGTGGCTACAGCTGCTGCTCAGAAGAAAAGAATAGCTGAAGAAGTGGCATCCCTGCTCAAGTTGCGTGTCAACATCAATACTAGCATTGCTGAAAGGTTTTCCTTTTCCACATTTCTGAAAGCAATCTTTCTCCTAAAATATGTTATTGTGTTGTCAAATCTCATTATGACAATTAAATTAAAGCATGAAAATGTTGGTTTTCAATCTTGTTTCTTGGATGGTCTGACTCAGCTACAAGTTCCCACAATGGGTATTTGTTGATGTGTCACACTTTACCATTCTGGAATTTGTGTGTCAAGTGCCCATATCCACATTAGAAATTTAGAATGCCTGAGAGCCAACGAGGGTATTTGAGATGAGATAAAGGAGTCCATGTAACATAAGTTACAATATTCTTTAAGAACTATGAGTCTCTAAAAAGTAATGCATTATCTGTGTGACTAAGTGAGAATCCCCAGCTTTCACCCCGCCCCCGGAGTCCCAAACAAGAAAAAGGTGCGCTGCATCAAACCAGCTTTGGCAGCATGGCCCCGTTCAAAGGATTGAGATTGTTGCTGGTGAACTTGTAGCTATTGAAAGAGATTTTTCAACATCTTCTGGTCTGGTGTGCACCCGTATTTTTGGAGTTCGGATTTTGTATAGAAGATTTGGTTTATAAAAATCTCTTCTAACAGAGTTTCTGTCAGTCAATAGGTTTCTTAGGTATCTTTTTTGTCACATTACCTCAATAATGTAATAAAAGTCTTGCCTAAAGTTCTTTAATACGAGAATATCAAAGTGCATTAAATGTGTGTTGTGTGCCAATGAGCATTTAATGTTTAGTTCTCATCTCATTTCTCACTAAGGACAAGGAAAAAGTCACCTGTGAGTTTGTAGCTGATACATTGATGGGCCCTATATCATAGTTAATGATTTACACTAGCTTCTTCCTTTTTTTTTGTGTCTTTGTAGTAATGAGGAGGAATTTATTTTCATTTTGACGATGGATCTTTTTTTCCCTTTCTTTTTCTTCGTTTGTAGCAATTGGAAGGGAGCTCTATTGAATTGACCATGGATCAAGTGGAGTGCTGGTTATCATGTGCTTTTTAGTAGGCATTTTCAATTATTACTGGTAAAATGACATTGTTGTGTGGCAAATCTTGGCCAGTGTAAAGGAGATTGTTGCTGCACTACGATCAGGAGCAGAGATTGCAGATGTGCCTGTTTGCAACTGTGTGCTTGTCGCTGGAAGTCAACTTGCAGTGACTGCAGCTGAGATAATTGGAATGCCATGCATTTTTGTTAGGAGCAGGTAGGGTCCCTTGTTTGGTTCTTTGTTAAGATATTTTATAGTCTATACTATATTGCAGCTTATAGGTTTTGCCACCATTAATATGTCGATGCCATGGTAGAGGTTCCTGTATGCGTAGTGTACGATTTATGACCTTATGCTATACGAGCTAGCTTGAAAGGTGCAAGCCGTGTGACATTCTTTCTTGGATCTTTATTCATGATTTTGTTTTAATTGACCGAAGATCAATACTTATTATACGTAGCATTGCTGTGGTCATTTGCTTATGTCTTCCCGACTCTGGAGCTGGATCTCACATCAGCCCTGTTCCTGCTCTCCTTATTTTAGTTGACTGATAGCTCTTCGTCTTCTTCTTCACATTGTTCGAGGACAAAGTGGAAGTTTTAAGACATGAGGAATGATACTTAGGGCCTACCCTGCTGTCGGTGTCCAAGTCCAAGACTTAATTCTGATGAGCTTAGGTTCGGGGACATGCATCATAGTCTTATGCTTTATTCAGGATAGTCCTAGGTGAAATAGGAATAGATGCTAATTATTTTTAAGTGATTTGTTTTCCAAATTAACCTCAAAGCATTGAAGAGATGTCTTCACTCCCTCACAGACTCTTCTATTTCTTTTACACCAAATGCTCCAAAAATGGCATGAGGAATTAACAAGACCTATTTAGCTTTTCTCCAAAACAAACCCTTCCACACTACTTTATGCTACATTTCCTTTGCTCTTCATCTCCATTATTCTCCTCCCAGTGCCCATATACAAAAAGGGCAGTTGCTGAACTGACATATATTGTGATGTTCTTGTGCAGAACTGATGCATATTGATTAAAAAAAAGGGAGTTAAGAGAGAGGAAGGGAGGTGTGAAGAAAATGACTTATGAAGATTTATGGTATGATAAAGGATTAGGTAGGGGATTGATTATAGAATTGTAGAAGAGTGATCAGTGGATAGAAGCAATAAGAACTGCTCCAATGTAGTGTTCTATATTCAATCAAAATTATCATAATAACTCAAGACAAAGCATATACTCAAAAAGTCTGAAAGACTTCAAAACATATTTAATTACTCTGGAGGGTTTTGTTAATGAAGTCCTGGCCTAGTGGGTTGGACTGAGGTCCTTAGGACATTAGGTCTAAGGTTCAATTCCCCTCCCGTTATATTGTATGCTGTTTGTAGCTCATATGAACCAAAAAAAAAAAAAAAAACAAACTCGACTTTTAGAAAAGCAGTGAAAACCACTACCGTAGGGTTTAGTCAATGGTAAATGTAATGAGGTACTAATAATGCCAAAATACTGTTACAATACCTTGTAATGAGCTTTTTTTTTGGAGCAAGGCAAGCGAGCTTTTAATTGCACTTAATTGTCATTATGTACCAAAACCCAGGCATTGCTTGGTAGGGGTTTTAATATATGTTCCCCCCCAAACAGAAAAATAGAAAAACACTGCTCACAAGTCACAACAATCTGCCAAACCATCATCTCCAAAAGTCTTCCTACTTCTAGAGAAAACTGTAATGTCGATGCATCTAATGATCTCTTGAATAAGTCCAATAATATGCTTAAATTTTCTAAGCTTTTGCAGTTTCACTCCCTCCTTCCGAATCTCACAAATAGATGTACAATTGGCAGCTCTGGTTGCTTATGATCTTTCTCTTTTTCTGCTTTTTCCTTGCTTTTAATTCACTATGATTTGTGTTTAATGCTTCATCTTCTTTCTGATGCCTAGCCAAGCCGATATGTCACCCCACACTTGATCTAAGAAGTCACATTTAAAGAAAAGATGACCATGATCCTTTTGCTTTTTCATGCATAAACAGCAGAAGCTCCTTTGAATGAGCAAAATTTACAAGCTGTCTTCTGTAACGAGTCCCTCCTGTAATGCCATCCTAGACACAAAGGAATGCCTTGTCAAAACAGACCTAGCCCTCTCAATTTGTCATTAAGCTTTACTGCAATGGAATTTCCTGGCAGATATACAACTTTGTATAAGAACCTCAGCTTGTGTACTGCTTCCCATGTTCTCACTTAATCCATCCTAATGCGCATGTGGCGTGACTTTACTTTTCCAAATTTGTTCATTTTTCAAATGGAATGAATGAATCCAATTCAGCCAAATACAGTTACTTGAGTGCTGTTCTTCCCGTACTATGGAAGCCTTATTCCAACTCAACAACTCCTTGAAGTGCAACCGGCCTTCAATACTTCCTACAAATATCTGTCCAGCTAGCTTGACTTACTTCTCATGTTAGGGAAAAAGGAACCCCACTTTTTGAACTACAAGTCATTTGAGCTCTAGTACTTCTGTTGGATACTTGACAGTCTGTTGTGGTATAGGAAAAATGCTGCAACATCTGTGGCCAAAAGTGCACAATTTCCAGAAATAACGAGTCTAACAATTGAGTGTGACCATATATGGCTTACTAGGAATGTACTATGGCCCTGTTCTTCTGTTTCTTACAGGACCTATATGTCATTTCAAAATCTAAGGCTCAAGAACAACAATGGAGAACTGATAGTATGCTTGCCTCTACTTGAAGCAAAGCATAATGTTTTCTAATGAGTTGGTGCTATCATGTGTTCGAATTTTAGAATTGCTGCAAATGACCAATTCATTTGAGCAGATAATGTTGCTGCAAGACAAGTCTATGCCAAGATTGACACTCCCTCTTAATCCCGGCTGTGTGTGCTTGACAAATGAGAAGCAATTCAACCTAACTCCGCCATAGTCACTCTGATAGAGCTAGTCCTTTTGGGTGCTTGAATATTTTCCATGTCCATTTACTGTTATCGCTTCCTTGAACATAATGACTAAGGCCTTGTTCCATTTAGCTTAGAGGAGCTGTAAACAAAATTGCAGTTGTAAGCAATTGTAAGGAGTTGTAAGATAGTTGTAAAGTTAGTTATAAAAAGTTAAAAGGAGCTATAAGGAGCTTAAGGAGGTGTGAGGAGCTGTAAAAAGCATTAAGTAGTTAGGAGCTGAAGGCTGTAAGCTAAAGCTAAATGGAATATGGCCTAAATAATAAGTTTCATGAGGCCTTAAAGTTTCAAACTCGACTGAATTTTCTGTTTCATGTGGGACCTACTTAGAGCAATTCCTGCAAAGGAATAGTTGGTGTAGGAATCTCTTAGAGCAATTCCTATGGGAAAGAAGTTTAGGACGCTCACACAGAATTTGTCCTTGGCTCACATAGAACCGAAAATTCTTCCAGAAACTCTCAAAATTTAATTTCAAGTCTCATTCATAATCTGTTTCCCTTGATACATTAGGGGTTTTATACAGATAGAAGTCCTAGGGAAACTAGAAAGTCTGAAGGATGTCAAATAAACAACAAAAATGATAGAAATATCCAACTTAGATTAAGAAACTAAATCATGCCAAGATGTTGACAAATCTCTTTATTTTGGCCACTCTATGATGCATTACTAAATAACATATGAAATTAATTAAAAAATATAACAAAAATATATTTCCTAATATCTGCACATATTCTATATTTTGAATTTCCTCTATTATTTTTGTATTGCATGATTATTTTCTTGATTTTGTTGCCCTTGACCGTGTCGATGTTGTTTCTACCAGGTTGACATCTAGAGCCGAGTTCCCTTCAGCAGTTTCAGTCATGGATGGTTTTGGAAACGTGGGCCTGACAGTATCAAAGTTGCGATCAAAGCTGTCAAACGCCTCGGGAAAATGATGCGTCTTGATGAGCAGAACTGGGGGAGGGTATTGAAAGATTACTTGGTCTCGTGATGCCCAAAAGAAAAATGCCCACTGTCTTGACAATTATCGTTATCTTTTGTGATCTTCATTGTCACTAATGTAGGGATTTTAGACACAAAAGTTGTGAAGCACTCGAGTGTACCCATAGCCATTGGGATTTTTTTTTGTGATCGTCACTGCTTACGCCTTAGTTTTGATAGGCAATTAATGCAAATCAATAGTCTCGCAAATTGAAGATATAGAACATTTCTTTATCAATTGTCCGTGTGTAAATCAAGTCCGGATATGGCAGTTTGACGTGGATGGCTATTTCAACATCCTTTCCCTAACCCCAAGGTTGCTCTGCAGGATGCTTTACATAATGTGCACTTACCTCGTATGACTAATGTTTTCATGTGTTGTTCTCCTTTGGAGCATTTGAAAGATTCATAGTGGCCTTGTCTTTCACATTGAAGTCCTTAGACCATTAAGATAGCTTATTACAGGCACACGTAATTGGACATAGTGGCAACAACAACCCACTTCTTCACATCATCTTTTGCCAACCAAAACACATCATCCTGTTCTGATATCCAAGGCCACCCAATTTGTAGGGTGGAATTCAACTCTAAGTGGCTTCATCAAACTCAACTTTGATGGCACTTTATCAGTAGTTGGAGTAGCGGGATGTATAATATGCGATTGGTAAGGACGATCCATCTAAGCAGGTAACAGATTTTTATATGGTTCACCTATACTCGTTTTTGAAGTTATAGCAATACGGGATGATATTAAAGCAACTTTAAAGTTAGGATTTAATAAGATTTAAGTTGCAGGCAACAATTATATAGTTATTGAGGCAAGATAAGACAACATCTATATCCCCGAAAAATTCAACAACTAGTTCAAGATATCAAAGCAATGCTTTTGTTGTTTTCTAGCATCTTTGTTAGGCATATTTTTAGAGAAGAGAACATGACAATTGATTGGATTATCAAATTCGAATATATCATAAGGTCTACTGATTCCTTTTTATTTCCCCATGCATAGAACTTTATATATACACCTACGGATGATAACATAGATAGAACTACTAAAAGATGAGCTACCTAGTGTTCTTGACTTACCTTCCAAAAAAAAAAGCCAAGCCATTGGGATTTTCTTTTGTGATCGTCATTGTCTTTACGCCTTAGTTTTGATAATCAATCAATGCAAATCAATAATGGTTTTTGGAAATGCAAGAATGAAGAGGCTAAGCATACAACAATGGAAATAATTTCCTAATCTCGGGACAACAATATAATTTGTACTTGTGTTCTAATGCCTCCACATAAAACAGGTTGGAAAGGTGCCTCCGCAAACTAGTCGGTGGCTTGATGCGTCTTATATGATCGTCATCATGGCTAATAACCGTTGCTAACGCTTTTTCTTCTGCCTTCTCACACGTGATGGTGGAAATGGAGGGAAGTTCCTAAATGTTTAATTTAGTGATTTACTTATTTGAAAAAAAAATAATTACAAAGTTTTATTATACCTCCTGCAGAAAGGCAGTAATAGACCCGACAAAACTAACTCGAATCGAACGGGTCAATCCGAACGACCCGAAACCCAAACCGAACCGACATCCGAAACAGTTGAACCGATTTTGACCCGAAAACCAAAATGAACCAACCCGAACCGAACTGACCCGAAATCTAATGAACCCGATTCCGACCCGAACCGAAATGACCCAAACCGAACCGACCCGAACCAAATCGGACCCGAATCGATTTAACTCGAATAACGGTGACTCAACCCACTTTTTTTTTGTTGGGTCTCTCAAGATGGACTTTTGTGCCTATAGTGGTATATATTTTTTGGTACAATTTTGAATCGATTTTGACCAAAAAAGTGACCCAATTACGACCCGAAGTTGACTCGATCCGAAATTAACTCGAACTCGACCCGAAGAGACCGACCCGAAGTTGAACCGAACCGAAGTTGACCCGAACTAAAACCGAACGAACTCGAACAAGATCGACCCGAAGTTTATCCGAACCCGAAATCGAACCGGACCCGAACAAGATTGACCCGAAGTTAACCCAAATCGAACTAATCCTAACCGAATGACACTGATCGCTGGGTATAGGGAGTAAGCGTGTAAACAATGCCCAAGGACTTGGTTGGGCTAGCACCACGCTTCTTCCTCTCACTCACCGTCTTCAGTCTACCTCTCTCTCATCAGTTGGACAATTTTAAATCACTTGTGATTTATTTAGTCAAAAATTTAGTACATATTACTCACGCCAAGCTAGCTTGTTCAAAAAAAAGAAAAAGAAGCCACCTTTTTGTTCAAAATTGAGTCATATTTATTATAAAATTTTATTTTATTCATTCTCCAAAATTACTTTTTAAAATTTTTTCTTGCCGATTCTGGTTCACATTTTATAAAACGTTAAATTTGGTTAATTGGTTAAAAACAAAAAAAAAAAAACTCAAACCGAACCGTGAACATCCTAATATATTGAACATTCTCCTCTTTCACTCTAAATTAACCTTAAATTGTCTTGAATATCATGTAAATTATTATAATTTTCCCTTCTATTGTTTAGTCTTTCCTTTTTAAAAATTTTAAAATTATTCAATTAAAGAAAAGAAAAGCATATTAAAAATTTCTTTAATTATAAGGCGTGAAACATCAGATTATATATCATGTCATATAGATTACTTGTCGTAATAAGTTTGGTAATATGAAAGGAAAACAAGCATATATGGGACTCAAACTTGATATAGATAAGGCTTATGACAGACTTAAATGGGATTTTATTTGGGCTTGTCTAAAGGAGATTGGTTTTCATGATACCCGGATTAGTTAGATAAGAGAATGTATTTCTTCCGTCACGTATTCTTTGATTATTAATGATGAATCATGTGGTTTCTTTAGACCATTTAGATGCCTTAGATAGGGAGGCCCTTTGTCTCCGTATCTTTTATACTTTGTATGGACGTCCTTGCTTACGATTAATATGGAGGCAATTTAGCCAAAATTTGGTATTGGAATCAAGATATCATCTAGAGCACAATAAATACCTTGTTTAGTTTTTGCCAAGGATAGTTTACTATTTTGCAAGACCGGTCATGAACGTGCTTTAAACTTAACAATATTTTGAATGAGTTTTGTACTCTCTCTAGTCAACTTGTTAATTTTCATAAATCTGCTCTTATTTTTTCAAAAAATGTGACATCTCGCTGATAGAATTGCGGTTGCATCCATATTTAATATTCCGCACGAGAGATTCATTGGGAAAATATCTTGGGTGTCCAATTTTTAAAGGAACGGCTAATAGTATTACCTTTGTTGATATCTCGGCTAAAGCGGATAATAAACCGTAGAATTGGAAATCTAATTCGCTCTCTAAAGTAGCACGGATGGTTTTGATTCAATCAAACTTGGAATCGCTACTCGCAAATACTATGCAATATTTTAAATTGCCAAAAAGCACATCCTCGTCGTTAAATAAAATTAATAGGGACTCGCTTTTGGAATAAATCAAAGGATCTAAAAGGTCTTCCCCTTGTTTCTTGGGATAAAATCAACAACTTTTGGAATGCACATAATATTGAGGATCAAAACCATGTTTGGGAGGTTGGCTGGATATGGAACCCGGATATTATGTCTAAAACAAAACTTTTTCTATGGCAACTCGCAACATCATTCCATTGCTACACGAGATATATTTTTGGAACAACGATTAATGTGGATAACCATTGTCCGGTATGCCAACAAAGTGAGGAATTGGTCGACCATCTCTTCGCTCGATGTCTTTATGTTAAAGATACTTGGGAGAAAGCTTATCTCCACAAGTGGATTGATATTAATATCTGGTCATTTTCACATTTCGTCACTTACTGAAATTATCCAAAAGTTTAGGAATCTTAATAAACCAACTCAAATAGTGTGGTTGGTTTATTTGATATGGAGCATATGGAAAAGTAGAAATGATATTATATTTAATAATGGAAGGTATAATTTAGTATCGACCATTATTAAAGCTAAAAGGTTATGGGGTGAATGGAGGGTAAGGGAAGATTTGATGATCTTTATTCTCCTTCTTCACCTTAATCATTTCCTTTTCCTACCACCTCAAATCATCATATCTTATGGGAGAAGCCACCGGGGGATTCATCAAAATTAACTTTGATGGATCAAAATCTTCTATGACTACAGACTGGAGGTTTTGTGATCGAAGATGGGACGGAAGATTTATCCAAGCGCAAGTTTCAAATCCGGGCCAACCTTAGTCTTGGTACCGTAATCCACTCGCTATGAGAAATGAGTACGAGCAACTATCCCATCAGGATTTCTTTCTCACTATTACACATACCACTTTTAACGATGGGTGTTTAACGACTGTTAAAAGGACAAATCGTCATGAAAAGTGGACCGGTGACATTTTTGTAAATAAATGCGATTTTTATCGTATATATGACGACAGTTCAACCCACTAACCGTCGTCTAATGGTTGAACTAAACCTTAGACTACAGCTTAGTAGATAAACCATCGTCATAGAGAAGTCTATGATAACGGTTCAAATTTAGAACCATAGTCTAAGTACTTTATACGACGGTTCTTAGTTGTGAACCGTCGTCTAAAGTACTCGCACCAAAAACCCCCGTAACCCCTCCCTGTTCCATTCCCACCATCTCGCTTCACTCACCTCCTCTTGGGCTCTTTGCTTCTCCTCTACCGGTGTTCTTCTCCCCGAGTTTTCTCGTGCCCGAGTTCTTCTCCTCGGAGCCCCTTTCCTCTCACTTTCACTCGCCTAAACCGAGTGAATTCAGTCCCCTTCTCGCTGTTCGTTGTTCGCTCTCTTCTCTCGGGCTCTCCTCTTCTCCTCCACTCGGCTTTCTTGTCCACTCGAGTTTTTCTTGCCAGCGTTAAGGAAGGCCTCCTCGGAGCCCCTTTCCTCCGACTTTCACTCTCCTCAACCAAGCTCTCACTTCTCCTCGGCTCTCCTTTCCTCGCTCTCCTCATGCTCATTTTTGCTTGCGTTAACTTCTTTCATCCGGTAAATCTATCTATCTCTCTTTCTCTTCCCTCCCCCTCCGGTACTCCGTCCCTTTCTTATATGTCCGAAAGTAGGATTTTAGGGTTCAATCTGGATCCAAGCGTTTTTAGTTGGACAAATTATTTGAATTTGTGAGCACTTGATGTTGTGTGTTCGATTAAGTGGATTTATGCATCTAAGAATTTGTTAATTTGGTTGTTCCATGGTTCTTTCATCTCGGATTTTAGGTTATTTAACTTGTATGTTGTTACTTATAGAAATTTAATCTTATATTTGAGGAATGTGAATGGATAGAATATGAAAATAAGACAAGAGACAAAAAACAACCAAAATTGAGGACCATGGTTCTGGGCAGCCAAGCACGGGCCGTGCTGCACTACACGGTGAGCTCGTGTTGGCCGCCGTCCGGCCCAACTTATGTGTTACCGTCCGAAAATTGTTGTACATATTTAATCATCAAGAGTTGTATAACCGCTGCAGCCTAAGATGGATTCTTCCAAAAGTACAAAGAAATCGAGGGGGCGAACTATGATGAACAAGGAGAAGTTGGACTCGGAGTAGAGATGATCCAACTCTTCTTACACAGAGTTGATTTTGATAGCCACGAAAATGCTGTATGTGGGAAGAAATATACCTTTATAAGCTACGTTGGTACGGCAACCCGCCGCTACGTGAACATCAACGTCAAAAATGGGCCGACGTCCCTAATTCCATCAAGGACAATCTATGGAACGATATTCGAGTAAATGAATACATCTCAACTTAGTATTAAAACTTATAGTGTAAATGGTTAATATATATACTAATGCATATCATTCTTGTGTTTCGTAGAATGTTCAACTTGAACGTTAATGAATCTCATATCCCTCCGAGAAACACATGACCCTCATGTTAGCAGCAGAAATGTTTAAAGACTATCACCTTGGCACTATATAGTTCCACAAAACAAAGCAAATAAAACAAGAAGGTAGACCTCGGGAAGTTTACAATTGTATCACAGAGGAGGACTGGAGATCGTTTGAGTCATACGTCACATCTCCGAATATGAGGTTATTTCATTCAATATTCAATCTTATACACATATAGTGTGATGTTGGTTGTCGAATTGATATAAAAATGAAGAAATGCAAGTGTTATGCACTCGATATTTCCGTTTCTTAATATTACTTGCATAGGTGATAGGTGAAGCAAACCTGAAGAGGATTAAGAGCAATCGTACCTCATGTGCTGTCCCGTGGCGGATACACGAAGTTGGAGGAGAGGTTGTACAAGCAAAAGCTTGAACAACTTCAAACCACATCCGTTGAAGGGTCCACCATAGATAATTCGCAGCTCATTGTTGATAGGGACGAGTTGTGGATCGAAGGAAGAAGGAAGAAAGATGGAACCTTCACTACGCCCAATGTAGAAGCTATTTCTCGCCGAGTCATGAGTTTTTTACTAGTTTCCTTTATTTATTTTGAGAACTTATCGGTTTATTTTCTGAATTTGTCAAATGATAATATTTTTTCTTCTTACAAGCAGTATTTGTCACAGTACATCGACTTCGACGCCGACACCACCGAGAAAAGGGACAAGCTAGCCTTGGCCCTACAAAGAGATGAGCATCCCTGGTCGTGTTCGAGCTGTCATTGGGCGGGTGGGGATAATTGAGCACTTTGGGACTAGGAAGAAATACCCCGTATCTTCGAGCGACGCACATATGGAGGCCAAAATGGCCCAAATGGAGTCTCAAATGTCCCAAATGGTTGCACAGATCGAAGATATGAAGGCGCAGATGTGGGCAGAGATGCAGTCCCAAATGACTTCACCAACATGGGTATGCTATTACTAAGTAACTTTGATGATGTACGTCCTTTCTTATCCCACACACCGCCAGCCGTGAATGCGAGCTCACCTGTCGACCAATTCGAAGTTCCAGCGGAGGTAATTAAGATTTTGCAACCTAATTATATTAACATGCATATTTATATTTTGACTAATTAATGTACAATCTTGTTGAATAATTACTTATAGTATGTTTTGTTGTTGCGTAATTCCAACGCCCGGCCGTTGAGCAATTACTTATTTAGTATGTTTTTGTTGTTTCGAATGAGGGTCGTTATCCAGTGGAAAATGTTTACTTTAAAGGGGAAACTTTGTCCATTTATTTTCAGGGTTTTTAGGTTATTTAACTTCTTTGTCAAATGTTTATTTATTCTTATGCAGCCGGCGAATTGCAAGTTAGCTTCTCATCACCCTCCCTAGAGCATATTATGACATTGGGTGTTATTTTCCCGTTGAGGGCAAATGTTGTTGTTCACAGGACACCCCTTGCAACTGATAAGGTGAAGGTGAATGTCAAAGAGGGCATACACGGGAAAGGCGAGTGTGAGTTGCCGATCCAGGGAGCAGACCTACACACCGTTGATGATGCGATCAGCACTTTTCTTCGTTGGCCCAAGAGTTTGGTCATCCTCACTACGAGTAATTCATTTGTATTAAAAATATTAGATTTTAGTTGTTATTAATATCACGTACATATATTTCTCATTTTTGTATTGATTATTCACTAGGATATCGGTGACACATCCGAGAGTGGGATGAAGGGTGCCGGTTGCACAAGAAAATGTTCGAGTGGCGCCCGTTCGTTGTCCGAAGAATTCTCCTCTCAAATCCATTGAGGATTCTCGCACGGATTGGTGTGCTACTCGAAAAGTTATATGTAGACTCTGTCAACAGAGGACTCGATCATCCGTAGCATGCCAGGTCACATGTTAGGGCTATGTGAAGCGGATATGTCGGTCTTTGTCTTCCGGACGACATGTTGCAATTTTTGCGCACGGAGGAAATCGACATATCCGCTATTACTCTTGGCGTGATGTAAGTTAATATATTCTTAATCAAATTTTTTACTAATTAATTTTAATTTATAACTACATATTAATATGTAAGGTGGCCGCATGAGATTGGGAAGGACTTCATTCGGTTTCGAACACTACTTCAGTTATTTAAGGAGCTGGGCTAAATTGTGACGAAAGAATCTCCTATATCTTTGACGTCATGAAAGATGTTGCAGATGAAAAACCATTGTTTTTGGCGGCGTTCAATGAGAGATAAGTGGACAAATAATGAACTAACCAATTGATAAAGTTTTTATATGGTGTTATCTTATATAAAAAGGTGTTATTTTGTAACCACCATTGGATGCTTGTTGTCATATTTCCAAGGGCTAATATGGCCTACTTCCTTGATCCTCTAGGTCGTGATGTCGGGAAGATATCAGGGACATCGTCGAGGCATGAGTTCATACTTTTTAATGATTTTATGCTATTTTGTTAAGTAATCGTTCAATGATATGTCTAACTTGAATTTTATTTTTTCCGATTGAAAAATAGTGCTCTCGTCCATTATTATCATGGCCGAGGTCCCAAACGAGTGAAGAAAGCACAACTATTAATTGTCCCTATTAAGGTGAGGTTCTCTGCGGGTTATTACGAGTGTACTTTAGATGTTTTCATTTCATATTATTTGCTAGATACTAAGTACTAATTAATTCTCTATGTGTTGGAAATCTATTTTTATTATTGTAGTGCCATAAACAAGCGGGGAACGTGGAGTGTGACTTTTACATTTTCCAATGCACAAAAGAGATTGTCACCAAACTCGAAAAGAATGCTAGTCCCGAAGAGGTATAGTTGCACTTTTAATTGATTATTTTTATATTCTTTTTCAACTTGATTAACACTTACACTCGACCTAATTAATATGTCTTTTACAACATTGGTCACAATATTTCCGGAAAAGAAGCCACCCACTCCCTATACAGTTGAAGTGCTCAACGAGCTAAAACAAGGTTGGGTAGAGTTCGTATACAACCGTATAAATGAATAGGTATATATATTACAATTATTCTTCATTATTTGATAGGTCAAGTTTGTGATTTTAGTAGTCATATACAGTTATAGGTATAAATATGTACATAGGATTGTGGTTTGTATATGTGTTTGTGGTTTTGTATATATTCCGGTGAAGAGGAAGACTTATATACAAAATGTGATGAGTAAATTTGTTTGTTGTTTTGTATATATACTGGTGAAGATTGTATTGGGATTGTGGTTTGTATATGTGTTTGTACTATATAGAGGGGCAAGCAAATACGAGAAAAATTATTTTAAAAAATCGGACTTATGACGACGGTTCTTAACGCAGAACCATAGTCATAGGCTCATCTATGACGATGGTTCAAATAAAGGAACCGTCGTCATAGGTGCTTTGTAATAAATTTTTCCAACTACGGAGGAAAGCCTATGACGACGGTTCGGATGAAGAAACCGTCATCATAGGTTGACCTATGACTACGGTTTTTCCATAAGAACCATCATCATATATTGACCTATGACTACGATTTTGAACCGTAGTCAAAGGTGATACATACAACAACACCCAAATACACGACGGCTATTAACCGTTGTTAAATGTTGTTTTTAACCGTAGTTAAAAGTGGTTCCTGTATTAGTATCTATAGAAATTGACGGGGATAACCAAATTGTTATTAAGACTTTACGCGGGGAATGCCAACCATCATGAGAGATTCAAACACTTATTCATGATATCCATCTCGTGTCTTAGGAATTGTAATAATGTCCTTATTAATCATCAATATTGGGAGGGCAATAAGGTTGCTGATTGGGTAGCAAAAATATGTCTTTCTATCTCCCATTCTTTGTAGTGGGATTTTCTCCCTTCTTCTTCTTCTTCCTTTCTCTCCATATTAATAAAGGACAACTTGGATATAACCCTTGCGAGAAGGGTTATCTGTTAGTTGATGTATTTACCCTTTTTTAAAAAAAAAATAATAAGATTACTTAAAACTGGGTGCTTTGTTGGGAGATCGACATTTAGCGCATCATTATTGGTTGACTCTATTTGTTATTTATTGTGGATATTATCAAAACCTTTTGTAATACTCGTGATGCCCGAACTAAAAGAAGTATTAAATAAAAAATATTTAATTAATATATGTGATTTATTCAATAAGTAAATTAATTTGAAGATTTGTCATAAATTATATATTGTGCTAGTTAGCTTACATATATGTATTTATTTATATGTTTGTTAGTCGACGATCAATTTAGTTGGAAATAATATTAGGAGTAAGCTTAGAAAATACTTTGGTTTGCTATTTGTTTGGAACAAATGAATCTTAAAGCATGATTATCATCCTATGTTCTAAACATCCAAAACGTATTCCTTTCATCCCAAAACCTCAGCATTTAGGCCAAAAATCTGATTGTTTATCCCACTCTTATTTGTCTACTCGTTGTACTCTACATCTTTATCCCCTAGATCCAAGTATCTATTCTTCACAATCATTATTTTTCTCCAAATTTACTGCACTCCACCTCTCTACACCATGCCTCAATCATCATTGTAACACCACTCGCCATTCAAGTCAAATATACTCAACCTTTCTACTCCATACTCCAAATAATTATTGCAACCTTTTCCAAATCTGATGCATAAATCAAGTAGGATGCTTGAACTAAAAATGCTTGCTCAATTTGTCTTTGCTTACCACTACTACCTACACCTCTAGACTTCTAACTTCTAGTCTCCATACCTCACAATCATTGCACCTATTCCAAGTATGGTACATAAACCAAATGTGAGGCTTAAATCGGAGAGATTGGCTCATTTTCTCTAGAAAAAAAGATCCAGGAGCCCCAAACAGAGAGAGATTATCTCATTTTCTTTGCTTACTACTACTACGTACACCTCTAGCCTTCTAACTCCAAATTTGTCTAACTCCAAAAAAGATCCAGGAGCCCCAAAGATCCAAGTATGGTACATAAACCAAATTTGTCTTTGCTTACTACTGCTACCTACACCTCTAGCCTTCTAACTCCAAGTCCCCATACCTCACAATCATTGCACCCATTCCAAGTATGGTACATAAACCAAATGTGAGGTTTCAATCGGAGAGATTGGCTCATTTTCTCTAGAAAAAAGATCCAGGAGCCCTAAACAGAGAGAGATTGTCTTATTTTCTTTGCTTATTATTGTTACCTACACCTCTAGCCTTCTAACTCCAAATTTGTCTAACTCCAAAAAGATCCAGGAGCCTCAAAGATCCAAGTATGGTACATAAACCAAATTTGTCTTTGCTTACTACTCGCTACCTACACCTCTAGCCTTCTAACTCCAAGTCTCCATACCTCACAATCATTGCACCCATTCCAACTATAGTACATAAACCAAATGTAAGGCTTAAATCAGAAAGATTGGCTCATTTTCTCTAGAAAAAAGATCCAGGAGCCCCAACTAGAGAGAGAGAGAGAGAGAGAGAGAGAGGGAGCAAAGGAGACATCAAGCTTCAAACTCTCTCATTCCAAGCATCAACCTCCATTGTTAAACACATTCACTAAGGATAGAGTTAAAAACAAAGGTAGAGGGGATGAAGGAAGGTTTAAGAATAACAAGAATAGCAAGAACTTAGCACCAATCATCTTCATCAAGGTGGGTTTTCTTCTCCTTCCCACTATGTATTACTTTCTAACCAAAATGAATTTCATAAGTGTGCTTGTGGACCGACTTTGAATACTTAAACCTTCATGAAATTGATGCATACATATGTTTTTGGAGTGACTCGTTGATATAAATATGGTAGGAGGATCTTAGAAAGGAAAAAGGAGTAGAAACATAATCATCATCATCTACTTGGTCGAACTTCTCTTTTTGTTGTTATGATTTCATGCATGAACATGATTTCATGCAACCATGTTTAAATCTTTGTGAAATCATGGTTTTGTTGAGGTTTGGGTTTGAAGTATGTTAGTGAATATACTTGGTGTAGTGCTATTACGAATGGGTGATCGGAAATGTTAGCTCGAATTTGTCCAAATTTTGGTTTGAGAATTATTTGCCTTGCATGTATGTTTTAATGGGTTTCACCGAGCTATTATGATACTTAGAGTACTGAAAAATTTTTATAAAACAAACATTTGATAGGTATCTCACAAAGATTGAATACGTAGAAGATAAGAATATGGAGTTTAGAAGTCACTATCACCCACCACGAGTTCCCCCACAGCCTGTGGGGCAGGCCGTGGTAGCCAGCAATGACTTAAATGACTCCAAAACACCCACCACAGGTGTTCCCACAGGCCGTGGGGTGGCCAGTGGTGGCCACTTGAAGTCCCCACTGACCGTGGAAAAGCCCATGATGACCTCTAGAGCCAACCATTAACCCCATTGGCCGTGGGGAGGTCCGTGGTGGCTTCTAAAGTAAATTTTGGACCTTCATAACTAGAGAGCCTTGTCTTCGAATGCTTGTAAACTTTGTATTTTGTGTCGGGAAGCAAGTTTAAGACTTGAAGTGTTACTTTAGGCCTCATGAAGCAAATTACTAAACACATATGTGAAGAAATGACAGAAATATAACAACCATAACATAAAATAAGAAGTTGATTTATGGGGATTGAGCACTTTACCGATACAAAATCTAGGAAGGAGACATGAGATTATATTCCGGCCCACGGGTAGCAGCTTTTACTGCTAGATCATGAGTCATTCCAAATAGTAAACTTGGTATACGTGTGAGTGGTTCTAAATTCATGTACTTTCTTACATTAGACCATCTCACAAAGCGTCAAAATACAAAATCTAGGAAGATGACTTACTCCGGCATGAAGGCACCGACTTTCACTCCTAGATTATGAGTCCTCCCGGATAGGAAACTTGAGTATACACGTGAGTGGTTTTGAATCCCTGTACCATAGTAGGTTGGGTCAGCTCACAGGCATTGAGATACAAAATCTAGATAGGTGCCTTATTCCGGGCTGAGGGTAGCGGCTTTCACTCCTAGATTACGAGTCATCTCGGATAGGAAACTTGAGTATACACGTGAGTAGTTCCGAATCCCCGTATCGTGGTACGTTAGGTCGGCTCACAGGCGTTGAGACACCAAATCTAGGAAGGTGACGTATTCCATCCCGGGGTAGCGACTTTCACTCCTAAATCATGAGTCCTTTCGGGTAGTAAACTTGAGTATACGTGTGAGTGGTTCCGAATCCCATTATTGTGGTACGTTGGGTCAGCTCATAGACGTCAAAATAAGAAAATCTTAGATTACAAGTCCTCCCGGATAGGAAACTTGTGCACATGCGTGAATGTTTCGAATCCCAGTAATGTGGTATGTTGGCTCGACTCATAGGCATAAGTTGAGTACCAGGGTACTAGTTTTGCCCAAAGAAATTGAAGATGATTAAATTAAATTAAGTTCCAAATTGGGAATTGATTTGGTCACATTTGTGAATAAAATATGGATTACTTGAGTTCTAATGCATTATGGTTTTCCCATTTGACTAAGGGTAGAGTCAGGTGAGATTATCTTTTGATATGACTTGATTACTAATATTATGGTTATTAAGGATTAATTGTTATTATATTTAGATCCGGGCAACGGGCGGGGCCAGGCCGGGTTGGCCCACCCATTTACTTAACGGGCCGGGCTGGGCAGTAACTTTTTAAATGGGTCGGGCCGGGTCATGGGTCAAATGACCCCGACCACCCAAGGCCCACCCAATTTGAATAATTGAAGCAAATATTACACTTTCCAATGCTTACATGTTGCGATTTTCTCACCTTGCACATTATTGCCTTCTACAAGCTCTCTCCATACTTTAGACCTTTTCTTCCTTTTACGTTGTTAAGTGTTATATTCACTCGTATCCATCTTCGAGTGGGATTGATGAAGTTGCCGCTTCACTTTCCATGTCTAAAATGCAAATTATGAAAAAAAGATGATTAACATAAATAATAGAGATTTTGGGAGGTAGGGCAGATACAATTAAAAATAGAGAGAGAAGCGAGTTAGGACTCGTCGTGTTTCCGGATTAGTTCATGTATTGGCAATGCCAACTTAATTTCTTATAAATCGATGAATGTCTATTGTGTTTCTTCTTAATAATATAACTTGTCTATTTGTTCTAGATAGCCAAAGAATTCCAAGCTAGATAATGCTTCCATTATTGTCAGTATGAATAAAATGATGAGGCAAATACAAAGTAGTGAATAAAACATCCAAATGGAACGTAGAAACCAGGGAATGAATAACGAACAAGATACACCAAAATAAATGAAGAATAACAATAACATTATCAAGGGGTGACTAGCAAAATCATAACATATTTCAACTCTAAATTTCCCTAAATTTAATCACTTGTTCTTTCCAAGTCTCTCTAGAACCACTTCACCAGGTTGATGTTCAGCTTTTCATGGCATTTATGCGAGTCAACAAGTATGCAAAACCAACAAAATTCTCCAGTTAAAAAATTCACACTTCCTCCGACCATTCTCTCTTCTTTAAGACCAATGTAATTGCATTTCTTTAATCTCAAAGCCAGCTAATAATTCTATGGAGGTTCCTTATAATAATTACATTAGAGACTCCTTCATTCCTTATAGCATAATCACAATCAACCTTAATCTTCAACACCAAAGCTCCCAAATATTTTTTAAAAAACCTAGAAATCTTTTGGCTTCATCATAGAATCACAGGAAGCCCAGAGTTTCTTCAAGGTATGGGCAACAGTTCTTGCATCTCCGGTTTCATCGCTACTTTATAGCCTCTAAGATCCCAAAGGGCATCTTCAAGTTTTTTCTCTCCTCCCCATTCTCTCTCTTTCTCTCTTCATCATCCTCCCCGCTCTCTCTCTAGACCTATCCCCTGTGTTCTCCTCGGTGGCTTCATCACCTGGCTTGCCAACTTCAAGCTCCTCCTCTACTCCTTCAATTAGGGCCCTTTATCGAATCTCTCGGGCCTTTTATCAAACACCTTGCATACATATTTCTATCACCAACTTACTCTCTCTCTCTCTCTTCCCCCGCCCCCTTCAACTTACTTAGGTTCAATTTCTCTATAATCTATACTATGACGATAGTATGATTTTCATAGCCACAAGTTTCTACTTTCACAAACAACCACATGCTCATTGACACTCTAGTGCTTAAGCTCCTACATTCACAAATCAGCAAAAACCCGGATTGTTCCTAAAGCACTCTGCCCTCTCTACCCAAGAAAGGTTGGAGTGAGTTTAAGCCTTGGACTTCCCCAATTCCGGCCCCCTGGACCAAAGATGCAAGCAAATTCAAAAAGTAGAGAGAGAGAAAGAAAAAGAGTTGAAGTACCTGAATGTAGAAGACAAAGGTTCCGTAGAGGTGTACGAGTAGAACGACTTCTTGTTCGTTTGAGAAAGAGAGAGAGCAAGAGAAAAACGAGAGCTGCGAGAGACAAGTGAGCCGAGTAGGGCCGGAGAGAGCACCGGGAGCGATCGACAAAACAAGAGGAACGAGCAAGGGTAGAGAGCGAGCGTAAGGAGGGAGACATAGTAATTGACATCCTGTTTCCATACCCGATTGTCGGCCCGACTACGGATGTTAACGGACGGCCCGTTAAATACCCAATCCAAATAAGCAAGTAAACGGGATTTACCCAATTTTTTAGCCCAACCGTTCAGTCCATTGCCCAGTGTCTAATTATATTTATATATATACGCATGCAAAGTTATTTTGATTTTTAGAGGCGATGGACTCCCATTGAGCTATGTTTGCTCATTTCCCTACCTTTTTTTTTTTTATCTTTTCGGATTAAGAGCAACAAGTAAGGTTCTTGAAAAATATTATTTTGGAGGCCGTTTTAATGTTCTTTTAGCTACAAGGAACTTTAATGCATTGATTACTTATGTTTAATTGTGTATGCTTTTGAGTATGACATGTAAGGCTTATTTGGTAATAGGGCATATAACTAGATGTATGTTGACATTTGTAAACGCTTCGATTTGGCCTTGGTGGTCCCCACCAAGACCTCATTGGTGATGTATTTTATTTAGGTTGTAAGGTTGTGTAAATCGAACGTTAAGTTTGAAGTTGTATGGGCTTAAGACTTGAATTAGATTCTCTTTCAAAAACAAAAAATATATTGGCTCGGCTTCGATGAGTCTTAAAAGCATGTTAAGTTAGCGAGGTTGTTTCCTAATTTAGCCTTAAGGATCGTTGAAAAAGGTCCCGACGATATGACGTCTCACCCGAGAGTCGGGCGTTACAAATACCTCATGTATTGCATTATTATTGTCATGCATTTGAAATTATTAAGATATTAAAAAGACAAAACAATCTTCAAAATACTCATAATTGTAATATCAAAACAATAATAAAAAAATTATTGCAGTAAATAGTTATTATTATTATTATTATTATTATTATAATAATAATAATAATAATAATAATAATAATAATAATAAATGTATTCTTACAAAAAAAATAAAATAATACTACTAGAAAAGAAAATCTAACTTAAAGCGGCATATGTTATAATGGGGAGCATCATTTAGTATTATAATAATTTACTTAAAAATTTTTTAAAAAGGAATATTTTTTCATACCAATATTTATAACAATTTATCATATCCAAAAGCAAAAGTTGATTGTTGGAGGCGAAAAGACTGTAGATTATTTATTTTATGATGTTATATGAATAATTTAAATAACATAAATATTTATTAGTTTTTGTTTAAAAATAGAAACGAGGGCTATATCATTATATTAAGTTCAGTTCCCCAAGGGTTAAAACCCTTGGGGAAAATTCCCAAAATACAATTGTTCAGCCCTATTTTTCGGATTTAGTCTAACAATCAAATGAGCTACAGTATTGTCGTCGCATCTAACATGGCTAGTCAACAGAGACTCAAAGCTACTAATATACTGACAAATATCATCAAGTAAGAGGTCAATTGGAACTCTTCCCTTCTTGCCAAATTGTAGCCTTGATATTAGAATGAGAGAGTCGCTTTTAATTATCACTTTATGAAAGCCTCCCTGCGACTCCTTGGAAATTTCGAACAGAGCTCCTGCTGCCTCGGCTTCATCAACACTCCCATCTGATATCGGACCGGCAAGTGCCCATCGCTACAAATTGGCCATTGTCATCTCAAATTGAGAAGCCTAGCCCAAGAGCAACATCGTTGGCTACAAATGCGTCTGAGTTGATCTTAACTATGCCTGCTAGGGAGGGTCCTAACTCAATAAGGTGATGGTTTCTTCCGATCATTGGACACACGCCAGACTTTCTCTATATAATTGGGAGTCTTGGACAAATCTCACATAACCATAGGCCATCACTTCATGGTGTGGTGTGCCTCTATTGAAAACAATTTCATTTCTTGGGGCCCGCATCGCCCAAGGGATAGCTATAATGGTTGTGAATTGGTCAGCATCATTTTGGGCCTTAAACCACCATAAATAAAGGGCGTGTCCGGTAAAATTAACTCGTTTTAGTAAGTGTTAGCTATTTTATTAGCGATTAACTGTTACTAACTAGTGATTAGTGTTTAGATGTTTAACTAGTTATGTAAAATAAGCGTATTTAGTAATAGTAGTTGTTTAAGTAGTAGATTTGTCTAAAATGATTTAAAAGGACATAATTGATAAAAGCTTTTAGAAAATAAAAAGGAGAATTTCGGAAATTATGTATAAATATTAGGTAATGTTTTTGAAAACGTTACTTTGAGTAGCTTTTCGAAAACACTACCTAAAACTCTAACAACTATGTCAAACACTACGTTGCCAAAAACTTACATGTTTAGATAAGTAGTGTTTTACTTCCTCTAAAACATTAACTACTACCTTAAAAGTTACAGATCGAACACACCCAAAGTTTCATATTAGTTCTTGGGGCGGCCATAATTTGTTGAGACAGGCCGGAACTCTCCCACACTAGTTGTTAACTTGTCGTACAACAATAAATTAAACCACTACTAAGACTTATAATAAACAATATAGCACAGAGAGCGAGGAAAGATATAATAATTTACAAGCTTTAATCTAATTAAATTTGCTACTCTTTAAATCAAAACATAAAATATAACTAAGAAAATTATAACTAAAAATCACAAAAAATTATCTAACCTAAATAAATAATATGGACAGAAGAGAAATTCTAAAAATTCAGAAATATTTTTGTATATTTTTTAGAATAATTAAAATAGAAAACTAAAGCAATAAAATAAAACAGATTCTAAAATAGAAAATAAAATAAGTAATACACTCGCACTAAATTAATTACAAAAATAATAAAATTACCCAGAATATTAAGAATAATTTTATAGACCTAAATAAACCCTAAAAATATAGAATAAAAATCCAAAACTGAATTTAGGAATTAATTAGACTAAAAACCTACAATAATTAATTTCAATAATTAAATCTGAAAAATTATCTAATCACTTCTAAAAATTATGAAATTTAATTACAGAAAACTAGGACTCTATCTAAACCCTAAAAACATATAAAACATGAAAATTACTAAACGAAATTATTTTTAATTTAATTTCTAAAAAACTAACTCAAAAATAATAAAAGCTGACAGAAAACTAATCTAAAAATTTAAATATACTAAGACTTAAAATTAAATTAATCTAAAATTATTAAAACTAACCTGAAATACAAATATTTGGGGGGAAGGATAAACAATTTAAGAATGAAGAATATAAAATTGTAAATAAAATTGACAACCTAAAGAAAACAACTAACAAAGCAAATAAATAATTATCAAAGATAACAAATTTATAAAAAGTACTTAGCATAATAAATATTCACCATGCAAATTAATATTTACCTCTAACCCATAAATTGATCTACCCATGAGCTAAATCGTAGAAGACAACCAATAGTGGATCTTCTCTATTTTTCCTTAGTTATTATTAGTTTACTTAGCCTACCCCTAATATAAACCCTACTAATATTGATAACCCTAACACTAGTATTAGAATTTAATCAAGTTAGAGCATTACATATTAGAAAAGCATAATCTAAGACTTAGTAACAAATCTACATGCAAATTAATTTAAAAAAGATATATGATAATTTTCTAATTAAAAGAAATCGGTACGAGCTATCCATGATTAACTAGGATAATACTTATGTCTAAAAGACTAAAGGAATTACATATTTAAGTCATTTAAACAATCATATAAGAACAAATTATTAATCATGGATAAAATTAATATAATATTAAAAGATCAAAACTTATTTCAAAATAAATAATTTAGCATAATTTCACATCAAATATAATATAATTTAAAACACATAAATTAAATAAAAATAATATTTTTAATATTAAAATAAAAAATATAGTCTTCAAATAAGAATTACAACACTAATAATTCTACTAATATGATTCTTCCCGTCATGACGACTGATTGATTGAGATAACGCTGATGATGGCTTGATGATGATTTGTGAAAGATGGTAATGATTAAGATGATTATGAAGTGGGGAAGGCAAAGGTCTGTGAGTGCTGCTGGTGAGAACAGGATAAGGAAGGGAAGAAGAAGAAGACAAGATGATGGATGTGAAGCTAATGGCGATGATGATGTGATGATTATGATTGAGGGAGAAAGATTGGCGAGATAAAGTAGCAAGAAGTGGGCAAGAGATGGTGATGAGAGGGCGAGGGGTGAACATGAAAGACGGTGATGTTGACGAGGGCGCCGAGAGGTAGAGAGTGAGTAGTTGCAGAAGCCATCCTACCCCTCCGACGGCCAAGCCCCTGTTTTTAATGTAACTTAGAAGAGTCCCAGTGAATTTAAAAGTTGCTTTATTTTTCTTCATTATCCTCTTTAAAATAGAACTTTATAAAATAAATTCTTAAATTTATCTTGAACACTTGTCGTTAGTTAAAATCCATTTTTTAACACCTTGTTTCCTTTTCTCCACTTTAATCGATAATTATTTAAAAATATAAAAGTAAATTAGATAAAATAAGCTATATATTATAAACTAAATAACAACTAAAAATATGTATAAAATACAACTTAACATAGGGTGACATAAGAGGAATTGAATAATGCATGGAAAATCGTCTTCGGGCTCGCTAGGCACACTAGACACAGGTATCATCGTTTTTAGGTGTTGGTGTTTCAACTCGAATTCACCCCTAGAATGTTCCCAATACGCTCTCCATAGAAAGTGGTTCAGTTTAGGCAATGTAATTGCACTCCGGATATTCCTCCACCATTACCACTCCTCTGGGTTAGCTTCCGTGAATAATCCCGGTGATTTTCCCAACTTTCCAAGCCGGTAGGGCCGATTTCAGCCGTAAAATTCCGTCTTTGCTCGGCCACCAGTAAAGCGAATCAGGGGGAATTGAGAGCTGAAAGGTAGTGTCAATATGAGATTAGCATCCTCATCTATGAAAGTATTCTGCACTATCTCCTTCTTCCAACTCATTCTAGCCAAATTAATCATTTCCTTAACCATGAGATGCGGTTCCGCTTGGCATTGGGGCTGCAGAATGCCCAAGTCGAGGCTGGAGGTAGCCATGGATCGAGTCCACAACTTAATCTGTTGCCTGTTCCCAACTCTCCATCGAAGCCCTTCCAATAGTAGGGACTTGCCACAGCGAGCGCCACAAAAACCTATGGCCGCCTTAGTGACTTGTGTGCACGGAGTGTCGGGCTTTTGAGCACTCGTGTGCTAACGAGGTTTAGTACTGTGAGCAAACACCAAATTTGTTTGGCAAGGAGGGGAGCATTGAAACATTTGAGATCCCGGAATCCTAGTCCACCCATGCTTTTGGGGAGGCAAAGATGGTCCCAAGACTTCCAATGCATAGCCTTAGTGTCACATGATTTTCCCCACCGTAACCGAGCCAGGAGTGATTGGATCTCATCGAGCAATCCATCCGGGATTTGGAAATTGCTCATCATATAAGTGGGTATGGATTGAGCTACAACTTTGATCGGAATCTCCTTCCTCGGTTTCGACAGTAGCTTCTCCTTCTAGCCTTGGAGTTTCTTCCAAATGCGCTCCGTAGGGTAGAAAATACAGCCTTCTTCGATTTGCCAATGATTGTTGGGAGTCCCAAATATTTCTCATGTCTATCTACTTCCATCATGCAAAGAGAAGATATGATGTCATTCTTGGTTGAGGTAACCACATTCTCACTTGGACACGATGTTCAATTTCTCAAAGTCGACTCGTTAACCTCGAAACTCTTTCATAGAACCTCGATAGTTTCAACTCATTGCACAACATTCTTGAATATTAGCAATGACAAAAAGAACACTATCATCAATAAAGAAATAGGTGCGAAATTTTACACACCACTATGTCATGAATCTTGACTTCCCTCTCGGCCTTTTTAAGGAGCACCGAGAAAACATCCACGCAGATGAGGAAGTGGTAAGGTGATTGAGTCCGCGTTTAGGGCGGAGACACACTTATTGTTGGTCATTCACCAAGAACCGAAAGGATACCAAAGACAAATATCGAAACACTAGATCAATCCATTGGGTCCCAAACCCCATTTTTCCATTGTTGCTTGGAGAAACTCCCATTCAATATGATCGTATATCGAGCGTGAGGGCACACAAGCCTTTCCTCGCTCGCATTTCTCCTTTTCAAATAGTAAAAATCTCAAAAGTGACAAGTGCATTATCGGTGATAAACCAACCCGGGACAAATGCATTTTGATATTTAGAGATGATAGAAGAAAGGATTACTTTTAGTCGGTTGGTCATTGTTTTTGACAAAATTTTGTAAATCACATTGCAAAGTGCGATTGATCGAAATTGGGTTATGGTCTTGGGATCTTTAACTGTTGGGATGACCATAATATTTGTGGAATTGACGCCCTTTAAGTTAAGATCACCTTGCCACACCTTCTGCATGAATGGACATATGTTGTGCCCCATAATTTCCCAATGCTTTTGGTAAAAGATAGCATGAAAACCATCAGGTCTCGGGGCCTTCGTCGGATGCATATCAAATATGGCTTTTTGGATCTCTTCATTAGTAGGAAGATGTTGAAAAGCGAGTTCATTTTGGGGGTGACTCATGGGTCTACCTGCGTTAGGGCCTCATGAATATGGTTGTGTTACTAGTCTAAAAAGTTCACTAAAGTGCTCAACAATATGCTCAACCATAGCTTCCTTGTGTTATCCATTTGCCCTTCTCATTCTCAATTCTAAAAATGTTGTTGCATTGTCTTCGAGCTTTTTCTTAACGATCCCTATCGTAGAGATCGTTAGCCCTTGCCTCGTAGATAAGCAACTGATTCCTCCTCTTATCGCAGTCTGTCTAACTTTGTAACTAGAGCCTTGCAGCGTTGAATGGTGTCCGTAAGAGGTGGCTATCTTTGGGCTTGTTTCGAGTTACTTTTCCGACCCCTAAATCCGCTTCCAAATATTTCTAAATTCTTGTTTTTCCCAATCCCCGAGTCGTCATGCACATATCTCTAACTTGTCCATTAGGTTTCGATCCTTATTCGCCTCCCACATACCCTCTACCACCTTGTGACATTCCTCTTTAGACAGACAATCAAAGTGTTTCAAATTTAAATAATTGTCCATGGTTCTCTCACCTACCACCTCTCATTGATTGAAGAAGAATAGCACAGTGATCCGAGCGGTATATAGGGTAGTGGGTTACCTTAATATTGAGGAAGAGGTTGCTCCATTGCCTGTCCGCTAGAAAGCGATCCAGTCTTTCCCGGAAAATGGTCTTCGCCTCATTGCCATAGTACCAAGTAAAGACGTCCCCGGGAGAACCCAAGTTCATGAATCCGCAATAATCCACTACCTATTTGAAATCATCCATTTTGCGCTCCGCCCGCGCCCTGCCTCCATCGTTCTCGCACAAAATCTTATTAAATTCACCAAAAACGAGTAAGGGTAGATGGGTCTTATCACGAAATTGTTTGAGCATCTACCATGTTTTGAATTTATTTTCCATCTCCGACCATCCATACACACCTAGAGCATACCACTTGGGGAGCTGTTAACTTCTACTTTGGCGCAAACATGGTGTCTGTCATATGATTTGATGGTGACATGCACACCATCCCACCAAAAGCCCATCCCTTCAGAATAATCGCAACTACTTAAACAAATTTCATTAGAATACCCACACTGTTACACACTATCATGAGATCCGAATCAGCCACCATCATTTCCATGAGAAAAGCAATGTTGGGGCGATCCCTCTAGCACCAATTCGGAGGGTGTCAACTGTTAGAGGGTTGCCAAGCTCTCGAAAGTTCTCGCTAAAAAAATTTTCATGGCTGTAGGCAAGCCGGATCTATCTCGGGTCCCGCCTCTCTTGGGTTAGTTTCGAGTGTTCCAAAAGGTGGTAGATTCTATCTGTGATGTTCCCAGATCTTGGTTTTGGGAGTGTCATTTTTGCTTTCACCGTCTTACGTCCGGTTCGGTCCTTTTCCACAATGAAAGGCAAGGTAGTTCTCTTCCAATTCAAGGGTCTCCGAACATTAGTCGTGTCCACGAGTTCACGTGACTTTTTTTATTTTGAACCCTTTTAGTTTGTCATCTCCCCACGCTTGACAGGTTGGGCTATGCTCCTTAGAGGCGTTGGGTGGTTTCTAGTTAAGACCAGTGGTATCTTCATTTTGTTTGCCCCCAAAGCTCGGTAAATAGGTAGGGAGATCAAAGTTTTTCGGCATTCCTCAATAATCCTAGCGGTTCCCGTGGGTGACAGAAAGGTAGAGTTGGTCTTCTTGGGGTCTATGGCATTTGTCCGATTAGCTAGTATTGTTGAAGTTCGCATGCTTTGTCGGATCTTAACTAGCCACTCCTCACTTTCTATAAACATAGGGCTCATTTGCCCGACTTCAGCCCTTATCCATTGGCCAAAGGAAACATCTTGTCCAATCTCCTCGCCACAGCCTACGAGCCTCATGACCCAATTGCCCACAATAGAAATAGAAGTTAGGAAGGCATTCATACTTAGCATCAATCCACTGATTCCCATATTTGGTTTTTAATGGAAACACGAGTCGAGAGGGTTTGAGACAGTCGGTTCAACGCTAATTCGGAGATGAGCATCTCCTTCATCTCGGAGATCCGACTCCAAGTACTAGCCAAACATGTTCCCGATCTTTATACAATTCCGCCTGTTTTCCATAACCAATGGAACACCAAACACCCTTATCCGGAATGGTCAAGTCGAGAAGTCAATCTCTTCAACCCGGGCCTCTGCCGACCGGCGTTTGAGAATAAGGTGGTTTACATAACCGTCCAAGGTCCCCCATTCCAAATTTGTCTATAATCCTCCTCATATCGAAATTGACAAAGAAAAATATTATCCATTTAGTCCGAACTCGTCACCCCTATTTTCAAATTCCAAGCTCTATGAAGGAAGGAGTACACTCTGATTTGTTAGTCACCCTATCGGCAAAGATTCGGCCTACCATTGTCAACTAGTTAAGCATAATTTCCAGGCATTCATCAACCTCCAATTCCGAGTGCTTGGTCATTGTTGCCCCAGAGCCTTTGGGTTCATGAAACGAGGTGTTCAATCTCGGGTTTGTCGGTGAAGGTATTCATCCCCACGGTTATCTAACAAAGCTCCAATCAGATTTAATCGCAATGAAAGTAGAATAAGAGAATGGAAGATTCAGCGAGGAATCAAGCTCGAAGAAAACCCGGAAAATGGGTAGAGAGAGCTCCATTATGAGAGCGGTTTTTTCGAGATATAATTAAATTAAATATTTATTAGTTAATTAGTAATTTGGTTGAACACATTTAAAAAATAGGTTAAACATTAAAAAATAAATAAAATTCGACGCATATTCATACTAAGCACGAGATTTATACTAGTAGTAATTAGGGGATTCTTTAAAAATGTTCTGTTACCTTTTAACAAAATCACATATTGGACATTTACCTCATATGTTAGGTCATTAAAAAAATTATTCTCATAGAGAAGAAGTTAGAAACTGTTTATTTGAATGATTTTTATTTTAAATTTTTTTAAGTCAAACAAGGGGCATATTTTATTCATACGCGAACACCTTTTTTAGGTGCACATAAGATATAAATGAATGTAGGCAAAGTCCAATCCAAGACGTTGAACAACAAAAATGTTTGCTACTTTATTAGTTGGCAGCCACTAGTCAAACACACCTTATATTCATGGTTTTCTTATTATTTGACATTTTTTTTAAGAAGGTAAGCAGCCTATCTCAACTAGGCCTCTATGCAGGGCAGCCCAGTAGAGATTAATACTGGGCAAAGGGGGTGGGGATCTAGGCCTAATACCTGTTGATACTAAACAACTTTCCAAAGCACACAGTTAGAAAAGTGCTCATCTCAGGATTCGTATTCAGGAGCTAAGGGTGCATGACACACACTCAAAGCATCTGAATGCCATCAGCACTACAAGTGCTTCGGCTATTATTTTACCATGTTAATAAAGCATAATATATGAGATAAGTGTAATTTGTTTGCTTTTGCTTTCTATAAGTTGTCTTTTACTAGCACATGAATCTAACAATAAATCAAAAGTAGATCTATTCGAGAATCTTGTAAAAAATCCACTAATCTAATCATAAAATTAATAGTAACTAAAAGACAAAGCATGTAAGGATAAATAAATAAATGTAATAAATGAAACAATAAAATATGAAACTAGAAAAAATTTATCAAATAAAAAATAAGAAATAAAAATAATATAAGATGAACACAGGTGAGTAAAAAGGATCCTTTACAGTTGGAGGGAGATTACACTCCAATCCAACGGTTAGAATTTCTTCGGTAAATAATTTTACATCAGTGGTAAATTATCTAACAGTTTGAAATCTCATTTGTTAAATAGACGGAAAGTCAGATTACATCACTTGTTCTAATTACAAAGGATCCTCTTTTAAGTGGGCAGGTGAGCTGACAATCCTCTACTTGTAGGGCGCTTAATCAAAAGGACATTTTTGTATATAAATTATATGTTTCTTATAATTGAAAAACTCACCCAAAATAGCCCTCCTTTTATAAAATGTATATTTTTATTTTTTAATATATTATTTATCCAAAATTACATAAAAATACCATTTCTGTTTATTTCTGTTTGTTTATATTTAAGGTCATTATTATTATTATTATTATTATTATTGTTGATGATGATGGTGTTGTTGTTGTTGATGATGGTGTTATTATATTATTATTATTATTATTGTTATTATTATTACTATTATTATTATTATTATTATTATTATTATTATTATTATTATTAGTGTTATTGTTATTGTTATTGTTATTATAACAACTCAAATATATTATTATTTTTAATTGATGAAGGCAACTGAGTAAGTATACTTACCTTTTTGGCGGGAAGAAAGTCATCTTTATTGTCTTTTTATTAATTGTGGTTTGTATTTGCTGTCTCTTTACAATGATTTTCGGTTACAAATTATTTATTAAAAATGGTAATTATTGTCGGAAATTACTACAGTATCTTAACGTATTTAAGTCAAAATTCATTTTAATTACTATTTATAACTGAAAGTTTATTAGTCTAGTATATAAAGCTCCATCATTTTTATTATAAAAAGGTCATCAACTCGTGGCTAGGTGTGTAGCTTAGTCGAGCTGGCTCGCATAAATGCTTGCCAAGCTAAGTTCGTAGCAAGGCCGAGTTGAGCAGAGTATGGATAGTTATCCGAGTCGAACTCAAGCTTGTAATTTTGGAGCTCGTAAGCTCGCCGAGCCTACACGAGTCAATTACAAACGAGCTGAACGAACGAACGAGCTAAGGAGTCAAACGAGTCAAGCAAACGAATTGTAATTAAGCTCGAATTTATGTTTTTATTTGAATTTAAAAACAAGAATTTTAAAGAAGCATAGTGAACTAACGAAACAAGGACGAGTCGAGCTTTTAACGAGCTGAGCTTAGGCTCGAGCTTTTGGTGAGTCGAGCTCGAGCTTGATTTTGCCAAGCTCGACGATAGCCGAGCCGGAGCTACAAATGACATTTACAAGCCGAGCTCCGAGCCCGGCAAATTCGGGCTAGGCTCGGCTTGAATACATCCCTACTCGTGGCATTTGCTTGAGGGGAATAAAGCAAAGCATGTTAGGAATAGAGCATCTTGAGAAAGTACAAATAATCACAATTCGAGTATGATTTGAGAAACGTCTTGAGAAATAGAGCGTCTTGAGAAAGATCACAAGGATTTACGTGGAAACCCAATGAGGGAAAAAACCACGGAGGCAACGAGTACAAACACTCACTATGATTTGAGAAAGTACAAACGGTCACAATCGAATAACGATTTGATCAATGATGAGAATACAATTCTCTCACAATTCTCTATCGATCTCACTTAACAATGGAGGGGGAATATTACTTCACTTGCTTATGGAAATTGTTGAATATTGGGCTAGAAATGAACTAGGACAAAGACCCCTTAATTACCCGAGGCGAAACAATGAGTGACGGCTGCAGGATAGCTAATACGGGCCTTGTCCACCGACACGGGCAGCTCGTGTCGGCTGCTGGAAATTTTGATCTTCTAGTGAACAATGGACACGGGTTGTTAGCCTTGAGCACGAGGCAAGCAATGGTAAATAGCAGCAAAATGAAGCAACACATGATGATTTTGAGCCACAAACTCAACAATCTCCACCTTAGATTAAAAATCCCCATCCAAAAATATGTGCACCTCTAAAATACCCCAAAGGTTATAGCCCCAAAGGGCACTCACAAACCGTGAACAATGACTAAGTCTAACCAATGCTCAAACTTAGTAATAGAAAGTGATTTGGTAAGCATATCTGAAGCATTCTCTAAAGTATGAACTTTCTTCACAACAATCTCTCCTCGTGCAACAATGTCTTGAATGAAATTGAGCTTAACATCAATGTGCTTGGTCTTTGAATGATAAGTATCATTCTTAGTAAGATGAATAGCACTCGACTATCGAGTACACAACGAGTAGTAATTTGTGCAACTCTAAGATCAATAATAAGGCTATGCAACCAAATAGCTTCTTTGGTACCTTCTATTGCAGATCACATATTCCGCTTCAGTAGTAGAGAGAGTTGCAATAGGTTGCAAGGATGCTTTCCCGAAATAGCACTTACGAGACAAAGAGAAGACGTAACCGAGTGATAGATCTTCTACGATCAAGATCACCACCATAATCAGAATTAACATACCCAAACATATCATAAGTTATAGCCTTACTCCTATCAAACCCTTATCAATAGAACCCCTTACATAGCGAAGAATCTATTTCACAACTTCCCAATGATCCTTGCCAGGATTATGCATATAGCGGCTCACCATGCTAACCGCATAAGACAAATCAAGTATACTGCACACCATAGCATACATAAAACTACCAACAACAATAGAATAAGGTATATGACACATTTTCTCTAACACTTCCTCGGTTTGTGGACAAGACTCGGATGACAACTTGAAATGAGCGGCTAAAGGTATAGAAATAGTTTTACAATCACTCATATCGAACCTTTCAAGGACTTTCTCAAAATATTTCCTTTGAGATAAGTAGAGCTTACTCGACCTTTCGATCCCTACTAATCTTCATGCCAAGAATCTTCTTTGTTGCTCGAGGTCCTTCATCTCAAACTCATCATTAAGCTTAGACACAGGCCGTTAGCCTTGAGCACGGGCCGTAACGCCCCAATCACCATTACTTAATAATCCCTTCATTAGGGACTAATACGTAATGTCGCAACGGAAGGTAATAATCGAAGGCGTTACCGCCGTCCCAAAAAAAAAAAAAGGGACAAGGCTAAATATATGAAATAAAATTGAAATTCAATTTATGCATCCACTGTTATATTTCCTTTGATCCTATTAGAAGTAACTACTTACTACCCAGGTAGCTAAATCATCCCAAAATACAGATTACTGATTTAGCAACATAATATTTATACAACCTATAGTAATTCCCCAAGGCCATACCTAACCCTGGTTGAAGGTAAAATCACCGTGAGCGTCTATACACCTTCGGATCTGCGAATGCCACGTGGCTGGCTAGGGTTTGCCTTCATCGGACTTAGGAAATGGTTGATTGTTCACCAATGCTTCTTCCTAAAACAAAAACAAGTAAAATATTTGAAAGAGTGAGTCGAAACTCAGTACGAACATTCCTGCATCTGTAAAGCAACTTTGAAACATATTTTAATTGAGCGCGCGCATTTCAATTCATTTTAGTTTGAAATCGGGGGAGAGAGTATAAGTAAAATTGCTTGCCTGGTTATTATCTGGAAGTGGAACCCCTTGGTAATTGATACGATCGTTGAATAGGTGTCACCCCGGGCCGATCGATAACCCGAGTTGACGCCGCGCGGTATAATTGGCGGGCCTAAGCCCTTGGTAATTGATAATTGGGCGGGGACCACTTAATTAGGTGGCAAAACTTGCCTTGTAAATGATTCATTGTTATTTGTATATATGAGAAATGTTGAGATTTGATGAAACATGTGAATTTTCAAAAGGTACAGGCAATGAACGTACCTGATTTGAGAGTATTTGTTTCTCCCCTTTTATAGAAATTTGAGTCGGCAGCTATTCGGCAACGGAAGTGGCCTCCGTTCGTTTAAAAATGAGTTTATGTTGTTAATAACGCATTTCTTGAGTTTTAATATTTGAATTTGTGCAACTTTAACAATTTATTTCATTTCCTATATTCGTATGAAAATCGATTAAACTAATGTTTGTATTACTTAGCTTTACTGCGTTTATTGAATATAATTTATATTAACTAAAGAAGTTGATTAGGCTATTTAGATACTCGATGATTTTGGTGTAATTCAGTTTATTAGCGGCTTTGAATTGAAAATGGTATATATATATATATATATATATATATATATATATATATATATATATATATATATATATATGTATATATATATAAATATACCTAACAAACACTTATTCCTAATTTATTCCTCACTTATCGAATTTAAGCCCACAGCTAAGCGATTATTCAGTCTACCGATGCCTTTCCATAGGTAGGCCTTATAACTACCCAAATTGCTCAAAATTTCATTCATATACCAACTTAAGGTCATGAGCCTTATTCTCACAATAACATTCACATTCACAATCGCAATTAGGCAAACCTAATGCTCAATTATTTTCTATGCCTGTACACTTGTACATTATCGAATTTCAACTTCTACGCACACATTCTCCTTCGTTTGCTCAATATAATCCAAAATGTAATAGTTCCACCAAATTGTTCCATTCGCTAATAAAACCTCCTCAATCTCATTCGTTAATTCATAATTTCCCCAAAAAAACCACATTTATTCACATTCGTACAATTAATTCATCACAACACCAAACCCAAATCCTCCATGCCAATTCGAATTCTCCCCAAGTTAATCTTTAAGTTCACTATACAAACATGTCCATAAATCCGATAATTCAATTTCACAACTACAACAACCGAGTGAATGACAAACTGTAATAATTTAGGGTTTGAGATTTTACCTTCGAATTCACGGAGGAGGAGTCAAGGGGAGGATGTCTGGGGGTGCTCGGTTGCTCCGGCGACTGCGGGCAGCACCGGCGGCTACTGGCTCCGGCGGCCGCCGCTGTTTGTGGGTGGTCGAGGGGTGACTCGCGGCAGAGGTGAGGCGGAGCGTGCACTGTGCGCGCGCAAGGCGAGAGGGAGGCAGAGTGCGGTGGCGAGGGAGGCGGCAGCGTCTCCTCGACGACGCCGGCGTTGGCTTCGGCCGGCGTTGGTGGCGCCGATGGCCGGAGCAGGCCGTAGGTGGAGGTAGAGGAAAACGAAGGCGCGCGAAGGAGAGCGGGACAGAGAGCAATAGCGTGAGGAGGGAGGCCGGTGGCCTTCGGCCGGTGCTAGCGCCGGCTTTTGTCCGGCGTTGGCGGCAGCCGGTCGCCGGGACCAGTCCGACCGAGGGGAGAGTGTGGAGAGGCAGGGGAGAGGCAGAGGAAGGCGAGGGAAGGCAGGGGAACGAATGAGTACGGGAGAGAGGGAGGATGAGCCCGAGTATTTTAAGTCGTTTAACTATCCGAGAGTTCCTTCTCTCGGATTTTTCCTTTGAAAAAAATCGCTTTAATTATTTGATTATTTTGATTTATTTATTTATTTACTTGTTTTGTTTTCTTTTATTGTTACTTTTAATTTTGTTTTTAATAACGATGCTCACGAATTAAAATCTTATTATGAGATTTTTAGTAGGGCCACTTCGTCGCCTTAGCTGCATAATATACGAGATAAAAATAGTTTAAATATAAGATATCGAATTGAAGTGCACGCGCTCAATTATATAAATAGTGTAATTAATAAAATAAATAATGCGATTTAAAATAAATAATTGTGATTTAGGGTCGGGTTGTTACACGGGCAAACAGCGGTAAATAGCAGCAAAATGAAGTAACACATGATGATTTTGAGCGACAAACTCAACAAAGCAAAATACTACGTAGCAATGATTTCTTTCCCACTAAAAAAATGGTAACAGAGAAGTGTTTCTTATCGAAATTAGCATTTCAATTCCATTTGAACAAAACATTTCTAACATGTATATTACCCTTTTCTCTCTCCAATTTCATCAATGATTTTTATATTTGATGTCTAATTTTTTTTTTTATATATAAGCATTTGATATACGTTACATGTGCATGATTTCAGTGTTTGCTGTAATATCTTCAAATTCTTAATTTATATAAAAGGATTGCACTAAAATTTTTGAGGCACTCTTATAAAAATATCCTACAACAAGAAATTCTAAAGAGTCCGTAAAAGGATTATTCTTAGCACCAAAAAATTGAAGAATTATTCTGATATAATTTATTAGCCATTTGCATGATTTAGAAAATTATAACAAAATATTTTGTAATATTTTCAAAATAAAAATTTTGAAAAAGCATATGCATATACTTCCATCGGATGATTATATTATTCTATAAATATTACATAGAAGAGTGATGTGTATCACAATTCATTAAAAATTATAGACATTTTATGGTACTATCATATCATATATATATATATATATATATATATATATATATATATATATATATATATATATATATATATTAAAAGTTGGGTAGAGTTTATGTATGAATGACATGTAAGATTTTGAAGTAGGATGTCATGTAGTTGATAATTAATGATTGTATACATAGTAAAATAAATATAGTTTGCCATGCAAAAAAAATTAATATGATAAATTATTAAATTATATTAAAAAGGACTATTTAACTACCAAAAGTTCTAGAATGTTACTATAATTATTTTTTATATGTCACAAACAAGTAATTAAGAAAATTATTATTGAAAAGAAAGTATGTAAATTTATGAAAAATCAACAATTTTAATTTAATGAGACCAATAAATTTAAGATTTTTTTATACATAGAATGTAATTTATATTGTTATTCAAAAAAACTAAAAAGGAATCCCGATATTTTAATTATTGATGACAATCCTCCCTGATGTGAAAAAATTATACTTAGTTAAGTTCTCCCATATTTGCTCATAAAAAAGTTCACATAGTAACAATTGACTTTAAAATAATATAAATGTAAAAAAATATTATATTTTTCTAAAATTTTGGTAGAAAAATATTTAAAAATTAAAAAATTTACCTCAAACCTTGCATAGCAAGGGGTATAGATCTATACCAGGCAATCGGATCTTTTGGTTCGGGTTCGGTTCGGATTAGTTCGGTTTGGGTTAACTTCGGGTCGATCTTGTTCGGGTCCGGTTCGGTTTCGGGTTCGGGTCAACTTCGGTTTGGGTAAATTTCGGGTCAATCTCGTTCGGGTTCGTTCGGTTTCGGTTCGGGTCAATTTCGGTTCGGTTCAACTTCGGGTCAATCTCATTCCGGTGCGCTTCGGGTTAATTTCGGATCGATTCGTAATCGGGTCACTTTTTGGGACAAAATCGATTCAAAATTGTACCATTATAGGCACAAAAGTCCATCCTCAAAAAAAAAATGTGGGTTGGGTCACTTTTATTTGGATTAAATTGATTTGAGTTTGATTCGGTTCGGGTCATTTTGGGTTCGGTTCGGGTCGGAATCGGGTTCATTATATTTCGGGTCGGTTCGGTTCGGGTCTGTTCATTTCAATTTTCAGGTCAAAATCGGTTCAACTTTTTGGACGTCGTTTTGGTTTGGGTTTCGGGTTGTTCGGATTGATCCGTTCGGTTCGGATAAGCTTTGCTAGGTCTATATAGATCTAGTAAGTAATAATTATATATTTTATAGTTATCCGTCTTTTATTAAAATTGGTCACAATTTTTTCCCTTCCAATTTCAAAGTGTTTTTTGAGTTTGATTTAATGTTGTATCTTTTAATATTTCAATCCTTTCTAATTCTCCATAGTTTTTTTCCTTTACATATATATAGATCTTCGATTTGGATGACTACATTTTTGTGTCTTTTACGTCTAGATAGGCAAGATTTCTTTTTCTATTCTTCTAATTATTTGTATTAAATTTTTTTCAAATAATAATCTATAATTTATTTATTTGTTTTATTTAGTTTCATCCAACATTATATCCATAGATCAATTTTTTTATAAATAATAGTTGATGGAAACTATAGGTATGCTACCCATGTACTTTCTCAAATTTTATATGAGTATTTAGGTGATTTATTGGTTCAAGATTTTTACCAATACATATAGAGATTATCAATGAATTATCAAATTTTATTTTATCTTTGTAGCTAGACTTTATCCTCTTTAATTTTAGCAATTAACTGGATATAAAAAAAATGAGTTGTCCAATTCTATAGGAGGGTATTATTAATAATTTTACCTTTATCATTCATAATTAAAAACACAAATTAATTTGAAACCTAATTTAATTTGAAAAAATTATTATTATTATTATTATTATGTTGTTGTTGTTATTATTATTGCCATTGTTATTATTTATGTTTGTTTTTCTTCTTTTCTGTTAACGAGTGAAAATTGTCGTGGAAGTGTACGGTATAACCGTGTCGTGGGCCACTGGTCCCAACCTATGCTGCCTCTGAGGATTGCAGAAACCCTTGGCATGTACCTACATTCCAAAATTGATATTTTTCTATTGCCATTATTGTGTTAAATCAAATTTATAAACGAATGAGTGGAAATTGTAGTGCAAGAGAAGAGTACAGGTGCCATGGTCCTCTGGCCTCTGCCGACGTTCTGCTACTACCTCTAAAGATAGCTCAAAAACTCTTACTCCTCCCCTCGGCCCTCCTCCCGCCTCTCCCCCCTCTCTCACGCATACACGTATGCACGTCCACACACACACTGCTCTCTCACCCAGCAACTGGTCGCCGCCACATTGCCCAGCTGAGGTAAGTTTTGTTAATTTTTTTTTTTGCAATATAGTAAGTGGGAGTCATCAAGTTGGGTACCTAACTAGAAGGTATTTCAGCTGGACTTAGACGTCTAAGGGGAGGAATGACCCTACGGCTATCTCCAACGCAAGTAACTTCCATATAAAGGAGAGAGAAAATCATAAAAAAAAAAAAAAGAGGGGAAGGAGCGGTTGGGATGGAGTTTCTTCGTGAAGTTGCTCCATGAGAACCCGACGGAAGTCGGAAAAGGAGAAGAGAGGTGAGGGAAAAAAAGGGAGGGGGAGGAGTGAAGGGCTGTTTGGGGCACAGACAATGAGTGCCTATGTCTGGTGCGTGCATGTCAAGCATTAGGAGAGTGCCAGCGAGGGAAGACGAGGAGACCTGGGTCAAGTGACTCGAGTTGGTTTTGGTTTCGATTAGTTCAGGTTGGTTTTGGTTTGTATTAGGTCAGGTTGGGTAATATTTGAATTATTAAGATTCGGTTGAGTTTCAATTTAGTTTGGGTTTGGGTTTGGGTTAGGTTAATATTTGGTCTAATAATTTTATCTTATAGAGATAAAATAGTTTAGTGAAAAATATTTAGGTCAGTTCAGTTTGGTTCGATTTAGTTCGGATTCCTATCATTTTAATTTAACGTTTTAAGTATTGTCGGTTTGATTCAGTTAAAGTTCGGGTTAAAAAACCCTCCAAGATCAATGTATTGATTTCAACAATATGTTCTATATATTTTCGTCCAATAGCTCAAAATATTTGATTATTACTTTCCTATCTTTGTTGTCCTCTTATGCATTTCAAAGTTGATCTGTTATTTGAGCAGAAATTTGTGTTTGTTTAATATTTGTCGGTTGCGTCTGAAGAATTTTGTTTCTGTTTTTACTTTAGCTATCCATATTTCTACCCAAGTTCATACTAAAAATATATAATTTTTTTAATTAAAAATATCTAATTTTTTAAATTAAAAATATCACAAAAATTTTTTTCAATTAAAAATACATTAAACGTGCTTTAAAACAATTAAATATACCACTTGACTTTTTAAAAACGTCACTGTCTTAATGACATGTTTGAATATTTTGTCAAGTTTAATGACATTTTTACTAAAAAAGGTTAGTGACTATGGCCACTATTTATGATATTGAATGGAAATAATACAAATTTTAGGGTATTGGCTAAATTTAATACGAACAATTTCTTTGGTTGCGAACGGAACCAACTTTGAGGCTATTTTCAATATCGAATGCCACCAAGTTTTATGGGTGGCGAATCATCGGGATAATGACGTGGCAAATTTTTGGGACACGTGTACGGCGGAGTCAATTATTTGACTAGATTTGTGAGATTTTAACTTTGCTTCTCTCTCTCTCTTCCCTCGCTTTCAACCTCTCGCTCTCTCTCTCTTCCCCGCTTTCAAACCCCTCTCCTCCCTCTCTCGCTCATCCTCCTCCTCGTTCCCGTTCTCGCTCTCCTCCCTCCCTCTCTCTCTCTCTCTCTCTCTCTTTCTCTCTCTCTCTCTTCCCTACTTTCAAACCCGACTACAAGCCTCTCTCTCCCTTGCTTCGTCGCTCTCTCTAGGTAAAAACTCTCCTCCCTCTATCTCACTCATCCTTCTCCCCGCTCTCGCTCTCCTCCCCACCCCTCTCCCTCTTTCTCTCCCCCTACTTCTATTGCTCTCTTCCCTCGCTCTCTCTGCTTTCAAACCCGACTCTAAGCAATAGAAACAGAGAGCAAGGAGCAAAAGAAACAGAGAATGAGGGGACGAGAGAGGGACCGAGAGCAACGACATAGAGAGAGAAGAGCGAAAAGGGAGAGTGAGAATGAGATAGAGGGCTACTGAGCTATAGAAACAGAGAGCAGGAAGCAAGAGAAACAGAGAACAAGGAGACGAGAGAGGGACTGAGAGCAACGACACGGAGATAGAGAAGAGTGAAGAGGGAGAGTGAGAATGAGACAAAGGGCTAGAGAGTGATAGAAACACGAGTAGGGAGCGAGAGAAACAGAGAACAAGGGGACGAGAGAGGGAAGACAACAAAGAAGAGGAAAGAGAGAGCGACGGAAGTAGAGACAGAGAAATCGAGAGGCCAGCGAGAGACAGAGAGAGCGAGAGCGAGGCCGGAGTAGAGAACGAGAGACTGGGAGGTAGAGAGCGAGAGGAGAAGAACAACGGGCGACAGCGAGAAAGGGGACGAGAAAAGCAACACGGAAGAAGAAAGGGGAATGAAAGAGTCAAAGTTGGTTCCATGCATAAGTGGTTAATTGCATTTAAATATCATTAATTTAAAGAAAAGTAAGTTTTTTATTTGTTTTAAATTCCTTGCTTAAGTGGCATTAAAATCTCACAAATCTCGTCAAACCCATGACTCCACCGTACACGTGTCCAATACACTTGCCACGTCACTTTCCTAACGAGCCGCCGTCCATAAAACTCGGTGGCTTTCGATATTGGAAAATAACCCCAACGTTGGTTATATTCACAGCCAAGGAAATTGTTCGTATTAAATTTGGCCAATACCCTCAAAGTTTGTATTATTCCTGTCCAATATTTCTTTTTAATATTTTGAGAAGTTTACTCGCATTTTTGAGCAAGATCTCATTTTTACGTTGATGCTTCAATTGTTTTTTAGTTTTTGTACACTGTTAATCGGAATCAATTCACCAAACTAAAAAATCAGTTTAACTATTATTTATTTATTTATATAAGATCACAATTTTGTCGACGAAATTTTCGTTTTTCATGGTTCACAGTTTTGCCAAACTAAAGTTTGGGTTAACCGAACTGAATTCTGGTTAACTGACTTTGATCACCACTACCTGCACTTCATCTCACCCACCTCAGTGCCACTTCTTTGTAGCCGCTCTCGTCCGAGTTCAAATTAACCGGGACGCTCCAAGCTCCAACTGCTAGTCAAAGCTCAGCCCACCTCACCATTGTCCAAAAAAACGATGTGTTCAACTCTACTTTGTGCTCCAATAACTGGTAGCACAATTGATGAGATGCTGATTCAGATGACTAAAGCTAAGGATTGCAGTGCTGATCTTGTTGAAGTGCGTTTGGATTATTTAACAAGCTTTGATCCTCTTCGAGATATCGGTTTCTTGATCAACTGTTGTCCTCTTCCTACCCTCTTTACCTACAGGTTGCACTTTCTGTGGAACTTCCTTCTGTATAAGCTTTTATGTATGTTTGGTGCATTTCATCCTTTGTGAGATTATGTTAGTATTTGTGTTTTCTAGGAAACAAAGTTTTTGTTAGTCTTAACATTAATAGGGATGGAGATACTAGGAGTATATGTTAAAGTCCCACATTGTCCTTTAGCTAGAGCTCTATGGGATCAAAGGCTTAGTAGCATTCAAGAGTACTTCTGGTTTCATTCTGGTTTGTTGATCAAACGCTTGTTGTGAAGCAGCTAGCAGCTGACCAATATGAATTAAAGGATTAATAAGATTCAAGAGTACTTGTGCTTTCATTTCTGTATATCTGAACATAAAATTATATCTTACTGGTTAATTTTTGTGAATATTACCCTAGTAACATTTCTGATCTTTTGTGTTTACTAGACCTAAGTGGGAAGGTGGTCACTACGAGGGTGATGAAACCAAGCGGCTGGATGTGCTTCGGTCGGCCATGGAGCAAGGAGCTGATTATGTCGATGTCGAATTACAGGTACTTTATGATTGCCTCCGATAAAGCAGTTCATGATTGCATAGAAAATCTCGGCAAGTTATGGCTTCTGATGCATGGCCAACAGTGGCAATGAACCTTCTGAATTCATAAAATGCCTCCCCTTCCCTTTTATACAGACAACTTTTAGTGATAAAACAAAGGCTAGATTCTTGAAATAAGTACATGTGTATAAGCTCTTTGAAACATTTCAGAATAGATTGGGTGTCACATTTGTGGGATCTGTAAAAATTTTTCCATACATCTATATGTTTTAAACTACCCAATTTATTCCTGGGGTTAGCAAGGTTTCTGATAAATTTTATTGTTAGCTCTAGGAGTGCTACTTACCTACTTTCTTTTTCTTTTTAAATTCCTATAAAGGGCTGTATACTTTCAAAATTATTCTATCCACAACATTAGCAACATGAAAAGAAGAATAAAAAGTTCCCATTATCTCAAGAAAATAGAGTCTAGTCTCTAGTGTAGTTGTCTTTATTGCGCTGAAGTGATGTTTCTCACTCTTGAAGACTACTGCTGTTTTTCCCCCAAATGCTCTAATATAGCATGAGGTATTACCATGGAAGCCTTCTTTTTGCCTATTTGCCGGAGAATACCTCCCTAGCCAACATACGGTTAATGATAGAGTTCGAAGCAACTGAAGAAATGCCTGAGCAACTAAAGCAAACTCACTCGGTAAGAGCTCTTATAACATGACAATGATGCAACAAGTGATTAGTGAAGTACGATTTCCCTTTGCACGTGAAGCAATTATTTACCAAGATTCTTCCTCTCTTTTATGAACTATCACTAGTCAAACTGTTCAGATTAGGTACTCCCTAAGCAAAACGAGAAAGCCTTAAAGGAGTGATGGACTTGAAAATAAGCTTCCAAGGGAACTAATTCTAAATGTGAAGGAAAAGGTGGAGGTTGAAATGGCGGAGGATTCAAATAGCAGGACATGATCTTAAAAACACTCTTTGGAATTAAATTCTACCTAACTGTATGACTTGAGCTGAGCCAGAGCAAACTCATTAAGCTTTTTGAAAAAGCTAACTTGGCTGTCATCAAATAAGAAGGCATTATGGACGAAGAGAGGAGAACCACAAGTGCCATAATCTTGCTCGTAGTAATAATAGAAGCATCTCTATCCAGTGCAAGAGCATAATAAGAGCGAATAAGTCGGTTAGAGGAAGCACATAACACCAATGATTATGAAGGACCATTGACGCCTTGATAGCAGTGTAAGGAAATTAAAGAATCTCCCACATCCTTTAATGATGTACCTCCAAAGGATAAACTGATGGGGACTATTAGCAACATTGCCCCCCCGGCCCCCTCTAGAGAAATTACCTAAAAGTGTGTTATAAAGTTTACTGATCATTACCCAAAAAAAGGTGACAAATGAAATAGAGATAATAGTAGAACATAAGGCAACATTTTTAATGAGAATGATTGCAAACAATATATCGCTTGTTTATGTCTGTCCGGCACTCCAACTCATTGATTTCAGTAATTGTATGTTAATACATTTGTATGAATATATTTCCAAACAAGTTCTTCAATACCTTGTAATTTTAGTAAATCTATATGTATGTGAAGCTTGCAGAAGAATTCAACAGATCCATAATTGGGAAGAAGCCTGAAAATTTCAAAGTCATTGTCTCTTCACATAACTATCAGTGTACACCAGATATTGAGGAACTTGGGAATCTTGTCGCAAAAATGCAATCTACAGGAGCCGACATAGTTAAGATTGCTACAACTGCCATGGATGTGACAGATGTGGCTCGGATGTTCCAAATAACAGCAAATTCTCAGGTAAGCGGCATATACAGATTGTATTATAATTGTCAGTTCCAAATTGCCTCTGTAAACAAATAGTGTGAACTATTGCTCAAAGTTTCAAGGAAACAATTTCTACAAACTCTTTAAAGGTTTCTGTCATATACTGTTGTCCTAGGTCACTTCGCTATCCAAAAAAAAAAAAAAAAAGAAAAAGATCACTTTGCTATCTTAGTTGCTGCTAGGAACTAAAGAAAATGCATCTTGCTCTTGAATGATCAAGCATACTCTAATATCTGAGTATTTTCTACAATTTCTTATATTTTAAGTATGCTTAAATCAAAAATCGTACTGAGTAAGAAATTTTGTTTATTTGTTTAATGGAAGAAATTTAGTTGTTCAGTTGTATACCTATTATTTGTGGTAATTACCAAATAGACAAATAGTTTTCAAAATGTTCTGATCTTCGGTTTATCAATCATGATTATCATTGCCGGTTTATCACCGACAACCTTGCCTGTAGTTGGGCTTTTAGTACATGCAACTAAGCAAGGACCGACACAATAGAAATTAAGGCTTTCTCTACATCCATTAATCATCCTTCGGGACTTTGTTATTTTTGTTATTTTTCCTTCTCTGCAGTTCTTTTCATTGTATACATGACTGAATAACTGGGAAATTTTTAGGTACCGGTGATAGGGCTTGTTATGGGTGAGAAGGGCTTAACTTCTCGGATTCTTTGTCGCAAATTTGGTGGGTATCTTACTTTTGGGGCACTAGAGAAGGGAAAGATTTCGTCTCCTGGACAGCCAACAATGAAAGAGTTGTTGGATTTATACAATTTTAGACAGATTGGACCTGACACTAAAGTATTCGGATTAATTGGGAATCCAGTTCGCTACAGCAAATCACCCTTGTTATACAATACAGCTTTCAAGTCTATTGGATTCAATGGAGTTTATGTTCCATTTTTGGTGGACAATGTTAAGAGCTTCCTCTTGACTTACTCTTCTACAGATTCTGCTGGATTCAGGTTTAGTAACTTGTCTCTCTAAGTTGCTTCTCTAGGTTTACTTGTTATAGTTCCAAGCATGTTTGGCCGTGGTCTATGCATTTCTGAGATTCTTCTACTTTTTTAACGAGGAACTTTCAGTTTTCTTATATTAGAAATAGAATATATCTTCGTGGCTGCAATATTCTGGTAGTTAAAGATCACGTATAGACCAACTAGCGTTGGAGGATTAATGTTAGGAAGAGTAAGGTTCAGAAGCGCATGTTTATTGCAGCTGTGACTGCTATGCAATACGGCATATGGACTTCAAGGAAAACAGGGATGTTTAGAATTGAGAAGTGAGAGTGATCTCACTCACCAGAACAAAACTTAAATGTAGATTTGAATTTCTGGAACATATACCGTAAATTTCATGGATTGGAAGAAGTTTATCTATATAGATACATGAATGTTGTATAGGGTGCGGGTACCTTGTCAGATTCGGGGAGCTTTGGTAATGAAGGTTTTTCTTACCTCCCCCCCAAAAGAAAAAAGCATCCCTTCTTAGACTCCAAGATTTATGTGTTGTTTCCCTGTTTTACATAAATAATGATTACTTGGCATTTCATTAAGAATAAGGAAGTTGAGTTCCTCATCAAAAAAGAACAAATGAAATGGACTCACCATTTTTCTTAACACACAACTAGTTATAAACAATCTTCGTACACGGGTATAATATCTAAATGCAAAAGCAGAGAACCCACCCAAGAACTGTAGAGTGGCCAAAGCTATCCTTGAGATATGTATCCATGTCATATATTTGTTTGTTCAATCCTTGTGCCCTGGTTTTACTCACATTGGTAGGGTATCCTAGAGAAAGAAAATTGTCATGAATATTGGTTCGATACTCTGGCTAATTTTGTACAACTCTTACAGTTGCACAATTCCTCACAAGGAGACCGTTCTGCAGTGCTGCGATGAGGTTGATCCAGTTGCAAAGGTGATTTCCCTGGCTGTCCCTAGTTGCGTAATTTAAGAGATTGTATTTGCAGTTTGGTACGTTCCTTTGTGTGCTACTTGTGCTTCATCGCTAATTATTTCTCTTGTTTTGTCTGTGTTCCCAGTCAATAGGGGCTGTTAACTGTATCATCAAGAGAGCAGATGATGGAAAGTTGCTGGGTTATAATACAGATTATGTCGGTGCCATAACTGCCATCGAGAATGGATTAAGAGGTTCTTTCTCCTCCTTTCTCAACATTCTTCCTAAAAGTTGATAAAATAGGAATAGATATAACTAAATAGTAAAATAGCAATATGCTGATTAATGCTGAACCGGATGTCAGTGGTAATATGGGCTGGCCTTTCCCATTCCCTCATTTGATGTCAGATTGTTATATAGCCAGAGCATATATGTTACTTATACTTGTCGAATATGGGGCATATTGTTCTTCAACGAGAAAGGAAACAGGATACCATTTTTAATGAGCACTGCAAGGATTATCTCTTGTAGTTCATGAAATATGTATAGATGTAACTAAATAGTAGAACAGAAATTTGCTGACTACTGCTGAACTGGATGTCAGGGATAATTCGATTCTCACATTTCATGTGAAACTAGTGTATATCTCAGGCTTTGTATGTTTACATGTCGAACTTTGTTTGGTTTTTCAATTTTAACCTATTTTTTTAATTTGTTTAATCAAATTACTAATAAACTAATAAATGTTTATATGCTATTCAAATTATTCATATAACATCAGGGAATAAATAGTAGTATAAGCTCTTTTCACCTCTAATAACTAACTTTTATTTTTGGTTATGATAATTGTTATAATTGTTGGTATGTAAAAACATTACTTTCTCTAAAAATCATTTTAAGTAAATTATTACAACAATAAACGATACTTCCTTATTTTCGCAATATATGTCATTTTAACAAACTTTTTTCCATTTAGTAGCATCACTTTATTTTTTTATAAGAACGCGTTTACATTTAGAACTAAATACCATCATTAAAATTGTGGTTGTCATTTATTTTCAATTTAAAATTGTATTCATTGATGTAGAGAATATCATTTCATATTACGAACTTTATTTGTAAGATTAGCATTTAGTACACTATAGTGACCACAATTTCTAAACAATTTGTTGAATAATTTATTAGCAATAGCAATTATAATTGTACTCAAAAATTAAATTGAATATATTATGGCAAAATCATATATTATTGCAAAATTAAATTGAAATTATTTTGATAATTGAGAAAATGAAGTCTCTTGTCTTGTCTAAAAGGGAACCATTTCCTTTGCAGGAGCAAATGTCAAGGACAATGCAACTGGTTCACCGTTAGGTGGAAAGCTCTTTGTTGTTATTGGTGCCGGTGGGGCAGGCAAATCACTTTCTTATGGTGCAAAGGCAAAAGGAGCAAGAGTTGTAATTGCCAATCGTACCTATGGTAAGAATGGAGAACGTAAAATTTGTATTGCATGTTCTTGTAGCTGTTTCCTCTACTTGGAAACCTTGTATTCCTTGCCCCTCTTATCATTCATGATGCATTGGCATATAACACATAGCCTGCGGGGGAAGAGATTTAGGCTGTAAGCTTGTAACTAGTGAAGCTAAAACACTACTAGAAAATCGCCATATAGCGACGGAATACAAATTCAAATAATCCGGGAGCATAACAACCTTAAATTCAACTTCAATTCGAACACAAAAATCATAAATAATCCAACTTCAATTCACCAATATGTATAAAAACTAATTGAAAAAAAAAACAAGAGTATTACATTATTTACGGACACAAGTTATGTTCTTCATCTTCCTTTTCCTCTTCTTCTTCCTCTTTCTCATTATCTTCATCTTCTACCTCATTTTCATTCCAACCATGCCTATTAAAATAAATTATATCAAATCCTCTAAAATCTGAAATTTTATAGTAAACAAAGTAAATTATAAACACAACCAATAAAGAGGGAGGACGGAGAAAACATACCTACAAGATGTTCAAGGTGGTTGGGCGCGCTAGCGGTGGCGGTGGTGGCGGTATCGGCGGTGGCGGTGGTGGCCTCTTCCTTCTCTCACACTCTCACTTCTCTCTAATTCTCAATCCATCTCTCCTTAATATTTTGCCGAGTCCCGTTGAAGTCGGGCTTATATTTGCAAAATAACGACGGATCGACGACGGACACGATCTGTTGCTACTTAAAAATTTAGTTAGCGACGAAATAATCCGTCGCTAATTAAAAAATTTTTAAATTTCAAAACTGGAAAAATTCAATAGCCCGCCAACCTAAAATTTTTCAATTTCGAGTTAGCGATGGAATTAGCGACGGACTGGTGCTGTCGCTAAATAAAAATTTGAAATATTTTATATATTTGAAAAATAAAAATAGGTGGCACATTTAAATTTTGAAAATTTTAGATTAGCCACGGAATTTTCCGTCGCCAATTTAAATTTGAAAATTTTTATAATTTTTTGAAATTAAAATGGGCGGTGAAATTTTAAATTTTAAAATTTTGAATTAGCGACGGCATAATTCTGTAGCTAATTAAAAAAATTAAAAATGAGATTTAGCGACGAACCGATTCCGTTGCTAAGTAAAAAAATAATAAAAAATTATATTTAGCGACGAAATCCGTCGCTAAATAAAAAATAAAAAATTAATTTTTCAAAAATCCGACTAGTTTTTCCGTTTCCGTTGTTAGGTCCGTCGCAAATAAGTAAAATAGCGACGGAATTTTTCCGTCGCTAATTCCGTCGCTAAGTTAAATTTATCCGACAAATGTCGGTTTTCGTCATTGTTTCCATCGCTAGCTAGCGACGGACTCTATTCCGTCGCTATATAACGTTTTTGTAGCAGTGAAAATTTGTTTCTTTAGAGATTGCAATCAAACTAAAAATTTCTTCTTCTGTTCATCTGTTTTCTTTTTACCACTCAAGTCGATAACTCTCTCTCTCTCTCTCCCCACGCCTCCTTTCTCCTTTTTTCTTTTCTGTTTTTTTTTTGGTTTTAGGGCAGGTTGAGCTCCATGTTTGAGCTTGTGGGGTGAGGTGACGACGTTCATGTTGGATGAGGAGCTTTTCTTAAAGGTCTTGGCATATAATCACATGCTTGCTGTTCCCCCAGCCCCCTCTTATTGATTTTTAGAAAACCTTGACATTTTCATTTCTATACACTGATTCTTTTTTGGTCCTTTGGGACGGGGTGAGGAATGGAGTATCCTTTTGTAAGTGCTTATTTTAATTACTAGATAAGAATTGAGTTTTCTGGAACAGATGTATAAAGAGTATGTACTTCCTGGATTGAATTTCTGGCTCCTGCTTCCATTGATGCAGCCGGAACATTATTATGCTTTTTTGCTGAATATATTTTATCATAAGCATGTGCTCTCTTGATTTTTATGTATGTTTTTCTGTATGATAACTAGAACTTGTGTGGGTGTCAAAAATCTAATGAGGGAATATAGGAAATAATACATGACGTCTTATCCAAAGAATGGACTAGCAAATGATAGCAGTGTTCGACATGTGGCTTTGCAAGTTTAAGTGGAGTGGTGTAGATAACGTTTTGTGTCGATGCAACTTGATGTCTTGCATCCTAATTTTATATTGTGGTCACAGAACGAGCTAGAGAAGTGGCAACTAGAGTAGGAGGGGATGCTATTCCGCTTGCAGAACTAGAGACCTTCCATCCAGAAAATGGCATGATCCTTGCAAATACAACGTCTATAGGAATGGAGCCGAACATTGATGACACCCCCGTTCCAAAGGTATGACTTTCCTTAAATGATGGTAGTAGTTAGATTTATCTTTTTTACTGGATACCCAGGAGAACAGGTTTCTCAGTATATTACGAGATACTAAGAATCTGAGGCTCTTAAGCTTCTTGAAGTGTGAAAAGATTTTAGATCAATATGTATTGCTGATCCAGGTTGTTTCCCGTTTCGTCTTTCACAGATTTAGGTCTATCATAGAAATATTGGAGCATGACATTTGACTTTTTCACTTCTCATAATACCCATCTTCTGTCAATAAATGTCTTTCTAGAATCCAGATTTTGGTTCGAAGAAAAAGGAAATGCAACTGCTTTAGAGCGGATCAGTTCATTCTAGTTTAATTGGTTGAGAAGGTCCATATGAGTTGAAATGATTAGATTTTGAAAGAGAGTTATGCGAGTCTATTAATCAGAATTTGGGGCATCAAATTTCTATAGTATGTACAGGATCTAGTGACTACTGACGACAAACCTTTCAGAATTCAGGTGTATCTTTGGCAGGATATTTTAGGAGAAAACAACAAAAATGAGACCTGTCTGTTTGATCAAGTCAGATTTGTTGACAATTTTTGTCACTTTTGCTATCAGATGTGGATTATGACCCTTTTCTTAGGGCACCATAAGACGGGGAATGTAGAGAGCATGAGGGGGTGCTCGTGTTGCTCAGGCAGATAAAACTCTTTGTTAACTGGATTTGAATGTGCTTAGTAGTTAGTCTGGGGATAACCGAGACTTTTGCTTTTTTAGAATGAACGCAATTAGGCTTAATCCTATTGACTTGTTTCGTGATTGTTGTCTAAGAAAACTAAGTGGCTCTTAGTTATACAGCATGCTTTAAAGCATTATTCCTTGGTCTTTGATGCTGTCTATACCCCAAAGATGACCAGACTATTGAGGGAAGCAGAAGAATCAGGGGTCACCATCGTTACCGGGGTGGAGATGCTAATCGGGCAGGCCTATGAGCAATACGAGAGATTCACTGGATTGCCTGGTACTATATTTTCCAGCTATTTAGATGCCCAGGAACTTCAGGTTATTCCTGATTTCGTGAATCTTTATGGTTTTAATACTCTTCTTTGAACTTGCTTGTTGCAGCACCAAAGGAGTTATTTAGGCAAATATTGACAGAAGTTATTTAGGCAAATATTGGCATATCATTATCTTGGTTTTGGTAAGCCTTCTGTGGCATTCTGTTTTTTGTATATTTAATTTTGGGTTGTGCATGTCATGTCAATGCTCATCTTTGTGGTAGAGTTAAACTCAACTACATCTTGTATTGAATTTTACTTTCATCAAGTAAAACTGTATCCCAATCTAATTGATTAAACTTCAACCCCGATCACTTGACATATGAATCCATGGCCAACCAAACACTCAGAAATAGCTTACTGACGTGTATCCAAATGTAAATTTTTTCCTCCACAATTATTTTTTTAAGACAAATTTATTGGACCAAATATCAACCAAGTCAAAGTCAAGTTGAACCAAAGACGGCTAGATTTGTCCTGAAACCATACAAATCTTATTATCCCAAACATGACAAGAAAAAAATTGACCCAACTCAAACCCAAACCAAATGATCCCTTTGCGAGGTCTATTGGTAATTAGTCATGGTAGATGAATCTAGAAGTTAATGGAATACCTTGTTGTGTGACATTTCATTCCATCCCGGCTTTCATAAATCCTTCATAAACATCTATTTCTGAAGAAACTTAGATGGTGATTTGTATTGATGAGTCGAAAGAGTGGACTTACGCTCCCGGGAGACTCGGATGGCGTGTCCCGCTTAGCGTGCTCCTGACCTGCACAAAGGCGGACCCGGGGTTGGGTTCTAAGGAACGCCCTCCGATTCTTAAGTCGAGAGGAAGAAGTAAATGATGAGCAAAGACTCGATCTTTAAAGAATATTGTTTTTGGGTACGAAAGATCGGACCTTTAAAGAAATGTAAGAAGATGTGATCTTTATGAAGATTGGGGGGTTGATTCAAGATGATTCCGGTTTCTAGAGAGAACAAAGAACATCACCTCTTAAGGTATTTGTGCAATGATTGTGAGTTAAATTTTGTGCATGAGTGAGTTAGTATTTATAAGACACATGAATAGAGAGTAAAATGGGCATTTGACCAACAATCTTGGTTTTACCTTTCACTTAGAGAGTCGGGCCTCATTAAGCCCAATGTGAAGTTAATAGTCGACCTTGGGCCCGGTCCGATCCGATTTAGCATCAATGTGGCATCTTACATGGATAATCCAGGATTATTCATCATTTAGTCCTTCACATTCTACGTACACGTACTTCGAGGCGAGTAGGTAGGATGTGGAACAATATCCTGTGCACTTCCCAAGGCTTTGGATATAGATGTGAAATTTGAGTCGAGTGAAATGCTTGCTCCTTTGGGCCGGGAGAGCGCCTTAATTATGATTAAATGTATGTGTTAGGCAAGTATGATCGACAAGTAAAACACGAGCTTGAACATTCATGCAAATCGGAACACATCATTTTCGCCTAATAAGGTGTGTGAGGGTCTTGACCTTAGCTCTCTTGAGGAGCTAAAGCTTCATGAGGCTTTTTCGTTTTCACCATAGTCGGGACATAAGATACAAGAAGGCCCGATTAGGGCCACAAATGAGTGTGCTATGGCATGACATTAGCCCTGGGGGCTAAAAATGCATACGACTTCTATGGTATCCCCATATTTGAATTGAGAAACACAACCTAAGTCCCTTAGAGTCGGGTGTAAAGGCACGACATTAGCTCTTTGAGGCTAAAAATGCGTATGACTACGACCACCATATTCGAAATGAGGGACACAACCCAAGCCCTTTTGGAAAAAATTGGGTGTGTAAGGGTACGACATTAGCCCATTGGGGCTAAAGATGCGTATGACTCCCATGACACTACCATGTTTGGAGCGAAAACATGACTGAAGGCCCTTGGGGCAAAATTGGGTGTGTAGGGGCACAACATTAGCCCCTTGAGGCTAAAGATGCGTAACTCCTATGGTATTGCTACTTTGGGAGCGAGAGACACAACTCAAGCAACTTGGGAAAAAATTAGGTGTGTAAGGGCACGACATTAGCCCTTAGGGCTAAAGATGTATATGACTCCCATGGTACCACCACGTTTGGAGCAAGAGACACAACCCAATTCCCTTCAGGAAAAATTAGGGATGCAAAGACACGACACTAGCCCTTGGGGTTAAATATGTGTATGACTCCCATGGTACCATCACGTTTGGAGCGAGAGACACAACTCGAGCTTCTTAGGGCAAAATTGGGTATACAATGGCACGGCATTAGCCTATTCGGGTTAAAGATGTGTATGACTCCCATGATATCGCCATGTTTGGAGCTAGAGATACGACCCAAGCCCCTTGGGAAAACTTGGGCGTGCAAGGGCACGACATAGCTCCATAGGGCTACGGATGCATATGATTCCCATGATACCATCACATTTGGAGCGAGATACACAACCCCAGCCCCTTGGAGCAAAATTGGGTTTGTAGGGGCATGATATTAACCTCTTGGGGCTAAAGATGTGTATGACTCTCATGGTACCACCATGTTTAGAGCGAGAGATACAACCCAAGCCCCTTAGAGATGAAATTGGGTGTACAAGACTACAACATTAGCCCCTTGGGACTAAAGGTGCATAAATTTGCCGAAAGTTTCTAAGGCTTGAGAGCTGGCCCTTTAACTTTCGGACTTCACCGTAGTGCATATCATAATGTCCATAATAATTTGACTTAAGAATACCTCTCATATATCTTACTTTTTCAAATTATTATATTGTTAGCATTGGTAAATTTTATTCATTATAAATAAATTGATACAAATAATAAATCAAATAATAATAAAAGGTAAAGATAAAATAAATAAATAAATTTGTTCATTAAATACACACACCTGCCCTTTGTTTATTTTTTCTTAGTTTTACATCCATTATTATTTTTATTTGCTATTTGTATGTAACTATTTATTATTATTATTCAAAAAATAAGAACAAATTTGCCTTCAATTTTATTTGAGCTTGGCCTTTGAGTGTGAACACTCATTGTACACGCCCTATTTCCATATAACATGAGTGTGAATTAACACACATCAATAGCACATTGAGCCTAACTAAACTACTTTGATCGTATCGTGAATGCATGGTTTTAGGGCTCAATTAGACAAAGCGTTTGCGGTGGGCACCATGGGAAGGCGTTGACTAGTAAGTGAAGGAGCATGAGGGCTCGGTGTGAGGACTAGGTACTCGAACCCTTGTGGGGAGAAAGAGAGTTGCAAGGGAGAGCTCGGTTTGAGAGCTAATGTGAGAGTAAGAGAGTGGCGTAAGGCTAGGTACCGAGCCCTTGAGTAGGAAGAGTGCTGCAAGGAGGGAGGGGAGCTGAATAGGGAGTAAAAGGGCTCGGTACTACGCCCGTGAGGATGGAAAGTAATGGGCTGTGAGGGGTTAAAGGGACCCATGAGGGGGAGAGAGAATGAGCTATAACCGACCTTGCGGAATCGCGAGGAGAGAAGAAGTGCAACCATGAGAGAAGGTTAAGAATGAAGAAGTGCAGCCATGAGAGGAGGTTAAGGGCTCGGTATCGAGCCTTTAAGGAGGGAGTAATGGGCAATGGGTTATAGGGCTCCGTCTTACCGAGCCCTTGAGGGAGAGAAGAAAGTAAGTAAGAGAGAGGAGAGCAAAAGGATAATAGAGGGGTAGGAGATGTTGGGATCGGTGCACGAGCCCTTCGGTAGAAAAAGAGTGTTGCAGGGGAGAGAGGTGAGAGCTAGCATAGGAGGACTCGGCTTTACTAAATCGAGAGAGAGAGAGAGAGAGAGAGAGAGAGAGAGAGAGAGAGAGAGAGAGAGAGAGAGAGGGGGCTTGTAGCAAGCGGGGAAAGGGAGCTCAATGGGAGGGAGAGATATGTAGGCTCGATCATTTAGCGATAAGGGAGTTAGAGGGAGACCATGAGGAGAGAGAGTGAGTTGTGCTAGTGAGATAGTTGAGAGGGAGAGTTCATAGAGACCTATAAGGAGAGAAAATTAGAGCTAGCAAGGGTGAGTTGAGAGGGACACCAGCGAGGAGAGAGAGAGAGAGTGCTAGCGAGTGAGGGGTTACGAGCAGAGAGGGAAAGAAAGAGAGAGTTATAGTGAGGGAAAGAGAAGCAAGGCGGTGAAGAAAGAGAGAGAGTGAAGAAGCGAGTTGTGGGGTCACGAGCACAGAGAAAGAAAAAGTTGGGCATGCTAAGGGGCCGACATGAGAGAAGTAGTTGGGCAGTGAGGAACAATTGGCATGGAGAGGGAAAATTTTTAGCTCTTTTGTCTTTAAATTTTTCCAACTCTAGTATCTTTTGTCTCTAAATTTCCAACTTTTTTGCCCCTTGTTTTTTGTTCACTTACCTTCACTTGTTCCCATAAAATACTTCTTAAAAAGTTCAACTTCGGACCTTCGAAGTTTTCGCTCCTAATTTTGTTTTTTACCCATCCATGTATCTTCCACTTCCCGCTTCAGTAGGGCTTTGCAATATAGCACATCTTTGAGCCCCCTAGGTGAGGTCAATAATAGCGTATCCCGACAAATTGGGGGCTTCGTGACTCTTTTTGTTGACTTACCCTTAGTCACACCTGAGTAGGGTAATTGCCCCTCTAGTTTCATGGTATTTAGCTAGATCATCTATAGTGATGGATAATCCTTTTGAATCACCGAGTAAGATACTTCTTAGGGGTTATGTATGACCCCACAGGGCCTTTTCTTAAATGATACTCTTGAGAGGTCGTGTATGACCCTAACGGCTCTTCTCTTGAGTATTTTAGAGATCATGATTTACTCCTTAAAGACACGAGTTGATTATTGGGGAACATGACCGACCCCTCGAAACATGACAAACCTTTGTGAACATTATACTCTTTATCAACGTCGTTTTTCTCGTTGCCAAATTTATTTGATGCTAGGGTACATGTTAGCCCTTTGTATTTACTAAGTTGGGGAACCATATTAGTCACACCCCTATATATACCCCCTAAATCGGTAATAAGAAACGAAATTTAATATATACACAACACTCATTGTATCCACATGGAAAGTTTGCGTCCACATACAAAAAGGATCTCATGACCCCATTGAATCCTTAACAAAAGGGTAATTCATGTGAGGAGTGAGTCCAAACCAAAATTGCAATCTCAAATGGCATGAACGCGTCCTTGGTAAGGAAAGTCTATCGATACAATGAGGATCTTCATTTTGCTAAAAGAAAATTCTATTTACAAAGGGTGTTACAGTTTTCCTAGGAAACATATTTCTTGAGTTTGGTTTCATTTAAGGGTTCACAATGAGTTCTCTCGTGGTCTTCTATGGTGGCAAGGCAAGTAATTAAAGCTTCGACCTTGCTTTATCACAGGCTTTATGTTGACATAATTGTATTCGGTAGCCGCCCTTTGATCACCATATAACTTTCCAACAACGCCATTATCGCTACCTCATGAACAAAAGGTCCGGGGCGATGATTGCTTTGATCTTATGTAGGGTAGGATTCCCAATTATCACATTGTAAGTTGTTGGAACATCCACGACACGTAAGTCTATCTTTACATTTCGAGCATTAATCTTTTCCTCTATCCTCATAAGTAAGCGAATAATTCCAAGGGGGTTAATTGTTTGTCCCCAAATCCCGAATAGGGTTGATCGAGGGAGTGAGATTACCCACTGGGTACTTTAATTTTTGTAGACACTCCCAAGTGATGGTGTCCAAGGAGCTACCCATCTCTATTAGAATCTTTACGACGATAGCATCTCGCAATATAAGTTCAACGACCAAGAGGTTATCATAAGGAGTAGACATTCCCTTTAGATCCTTTTTGCCAAAGGTCATGGTGGAAACTTCCAATGATGGAGGCTTTCCCGTTACCATCACTTGTTGGGCGCTTCGAAGTGAGCTTTTCACGAAGATGTGGTGAGGTTCCCTGCGAAGTCTCTTACCGTGGTCGTTACCAATTCCGTAAAGCATTCATCTTCTTGTCTTTTTTCCTTTTGATCCTGTTTATTGCCTCTATATATTCCTCTATATGCCCATGGTGTCCTCTCTTAAGGAAGCAATTGATATGGCCATGATTCGCCAATTCATTGAGCACCTTTTTAAGTTCCCTATAATCAGCAGTGTTGTGCTCAGTTGCTCATGGAACTCACAATATTTATCGAGTGGTACGGAATGTGGCATTATAGGAGTTGGCCTTTTCAGACATTGGATGCTCTTTGATTTCCATTAGGATGCTTCTAGAGTGAGTATTAAAACGGTGATCATAATCATCAATCCATTATTTCTTCCTTGATCTTTGGTCGGGTTACTCATCACCCTTTCTCTTTCGAGCTTTGTCTCCCTCTTTAGTGCATATCTCGCTTGCTTGGATAAAGTTTGTTGCTTTCCTCAAGGCTTCAACCAAGGTACACAACTTCTACTCGGCTAGGGAGAACTTGAAGTGTCACCCTTAAGCCTATTAAGGAAGGTCTGTATAGGCTACCTCGACCTCCAGATTCGGAATAAGGAAAACTTCCCCACGAAATCGATGAACATAATCTTTAAGTGATTCGTTCTTTCGTTGTTTCACTTTAGAAAGATGTATGCTAGTCCTCTTCTCTTTACAACTCACGAGGAATTGTCCAATGAACTTTTCCGATTATTCTTGAAAGGAAGAAATAATGCCTAAGGGTAGGCCATTGAATCACTTTTGTGTTACTCTCTTTAAAGTAGATGGGAAGAAATGACAGATAATGACATTTGTTGCTTCTTGGACATACATATGGGACTTGTAATATGTGAGATGGTCCTCTCGGGTCGGTGGTTACATCATATGGGCCGATGTGTGGGATCTTGACCCTCTTGGGGTGAGGCGATTGCATAACAACTTGGGTGAAAGGTATGACAAAATCTAGAGGGTTTTGTTGTGAAGCCGAGCCTCGTCACTTGGATAGGTGAAGGGAGAAGTCTTGCTACCTCCATCAAGGAAGGGCTTCTCATGCGCTCCGACATGGCCGGAGTGCGCCTTTCTTTGGTACGATGCCCCTAATCCCTTCTAGCTGCCTCGCTTACCCGATGTTATACTCCTTAGTAACAAACTATTGAGGGATTGCCTGCCTTTCTCTTCCTCAAGGTCGGTCCTAGCCTTGGAAGTATTGGAGGCGATCATGCACTTAAAGCCTCGCTCGCTCCCGGAACTTGGAACTTGAGAGTTCCCTTCTTAGCCATCGAACCATGCCGACCTCTAACTATGAGAAGGGTAATGGGTCGAGTCCGTATGAAAGGTTGCCATTTTTTCCTAGCTTGATTTAAAGCTTTTCTTGCACAAATGATTCTCCTAGCATCGCCTTGAGCAACCTTACTGTGCCAATCTGTTTACGAAAAACTTAGATGATGTTTGCATTGATGAGTTAGAAGAGTATACATACGCTCCTAGGGAGGCTCGGATGGTCATGCGTCCCACTTGGTGCGCTCCCGACCTGCACAAACGCAGACCACAGGGGTTAGATCCTAGGGAACTCCTCTCCGATGCTTAAGTCGAAGAGGAAATAAAGGATGGACAAAAACTCGATCTTTGAACAAGATCGATTTTTGGGTCGAAAGGTCAAACCTTTAGAGAAATGTAAGGGAAGATGCGATCTTTAAGAATATTAAGGGTAGATTGATTCAAGATGATTCCAGCTTTTAAAGAACAAAGTATATCCTCTCTTAAGATATTTATGCAATAATTGTAAGTTGGGTCTTGTGCAATAATTGTGATCTAGGTCTTGTACATGAGTTAGTATTTATAGAACACAGGAATGGAGGGTAAAATGGGTATTTAACCAATAACCCTAATTTTACCTTTCACTTAAAAAGTTGGGCCTCGTTAAGCGCAATATAAAATTAATATTTTACCTTTGACCCAGTCTAATCTGATTTAGCATCAATGTGGTATCTTATGTGGGTAATTTGAGATTATTCCACATTAATAATTAATCTTAATAATGTTCAATGGCTCATATTTACTTACGAAAGCTATCTGTTTCTCATCTAGTTATAATTTGACAATGTCTTTTGTAACAGGCAGCAAAACTGCGTTAAGGGAGATTGGCTTACATATTTTGCTTGCTGTTGGAAGCTACTGTTTGCACTAAACTGCGCAGCCAAGTGCATCCATATTGTTTTTCTCTTTTTTAAAAATAATAATTCATTGACGTTGTCAATTGTCAGTTGTTAGTCGAATAAATGTAGGTTCTTGAAAATTGTTAATGATGTGTGCAATGTACGTAACGCAGACTCTTTGTATTTGGAGCCTCTGTTGTATTGTCTAGTAAACACAACTGAATTTATTTGGCCTCCTTTTTGGGATGTTAAAAGATGCTACTTGAAATTTTCATTGTTATTTTAAATTTATGCTTGATGTTAGATCCTTTTTCATATACATACTTGTATCATGTTTTACTTTCATAGATACACCTATAATAATTGTGGCTTCACATCGGATACACTTATAATGACTATTGCTATATGACAGCTACTATAATTATCAAAATTTAAGTCGTATATGTATAACTATTCAATTATGACCATTGACTTTCTCTTTTAATCTTTTAATTGTTAAAATTTAACCTTAATTGTCAACAAAAATAATTTTAAATATGGGAAATGATAATTACGTACACAAGGTATTGTTTGGATCTCTTTCCGTTCAACCTTTCATTCAAAAGGACAACTATGAATTATAAAAAAGGAAAATTGAGGATAAAAATAAGAAGAATCAACCTACTTCAACATGTCTTGCAGCCATATATACTTGCAAACATCGCCACCGACCCCTAACTCCAATTTTTATCGGTGATAATGCATGTTTCTAGATATGATTGTTCTTGATTCTTTCTCTCTATCCCTATCTCTACATCGTTCTTTCTATTCTAGGTTAACTTGGAAGAGTACAGATAGCAGAGAGATCACAATGATGGATCATGGTTATTGGCGGCAAAGATGTCATCGTAAACGATGGTGGAATCTTTCGGAGAGAGACAGCAGAGGTGTTAGGATGGGAGAGAGAGTTGACGCTTTGGAAGAGGTGGGAGCTTCTTGTCGAAAAACTTAAAAGAGAGGACAACAAAAATGGAGGGGATATGGATTGCCAGCATTAATGGAGATTGTCGGGGGTGGGGTGGGTGTGGGGGAGAGGTTGTCAATAGGTACTAGTTGAATAATTTCCAATGAAAGAAGCGAGTAATTGATAACCACCAAACACAACTCTATTTATCAACTTGAGTTAAGTATAAAATTATTTATTTGGTTTTTAAAATTTACTTTTGAATATAGTTACAAGTGATTAAAAATGAAGGATTGTGATTGATCTCGTGAGTAATGGTACAAATTTACATAAATTAAGGTAATAATCGATATAAATACTATTATAGGAACCACTTTTAATTACGGTTTAAAATGCCTCTAACTACGGTTATTAAGCGTCGTCTATGTGACCGTCGTTGTACGTGGACATTTTTTACTACGGTTCAAAACCATAGTAAAGAAGGCCTATGACAACGGTTCTACGTGAAAAATCGTAGTCATAGGTTAATCTATGACGACGGTTCTTCAAAAGAACCGTCATCATAGGTAAAGATATAACGATTGTTCTTCATCCGAACTGTCATCATATACTACGGTTGTTCCTTAAAAATAGTAGTAATAGGTCCGATTCTTTTATAAATAATTTTTCTTGTGTTTTGCTTGCCCTCTGTAGAGTATAAATCATATACTTACACAAAATTTTTTAGAATATACAAACCACAATCCTATAGAGTCTTGACTATAATATATACAAAACAACATATTCATCACATTTGTATATGGTACATATAAAAGACAAGTATAAAAATATATATACCTATGTAAATATATATACTTATGTACATATATACTTATAACCGTATAACAATTAAAATCAGAAACTTGACCAATCAAATAATGAAGAATAAGTGTAAATATACACCTATGTCTTTATACGGTTATATACAAACTCTACTCAACCTTGTTTTAACTTGTTGAGCATTTCATCTCGTATAGGGAGCGGGTGAGTTCTTTTCCAGGAAATATTGTAACCAATGCTGTAAAAGACATATTAATTAGGTTAAATGCAAGCGTTAATCAAGTTGAAAAAGAACATTAAAAAATTAATTTTACCATAATCAAATACAAATGCAAATGTAAGTATAGCTCTTTGGGACTAGAATTATTTAAATCGAGTTCTGTCACCATCTCTTTCATGTATTGGAGAATGTAGAAGTCGCATTCCACGTTACCCGATTGTTTATGGCACTACAATAATAAAATAGATTCCCAACCCATAAAAAATTAATTAATACTTTATGTAAGTAGCAAGTAATATAAAATAAAAAATAATTAAAGTAGGCTCTAACCAAGAGAACCTCACCTTTATGGAGACAATTATTGACTTTGATCTCGCTCATTAGTCTCTCAAGCCTCCGCCATAATAATAATGTGATACAACACTATTTTTCAACCGGAAAAATAAAATTCAAATAAGACATACAATTGAAACGAATACTAATTAATAAAACAACATAAAATGATTAAAGTATGAACTCACGTGTGAAGTACATTCTTGATATCTTCCTTCACGGGATGACCCGGAGGATCAATCCGAGTACACGATATTAGTCCTTGGAGATATGACAGACAAGCATCGAATGGTGACTACACATCCACAAATAACACATTTATATAAGCATGTATAATATCATAAAAACATTAGTTAATTAGTTAATTTGTACATTTACTTCTCAATAAACACACCAAGTAACATGTTTTATCTTGCGCATTACATTTAATGACTTCGAAGATATAGTCGACTCGTTCTTTATGTTTCCGCCCAACTCCTTGAATGGAATTAGTTATGAGAAACCGAACAAAGTCCTTTCCAATATCGTGCAACCACCTTACATATTAATTATATGTAATTACAAATTGAAACTAATAGTTAAAAAGAACTTATGAATATAGTAACTCACATAGTGCCAATCATAACAGCGGATGCGCCAGCCTCTTGCATCTCCAAAAATTGCAGCATGTCCTCCGGGAAGACAAAGAAGGTCATGTCCCCATTGTCCCTTTCACGTTGCCCAAACACGTGACCTGGCACACTTATTTTCAACGGTGTCTCTGCTGACAACGTTTTCACATAACTTTGCAGAGTAGCACACCAATGCGTGTGAGATTCCTCAATGGATACGAGAGGAGACATCTTCGAATGATGAAAGGGCGTCGTTGAATGTTTGCTTGTGCCAACCGAGGGAGATGGAGTGCCCTTCATCCCACTCTCGTATCTGTCCCCAATATCCTAATGAATAATCAATACAAAAATTAGAACTATATAAACGTGATATTAACAACAACTTAATCTAATATTTTAAAGAATGAATTACCATAGAGAGGTTGACCAAACTCTTGGGCTAACGAAGAAAAGTGTTGATCGCATCGTCACCGGTGTGGAGGTCCGTTGTTTGGATGAACAACTCACACTTGCCTTTCCCGTTCATGACCTCTTTAACACTCACCCTAACTTCATCACCTTGAAAGGGTGTCCCGTGAACCACGATATCTAACCTCCACGAGAAAACAACATCTAATGCCACAACATACTCTAGGGGAGGGTGATGAAAAGCTAGCTTGCAATTCGCCGGCTGCATAAGAATAAGCATAACAATTACAATTATGGGATAACCTTTGACATAAAAGTTAAACAACCTAAAAATAAACGAACAGAATTTCTCTTTAAAAGTAAACATTTTCCCGGGATAGCGGCCCTCATCCGAAACAACAAAAACATAGTATAAATAAGTAATTACTAAATGGCCACACGTGGGAGTTCCACAACAACCACACAATATACACCATTCATTCAATAAGATTATACACCAATTAGTCAAAACATAATCATGCATGTAAATAACGGCACTCATCCGAAACAACAAAAACATACTATAAGTAATTACTCAACGGCCACATGCCGGAGTTCCACAACAATCACACAATATACACCATTCATTCAACAAGTTTATACACCAATTAGTCAAAATATAAACATGTATGTAAATATAATTAGGTTGCAAAATATGAATTACCTCCACCATAAGTTCGAATTGGCCGATGGGTGAGCTCGCGTTCACGCTCCCGGTGTTTGGGGTGAGAATGGACCCAAATCGCACATGGGTATGTCGGTACCGACATATCCATCTTGGTGAAGTACACCATATGGGCATGCATCTGTTCCCTCATATGTTCCATCCGGGCAACCATTTGGGTCATTTGGGACTATTGGAACTCCATTTAGGACCTCATTTGGGTCATTTAGCATCCATATACGCTTGGTTAGAAGAGACGGGCGCTTCTTCCAAGCTCCAAAGTGCTCGACTATCCCCACCCTCTAAATGACGAATCGAGCACGACATGGATGATGATCTCTTTGTAGATCCAAGACTAGTTTGGCCCTCCTCTCGGTAGTGTCGGCGACTTCTAAAGTCGTCGTATCTAACACGAGACTCTGTGAGAAGAAAAAAAATGATCATTTGACAATTCATAAAAATTACAACCGATAAGTTCTCAAAATACGTAAATGAAATAATAAAAAAACTCACGAGTCATTGTGCAATAGATTCAACTTCGGCCGTAGTAAAGGTTCCATCTTTCTTCTTTCTTCCTTCGACCCACAGCTCGTCCCTCTCGATAGCGAGCTACGAAGTATCTATGGTGGAACCTTCATCGGATGTGGTTTGAAATTGTTCAAGCTTTTGCTCGTACAACCTCTCCTCCAACTTCACGTATTCCCCACGGGACATTACATGAGGATACGCATTGCTTTTAATGCTCTTCCGGTTGGCTTCACCTAGCGCCTGTGCAAGTAATTAAGACAACAAAAATATCGAGTGTATAAGACTTAAATAAAAAAAATAACAAATGATGATGATAAATTACCTTATATTCCGGAGATGAGACATATGCTTCAAACGATCTCGGTCTTCCTCGGTGATGAAATTGAAGACTTCCCAGTGCTCTACCTTTTTCCTTTGTATGCTTTGTTTTGTAAACCCATATCTTGGCAATGCGAGATTTGAAGTCTCTAAACTTTTCTCGCCATGGACATGAGGGTTTTTGTTTCACCAAGGGGATCTTAGGTTCATTAATGTTCAAGATGAACGTTTTCGAAACACAAGAACGACATGCATTAGTACATATATATTAACCATTTACAATAATTTGCAATACTAAGTTGAGATGTAGTGCATTTACTCGAATATCATTCCAAAGGTTGTCCTTAATGGATTCGGGGACTTTGGCCCATTTTCTATAGTTGATGTTTACATATGTGCGGGTTCCGCACCAACGTAGCTCATAAAGCGAGCTTTGTAATAACCTACAATATTTCTGTGCCTATCAAAACCGACCCTTGTAAGGAGAGTTGGATTGTCTCTACTTGGACCAACTTCTCTTTGTTTATCATTGTTCGACCCTTTTTTTGTACTTTTGGAAGAATCCATTTTATACTACAAGTAGACCTAGCAATATTTGATCCAACCCGAACCCGCCCTAAAATTTTGGGTTTTGGACAAGAAATTTCGACCCGAAACCCGAAATTACCCGAACTCGAAGAACCCGAAAATTTTGGGTTCGGGCGAGTCAAGTTCGAGTCGACCCAATGGGTTAGACACTCGAAATCTTGACACAAAGCGCTGGTCTTCGTGAGGGAAAGACAGAAATTGAAAATTGGGCTTGTTTTGTTTTAAATTTTAAAAATTGGCCTAAGAAAGTCAAAACCCCGAGGCGCCGATCGCTGCCTCATTTTCTCTCTATCCCCCTCGTCTTCTCTCTTTTCCCCCTTTTCTCACTACATTTCTTGCTTTCCTTGCTTATTCTCAAATCAACCCATCATCCGTCGTTCAACCTGGCTGGTTCAAGTCTTCTTTCTCTGTTTGTCTTCTTCACTCTTTTGCTCTCTCTCTTCTCCCCATTCTTAGTACTCTATTGCTTGCTCGTCTCAAAGATCCACCTCATGATGCCGAACGTTGACCTAACACCTCGAGCCGTGGAAGAAGAGCATCGGGTTCGGCTAGTTCAATCCCTAGTGTTGGTCTACCTCCTCGTGGCTGAAGAAGCGAAGCCTCAAGCGCTCCTTGCTCTAATTCTCAAGGTTTATCTCTCGATTTGTTCGACTCGATTCTTAAATTGCTTTTTAATACTTCGTTTATAATTCTACCAGTTGAAAACTCCATTTACTTTTTAATGCTTTTTATTTTGTAATGTATTTTGTTTTAACTTTAATGATGAATTTAGTTAGCTTGTTTTGTACTTTGTTAGTCAATAAATATTTGAGATGAATACTTATAAATATTCAACATGACTTGTGATGACTACTTGTTAATACTCAACATAACTTATCAATATGTTTACGGAGTTATAAAATACTAATTCTTATTAACTAATTTCCTATGCACTCATTTTATGTTTAAAATTCTAAATGGTATTATTATTACAAAAAGGTCAAGGGTATGTTTGATACGAGGTTAATTAATTTGAATCTAAATAATGGTGGTCTTGACCCGTTGGGTTGACCCGAAACTCGTAAACCGAAATACACCCGATCCGCATTTTACCCGAACCCGTAATAGATCCGACCGTATTTTACCCGAACTCGAACACATCTGACCCGTATCCCGTATTTAACCCACCCGCCCGAATTGACAGATCTAACTGCAAGTAATTATACAACTCTTGATAAATAAACATGTATAACAATTTTCGGACGAAACACAAAAGTTGGGCTAGGCCGCAACCAACACGGGCTGATCTTGTAATCCGGCATGACACGTACCTGCTGCTCATCTTCCCGGGCCCTCCCCACGCCCTTTCCTCTCAATTTTCAACAATGTATGTGTTTTAACTTAGGGAAATTATGTGCACTCGATCGAATAAAGTAATGCCAAGTTAGAAACATGAGAAGGATAGTAAAAGATGCGAAAAATCACAACATGTCCAAAGTGTCTTGAATAGCATCATCTAACATAAACCGAACAAAAATATGCATTTACCTTTACATCAATCTAAACAACCATCCAACATGATCCAAACAAAAATTATCAATAAGAGAAGGAGATATGAGTTACATACCACATAGAGAAGAGATAACGGTGAGAATGAGTGGGAGAGTACAGCGACAATCGAAACCGCAAAGAGAAGAGACAGCGACGATACTGAATGCGAGGAAAGCCGGAGACCCACCGAAAACCGCAGAGAGAAGAGAGAGAAAACAACCAGAAACTGCAAGACAGCAGCGAGAGAGCGAAGTGAGAGTGAGACTGAAAGTGAGAGTGAGATAGTGACAACGACCACGAGGGTTTTTTGTGAACAATCTATGATGATGGTTCAATTAAAGAACCATCATTAAAGTTAACTCGTCAACCTTTAACGACAGTTCCTTCATTGAACTATCATCATAAATACATTTATGATGACGATTCTTTGAATGAACCATCGTTAAAGGTTAACAGCTAACTTTTAACGACTGTTCTTTCATTGAACTATCGTCATATGTACATTCATAACCGCTTTTTTTAACAAAAATGTCATTGTATCATTTTTTATAATGGTTTTTAATTATAACTCGTTGTTAAAGACCCGTCGTTAAAAGTGGTTCCTACATTAGTGAAATTTTCCTTTACGTTATACTAATAATAATGATTCTAAAAAATGGTCATTTAGACATGGTTTCTTTTTTTCACATACTTTTGATGGGATTTGAATTATGTAGCCAGAAGTAGGATTGGATACTAAACATCATGAACTAATCTTTTTAAAGATGTCACTAGAAAGGGTAGGGTTTTCTTTTGTCATTTTTCTAATACAACCACCACTAACAAAAGTTAGAGGAAAAAATGCATCGGGTTACCTTTATACTCGGGTAAAATAGGTTTTTATCTAGTAAAGGGAACTATTTGATAGCATCCATTCCTCTTTGGTGAAACCCTAACCCAGTGCACTTGCGAACGCCAAACGTATAGAAGTGCGAGTTTTTATCCTTTTTATAGGGTGTTGGTCGCTCTCTTACGCCTCTTTGTAGGTGTTTCGCATTCGCTTCGGTGAGTACCCCTCCCTAATGGTGGTTGTTCCACGTAACAAGCCCTTGCTTGTATAGGTCACAAGTCTACTTAGGGTTTCAAAAATATGAACCCGACGGTGGAAATTGAAATTAATCGAAGATAAAGAAGAAATCTTTGACTTTGAGGAAGCATAGGTGAAATATATTAATAAACAAATTTCCCTGTGCTTGGTGGGTAAACTCTTGATGAAGAACCATTTGGAAGCCTCAAACAACACTGAAAAATATTTGGAAACCTTCAAAAGGTGTTATCATCAACAAAGATTTGGACAAAAATCTCTTCGTTTTTCAATTTTTCTTACAAGCCGATAAAGAGATGGTTCTCAATGACGGACTCGGGAGTCGATGATGTGTTGTTGTGTGTGGCAAATGTAAGGAGATGTGTCCCCGACCGAGATGGTGGTATCTACAGACTTGCTTTTGGATTAAAGTTTTTAATTTTTCGATGAAGAAAAAGACTCATGCTTTTACTGAATTTTTGGATAGGAAATTAGGAATTCTAGTGCACATTGACGACAAAGATGTATTAGCTCCTTCAAAATACCTCAAGCTAAAGATGAATGGTGACATTATCAAGCCTTTGTAGAGGGAAAGTCGAAATGGGTAGCTTTGAAGTGTATGAAGTTACCGCACTATTGTTATGCTTGTGGCCTCATGGGTCACACTTAGAAAAGGATGTTCTTTGTATGATGATAGTGTGCCAAAGGAACAACCACAATATAGGCCTACATTAAAAGAATCTCCATGAAAGAAGAAGCATAGGAGTGGGGAAGATTAATGGAAGGAATGCTCTACTTGGATCTGTAATCTCGGTGTTTTGGGCTCACTATTACAATAATGAATTTTAACAATAGGACTTTAACAATGATTATAAAGAAAACTGTTGTAAAAGATGAGGCGAGGCGTTTGTGTAATAATCTAGAAAAAGAACTGACATTTAACTACGGTTCTAAGAAAGAACCATAGTTAAAAGTCACATTTTGGCCTATGACTACGGCTTTATAGGAACCGTTGTTATAGGTTTTCATGCCTTGGGATATTAACTATGGTTGTTTATAGGAACTGTTATCATAGGCCCAGCTTTGGCCTATTACAACGGTTCTTTATAGGAAGCTGGTGTCATCGGTTCTATTACTACGAGTGTGTAGATTTTTTCCGTTTTTACTCACTGTTGGAATTTTTGTGACTTCATGGATGGTTCAGAATGTCAAAAAAATTTCTGCAGATTTATATTAATTTATGACAATTTTCTCGTACTTTTGGTGAATTTTGGAAGAGTAGATTCCGTGTTATGAATTTTTAAAGGAAATTGTTCTCTTCGAAAGCGAAAGTTCGGTTTAAGGAGGGAGGAGGTAAGACCTATGACAACGACTGGCTTGACCAACCATAGTCACAAGTCACCTATGGCAAGGGTTCTTTATAGGAACTATTGTCATAGGTCTTATTACTACCACTACTACAAAGCTGTTAATTAGCGACGGAAATTAGCAATGGATATAGTTCCGTCGCCAAACAGCGATGGAAACTAACAAAAAATAGCAACCGTGTCGACAGACGACGGAATTAGTGATGGAAAAAGGTATCCGTCACTATTTTGGAATTAGCGACGGAAATATCCGTCGCTTAAGGAATTAGCGATGGAATATTCCGTCACTAAGCTGTAGCTGGGGTATTTAGAATTTTCAGATCTAGGAAAAACAAAAAAAAGTTTAATTAAATTGATTTAGTCGTTAGTGACTGAACAACGACGGACTATTCCGTCGCTAACGACTAATAAAATTCAGATTTGGCCTTTCAGCTAGACCGAGGAACCCGAAGCAGAGAGAGGAGTGTAAGCGATTTTGTGAGCGAAACCGCCCAGCCCACCACCACGCGTCGACAACCCTCACCCACCGGCCGCCGGTCGACCGCCGTCCCCGTCTCCGTCCACCCCCTTCCGTACGCCGCTGCTTGGTCCGCCGCCCCGCTTCCGTAAGCCAAAGATGACTGAGTTCTTTTTGGTTTCTCTCGCCCTTGAGCCGTCATTGCTGCCGCCTAGTTTGAAGGTATGGTTTTCTTGATTGTTATTAGATTTAGGGTTTTCAATAATTTAGTATAAATTAATGATTTTATGTAATTTCCTGCAAATTAATGTTGTTTGTGAATGAATTTGAAAAGAAAAATGTGCAATTGTGTTATTTATGTATAGATGTTGTGTTGTTTAAATTATGTGAGATTAGATTTGTTGGAAATTATTGTTGAAGTTGAAGTAAATGTTATTTGTGATTTGTATATGTGCAATTGTTTGGGGTTTTATTTTATAAATTTATTGAACATTTGACAAATTATTAATAAATAGTGTTTACTTGTGTGAAATTAGAAATGAAATTATTGTTGTAAATTTTGAAATAATTTTATAAATTATAACTGTGTGTAAGTTATTTTATACTAATTAGGTAGAAATAATGAAATCAATTATATTTGTTATGCTAATTAGGTATGGTTAGTTTAATGATGAAACAAATAATCAAGAGTAAAATATAGAAATTAAAGAAATTTATGTATAAGAAAAGTATATGTTTAATGCATAATGGTTATATATATTAGGTTCATTATAGAAGAAATGTAATCATAACATCTCCATGTATTGATTACTAACTAATAATTTAATAAATTGTTAAATGTCAATCAGAATATATATGGACGGGCTTACACATCGTAGATGGATATATCATAGGTTATTATCGGGTAGAGTTGGGTATAAACAAGAGTTTTTAGACGGGGTTGAGGAGTTTGATGCACATGCTAGAAGTCAATCGGAATTTGTACATAATCAACAATATAGGTGTCCATGTCGTAAAAGCAAAAATTGAAAGTATAAGGATCCCGATGAAATTAAGTTACACCTTTATTAATATGGTTTTCTTCCAAACTATTGGTATTGGACTAGTCATGGAGAAATAGATCCTCATTTACATGAGAATGGTGGTATGACTTCTAACATATTCAATGACGAAAGTGGCTCCAATCATATGAACTACAGCGATGTAGAATCAAATATCAACCGTATGAATGATATGGTCACGGATGTCATGATCTCAAATCAAGGCTCTACAAGTGAGCCTCCAAATACCAATGCCCAAACTTTCTTTAATATGGTTGAGGCTGGACAACGACTTTTGTGGGTAGGAATGTGAGTTGTCCGCCACTTGTTAGGACTGTTGAGTATCAAGTCCGACTACAACATGCCTCAAAATTGCTTTAATGAGATTGCTCAACTTATGAAGGAGATTTGTCCCCTTGATAACCGAGTTCCTCATGACATTCACCATGCAAAGAAGGTCATTAAAAATCTTGGGATGGATGTGCAAAAATTGATTGCTTGTCGAAAAGGTCGCATATTGTTCTATAAAGAGGACATTAATCTTGATCCATGCAAGTTTTGTGGTCATGCGAGATTGAAGTGTCGGAGAGAAAGACAAGGAAAAAGTCAAAGGACTCTGTTTGTAAGGATGCATTACTTGCCATTAATACCAAGACTTCGAGTGCTTATTTGCTTCAAAACCACGAGTAGAGCACATGCGATGGCATTATGAGAATGTAAGAGAGGATGGTGTCCTTAATAGAAGACTATTTATATCTAACGCTTACATATTTATATGTTTACTAATGTTTATATGTTGTTTTATATTGAATTACTTTAACCGTTGGATGTTTAACAATGTTTTTATGTTGTCTATGTTAGGAAATGTGGAGCGAGGTAGAGGGAGGTCGAAAAGATCAGCTACTCGGGGAAGGGCTAGAAACGTCAATATTGATGGTGAAGGTAATGATGTAAGCACTTCTAACCCCCTCAAAACCCTCCTTACCTTCAGTCTCCTGTAGGTGGAGCACTATCTCCACACTCCCCTTACAACCAAACTCCAATGGGTGGGTCATTCATTCGGAACCCTCCTTATTTCCAATCTCCAAACATCCCGCACATGAAAAGTCCAATGGGTAGATCTTTCATCGCAAACCCTCCATATTCTCAACATGCTCATATGTACTCAAACCCGCCCCATACGTACGCATATAACCAATATGGTACGAATCTTATACCACGTATCCATGTTGGTGCCGAACAAAGGCCACCACAAGGGCTTAAAAATGATGGGGCAAGCTGATGCAAGCAACGAGCATGCTAGTCTTGAATCAAGCAATGCTAGCATCCACGAAAAGATTAGGATTGAGCTAGATAGTGAAGGGTAAGTGTGATAATAAGTAATAAAATAAATTAAGTTTAATAGTAAAATAGTATAACTAATTGTTTTACATGTTTCTTGATTAGGTTCATCCCCATTGATAAAGTTGTGGGCACGATTTCCCACATCTTCCAAAGCAAGTATGACGGAGCATGCCCTATATGGGGTAAAGTTCCTCGATCACAACGTGATCTATGGTTTTTTGAGTTCAAGGTAATGACAAATCTTTAGTTTTCTGAATTTGAGGTAACATAATGACTTATTGTGTATGTTTGAGTATTACATTATAATTTCATAACTTATAAACTATTTTTTCATTTATACGAAATTTTACACTTGGTCTCCAACCGATGAAGTCCAAATAAGAAGAAATTTTGAGAAGAAAGGAAGTGATCGATTGAAGGACTTCATGCTGAAAGCAAGGAAAATAAGAAGAAACTGAAATGGTTGGGGGACAACTACGGGTGAGAGCTGTTAGAATATTGGGAAACTGCTGAGTACAAGAAGTTACGTGAGCGAGGCTCGAAAAAACTTCCATGTTGATCAAGGTGGACTTGGTTCATCGCTCCATACTTGTGGCTCAATCCCTATGACGGAGCATAAGATGCGATTGGTACATACCCCTTTAGTGATTACGCATGCAACTATTAACATATTCATATTAGTAAATTGAATCTCTACTAACTTTTTTGTATTTAGATGAAGGAGCTTAAAGGAGTTCTTCCTCTACTAACCCAACTATTTTCACAAACCCACAGACAAAAAAGGACAAATGGGTTGACCAGAAATCCAAGGCCATTTATGTGAGTTACCTTATATATGCAATTTTCATAATTTTTAATATATAGTCTTCTTTGACAACCAATGACAATTACATGCCTCAAAAATTTATATATTATTCAGGAAAAGTTTGAAAAAGAGTGAGAAAAGTTGCAAAACACTCAACCCACTCAACCTTCTACCGATGACCCAACTCTTCGAGGATCGTGTGTCCACCCCTTCACAACATGAGTTGTGGGTGAAAGCCAATGCGAACAACAAAGGTTGCATTTATAGACTTAGATCCGAGGCTAAAAACTTAAAAACCACCATGCCCTTCAAATCACCGAAAGTTGCTACTCCGGATGACTCGATTTGAGAGCAACGAGTGCATAACTTAACTTCTAAGTTACATCAATGGATTAAGCATGCTCGTGTGCTTGGGTTGGAAAATAGGCAGCTTAAAGAAAAGGTGGAGAGTTTTGCTGAGCCAATAGCACGTTTCATTGAATTTATGAAATCTCAGCAAGCATTTGGATCTCACCATAGACCGAGTACGACCACAAGAAGAAGAGGAAGAGGAAGAGGAAGAGTCGGGACCCTGAATTGTTATCATCAGAACTTTTGTGTATTGGTGAACATTTTGCAAACTTTTCGATTATCTGTTTATGGTAGGTTGTGAACTTTTGTATGGTTGTTTACGTGAACTTCGAATTGGTTGTAAATATATTTGGATTGTTTATGATTGTGAACTTTATATTGGATTTGTATATCCAACTTGGATGAGTATTTTGTGGCATATGTAAATGTCAAATGTAATTGTCACATATCCGAATGTTGGATTTGTATATCCATTTACATTTTTGTACTAGGTTAACGAAGAATTAGAAAAAGCTATTTTGGAATTCCGCCCACATAGTGACGGAATATCGACGGATCGGCGACGGATCGGCGATGGAAATTAGCGACGGAATTACTGAATATTCCGTCGCTAAATGCGACGACGGAAAATGTCTTCCGTCGCTGATTGTCATCGATTATGGAAGCCGGTTCCATCAGCTGTTCCGTCGCTAATTATTATTTCCGTCGCTAAAATTTAGTGACCCCATTTTTAGCGGCGGAAATATTCCGTCGCTATTTCCAAAATTCCGTCGCTATTTAACACATTTCCGTCACTAATGTCGGTTTTCTAGTAGTGTACGATGTGTAGATTTTTTCTATTTTTGCTGATTGTTTGAATTTTGTGACTCCATGGATAGTTCAAAATTTTTGAAATTTTTAGTGAATGTTCATATGAATTTATGGGAATTTCCTGTATGTTTGGGTGAATTTTGGATTATATATCCTGTGATGAATTTTTTAATGAAATTGTTCTGTTTTGGAAGCGAGAAAATTCTGTTTAGGGGGACAATGGTTGGCTTGACCAACTATGGTCATAGATCTTATTAATACGAGTGTACAGATTTTTTTCATTTTTTATCACTGTTTAAATTTTTGTGACTCCATGGATGGTTTAAAATTCCTAAAATTTTTAATACAATTCATATGAATTTATGACAATTTTACGTATGTTTTGGTGAATTTTTTTGTGTTATGAATTTTGAAAGGAAATTGTTTTATTTTGAAAGTAGAAAGTTGAGTTGGGGGAGGGGGATGAGACCTATGACAATGGTTGGCTTGGACAACCTTAATTATAGGTTACTCGTGACAACGATTATTTATAGGAACCATTCTCCTATTGCTAATGTATGTAGATTTTTCGCATTTTCGCTCACTTGTTTAAATTTTGGTGACTCCATGGACAGTTCAAAAATTCTTGAAATTTTTACTGCATATTTATATGAATTTATAGAAATTTACTATATTTTTTGGTGAATTTTAGATGAGTAAATTCGTTGTTATGAATATTTTAAGGAAATTGTCATGTTTTGGAAGCAAAAAGTTGTTGAGGTTCGGACATGACCTATAACAACGAGTTCTATCTACTAGCCGTTGTAATAGGTCATTTGTTTTTAAACAATAATCTCTCGCTCGTTAGCTCTCTGTTAAGACCTATCCTCTCTCTCTCTCTTTTTCGTTGTGTTTTCCTATCTCCTGTTTTTGAAAACAATCACCCTTTTTCTCTCTCATCGGACACTGTACCTCATTCCCTATCAATAGAGCAAGAATCCCTTTCTCTCTTGCTCTTTCGCTCTTTGTTTATTTTCTAGGTCTCTCTATCATTTTCATTTCTATCTCCATCTCCATCTTATCCATCTTCATCTTCTCCATCCTCACTAGCAATTTTCTCGGTAGATCCGTTCGGATCTAGCATTAAATATCGACCGTGAGAGATTTTAAAAGATTTATAAAATTGTTAGCCTCTTTCATATCTATAAAATTCGTTTTTTCTTCATTTTGTTTACATTTTACTTCTATTTTTTTATATGTAAAATTCGACCTCTTGGTTCAAAACTCGGATTGTTATCGGTACCAACATCTACAATGAGGCACGCATTTTAAGGTTCATGCAAGGATTTTAAAGAGGAGAAGGCGGATGGCAAGAATGAGACAGAGAGTGAATGGCAAGAGACATCAAGTTATAAGTTTTAGGTTTCACTTTTTTATTCAAATTTTAGTTTTACATCTCAAAATTTCAGTTTTAGATTTCGATTTAGTGTAATTTGAGTTCCTTTCAAATGAATAAAAATTCAAAATATGCAAGTTTGACTTTATATTTTCCCTATTTTTGCTCACTATTTGAATTTTCGTGACTACATGGATGGTCCAAATTCTCGAAACTTTTATTGTAGATTCAGGTGAATTTATATCAATTTTTTCTATTTTTGGTGAATTTTTGATGCATTGTACGGTTATTTTATAAAAACTATTGTCATAATCCTCACCTATGACAACGGTTGTAATGTATAACCATTGTTAGAACTGGTATGTAATAAAGGTTGTAGAAGCTGTTGTCAAAGATACTGACTTACAACAATGCTACGTAGACACCGAGTTGTCAACAATGTTAGAAGATGTTTATAATCGTTGTTGAAGACTACTCTTGTAGTAGTGGCTACTTAGGTTCTTGGTATACTTGACAACGAGAACATCAATGCTTACATGAACACTTAGACCATTTCATAGCAAATGACTGTTGGAGTATCAAGTTTCCTAGTGGCCATGTTGAGGACTTGGCTAGATATAAATCGGATCGTGTTCCCATTTTATTATCTATTGATCATGCCAATCACATTCACTGGAGACCTAAAAAGACTTTTAAATTTGAGAAGATATGGACATAAGATTAGAAGTGTGACATGATAAGTAAGTATGATATCGGAGGCAAAGATTTGGTAACCAATTATATGACGCCACGTGAAAAGTTAAATAATTCTTATTTGGCCAATGACAAATCCCACATGTCAAAATTGGCTTTTGTGGGCCTTTGAAATTAAAACAAAAAAATTGAGTTCCATCCAATTAGAATTTGTCATGTGTCTTGATGATATAGTAAAAAGTAAATATTTCTTTTAAGAAATAATTACTAAATTATAGGTCTATGCTTAAAGCCCGCTTGAAACCCTAGCTCCGATAGGTTATAAATAGAGGTTCTCCCCTTATTTATAGTTCATTCATCATTTGTAGATTTCAGAGCTCAAATTGCAAACAATTTCTAATTACTAAGTGTCAAGGATCGAAGTTTGCAACAATTTAAAATCTAAAAATCGGAGTCAAGAATTCAGATTTAAGACTTTTAGCATTTCTAGATGAAGAACCACTCAAATGTTCATCATCTGTCTTTGCATTGACATTCGAGATCAAGCTATCACGACCCCAAATCGTTCAAGTTATTGGAAGATTAAATAAGAGCATTACATTAATTGTATTTAACATAGAGATTGTACCTATTCATAGGAAAACAATATAAATTACTTTTGTTTCTTAATATCTGGTTTTTATTTGTTTTAGACTCGTAATTTGTGTTTACAAATTTTGACACGCCGGATGGGACGATCTCTACCTCTCATCTCTTTCTTCAAAACACCAACATTTTATACTTTTGAAGAAAACATGGTTCTAAAAAGGCCATGCCTTAGCCTTCAATGAACAAGACTATTGGATCTACAACATATCAAGGATCCACAAATGCTAGCGTTGCATTAGACAATGAAAGCGCTGGAACGATTACAACTAAACAAATTAAGGTAGTAGAAGACACATTTGTAACATTCTTTACAACATAAGCTTTTGTTTAGCGTATCTACATGTTTGTGCTTTTTGAAAACAAAACGATTACAAAACACTTAAATACAAAATTAGCATAAACAAAGTACAATACTCTTGCATGTGTAAATTTCATTTCATGTAAATCATTTAGCTGTTACTATATAAACCTTCAGCAATTCGTTTATAAAAACAACTCACACCAAAAAGAGTTAGCTAACTATGTCATCATTTGACATATTAATCAAGTGATAATTGTATTGTACTGTACTGTACGCATTATATGTCAACAATTACAGAAATTTTCTAAGCACCTTTGTTGTATACACGTAAAGCATTCACTTGAGCTCGTCTTACACAATACAATCATGTGATCCACACCAACCACATGATACATGTAACTATATATATATATGCACTTTGAATAATAGTAAAAAAGAATGACTAGCATAAAACATTGATATTGAAAATACACATACAACTTAGGAAGGGTACAAGCAATATAAGTACCTATAGCTTCTTGGATCAGTTTAAATGAATTGTAAAACTATTTCGATAATTTTAGTATCATAAATATTATATATATATATATATATATATATATTATTTACAAACTCTAAACAATTTATGATCAAACTAGCTAACTAATAACCATATCAGTCATGAAAACCTCTACAAACCATGACCAACAATCCCTTTATACTCATGCATATATTTAATTTCTTGTTGAAGGTCAATCGTATACTGTCACATAAATCCTGCTACTCTCTTATCACATAATTTCCACCAATAATTCTCAAGCTTGCCTAGACATCTATCCATCTTTTAGACCATGAATCAACTTGTATTTTGCTTTAATCATCACTGCACATGCAAACCAATAACACTCCATATCATTTTGTCCAATTCCATACATATAGATCTTGGTTTCATGCTTAAAAACCTATTCCATCTACTTATAATTATTCCCTTAATCATATTTTAATCATATACTTATAAACATGCCTACGTACTTATCATACTTGATTAAACAGATAAATACAACTGAAACTCACATAAGCTGGGGAGTTAAGTGCTATTAATTTGATTAAGCCTCCAATTCTTGTGATTTCCTCGAAGTTTCTCTCTCTCTCTCTCTTTACTTTGATTGCTTTGAAATTTTGGTAAAGAATAAAACCAAACGCATGTCTTTATAACTCCCATGATCATTATTACTTTCCTCTTATAATGTTCATATGTATTTTGCTTATAAGAAATCATGATATATATATATATATATATATATATATATATATATATATATATATATATATATATATATATATATATATATATGCTCGAGGATGAAGCTCGGGTACTATTTGGGGTTGAGTAGTAGGGAAAGCAGGGTGACAAATTAATTTAACAAATTGATTCTTCTAAAACAAAAGATGAAAACAGGAAATTGAAAATAATTAAATAAACAAGTAATTGAAATGGAAAGGAAATTGAATCAAAACTTACTTTGATTAATAATTGAAACTTGATACAAAGATTGATAAAAACTCTCGGAGAGAGATTGAAGTAATAGGGATTTAGTGAGTAGTGGTTACAAGTGATGGTTTCGAAAGGCAAGTGATTTTTTGCGATGCCCTTCATATGGAAGATGAATACATATTTATAGCAAACAAAAATGAATAGACGTCGCCCACTTGGACGGCTGAGGGGCTTGATTGAAATGGAATCTTCATCTTGAAAATATCTCCGACATTATTGAATTATTGGAGCAGTCTTAGTATTACTTATCTTATCTTGAACAGTCTTGAACAGTTCTTGCCAGGTAGAAAGCTTGAGCGAGTAGTAAAGATTCTTCGACAAAACCTTTGAGTGAATAGTGATTTGATTGAATAGTAAGACCCATTGTCACATGGATTTTTACTATTCTTGTCTTGCAATGATTGCTTGACAAAATTTGCTTGCCTAGTTACGTCCATCATATTGCAATTCCACTAACAGTGTCTCTCGGAATAGTATCCCTGGATAGTAAGTGAATAGTAACATCCACGTGAAGCTTTATAATGGATTTTACTATTCATCAATCAAAACACTATTCACTTTAAGTTTTTGTCGGGAATCTTTGCTCATTGTTCAAGCTTTCTACCTGGCAAGAACTGTTCAAGACTGTTCAAAAGTTGATGATTCATCATCCACTATTCATACTTTTGGTCTAATCAAGACTGTTCCAATAATTCAACATTGTCGGAAGATTTTTCAAGATCAAGATTCCAGTCCAATCAAGACTCTCAACCGTCCAAGTGTGCGACGTTTATTCATTCTGTTTCACTATAAATATGTATTCATTTCTCATTAGGAAGGCATCGGAAAAAATTACTTGCTTACTTACACAAGCAAACACTTGCCTTCTATCCCTACTCCCAAATACTTTTGTATCCAACCTCTCTCCGAGAGCATTATCCAATCTTTGTATCAATTTTTCAAATATCAATCAAAGTAAGTTTGATTCAATTTCATCTTCTCTATTTCAATTACTTTCGTTTGATTATTTCAAATTCCTGTTTCAATCTTTTATTTTAGAAAGTTCAATTTGTTAAATTAATTTGTCCCCTGTCTCCCTGCTCCTCAACCACAACGAGTACCCGAGCTTCGTCCCCAAGCTCTAGCCCGATCCTGTCCCCCATTGGTATCGGAGCCAAGTCTGTCTATTTTGTTGTTGCACCGTAAGGCCTAGCGTTGGTCAGCCGTTGGTCAGCCCCATGTTATCCGTTGGTCAGCCGTGTGAGGTGGTCCCGGTAGAGGGTGGTCCCGGTGGTCCCGGTAGTGTGTGTGCGTAATTATCGACAAAGTAGTCAAGCTTACGCTGTGATGGCCTCTTGGTTACGAGATCATCTAGGTTTAGGAACTAGCAAGAGTACTAATGTGGTCAATAGCAGAGAAGTTAGCTGCCAAGTTGATTTCTCAAATTGGTCTATTCCAAAACAAAAGATAGAAACTATCTATCAAATAGGCAAGTTTGATTTCAATACAGACCTTTTCCATTAAAGACCATGAGGAAACCTTCAGCTTAGATGAAGAGTTTCAAACCATCAAGTTATTATCCAATATTTCTATTAATAAATATAAAGAGAAATATAGATATATCCATTTTGGTATGATTCAAATAGCACTCAAGCCATTAACAAGATTAGGATTAGACTGTCCTATCTTTATGGCACTAAGAGATAATAGATTAATTAGATATCAAGATTCTTTATTAGTTATGATTCAAACTAATACTTGTAATGGTCCAATATATTTCAATGGTTGTCCAAACTTTTCAGTAGATCCGAATGATCCCCGGATCATGGACACCTTAATATTAGATATTCATATGCAAAATAATTCAAAAGTATTATTCGAGAGAATTATCAAGAAATTTTGCTATTACTTATAGAGTCTATTTCAAGCTTTTATCTTCTCATTTGAATCCAAAATGCTTATTAAAGCCATCTTTGGATGAAACAATATTATTAAAGATTGAATCGGATAATACTTCAAGCTTTACTCCTAAATTATTAAAGTGGAACGAAATAACTATTCCTCAAGAGTTTATTATTCAAAACATTAGACCTCCTAGAAATATTGCTCAAAAGAATATTCAGCAAGTCATTGAAGAACCCGATGGTAGAGTTTTAATAAGATTCAACTCTATTAATGAAAGATCTTTTTCTTCAAGACTATCGGAGAAAAGAGATCTTCCCGGATCTTCTTTCTCTATGCCTTCAAGAACTACTAATTATGATTATCTCGAGAGATAATCAAGTTGATGATTCAACTCCTTCTTCCTCAAAGATTTATTACAAATCTCCAATAGTCGAACCAGTTGATGAAACTAGTTCATCAATAGGTTCTCCCACTCAATCAGTTATGCAACCTCCTTCTTATTCCTCTATTAATGTTATTACAGAATCCTTTACAATAAATAAAGACTTTTTAAGAAAAGATTTCGATTCCATAGAAAATAGAGATAAAAAACAGTGGTTTTTATCTCATTTCGATCTCAAAGCTCAAGCATTTATTAGACAAGAATGGTATTCACTAATGGAAAGATTAGGATGTAATATCCGATTCTTTACATGGTGGACTATCTTTGCTCAAGAACATAAATTACCAGATCCTCTTGGTATTAAAGAAATCAATACTAATATTGATCTTAGCAAGAAATGGACATTAAAGAATGGAGAAATTGTTGTAGCAATAACTCCTCCTTTGCAAGAGATTTTGATCCCTACGGATCAAGGTCATATTCCGACTTCCCCTTTTAAGGTAGGAAGAAATAATCCGAGATAACTCTCAAGTAGAGTTAGAAGATATTAAAAAGATTTATCATCAAAATAATTATACTAATGAAGTATTACATACGATGTCTCATCGAGTCAATATGGTTTCAACTCAAATTGAAGCAATATCCAAGAAAGAAGATATTGATCAATTATCTAAAAAATTAGAAAATCTAGACTTAAACAGAGATTCAATGAAACCAATATTCCTTAATGATATTTCTTCTCCTCTTATTAAATTTAACAAAAATAAAAATTTAGAAATACCCAATAGCCCATTAATCAAAAGAATAGATGAAAAACTTAATCAAGCATCTAGCTCAAGTAACACTCTTAATGTTCTAGATATATCTCAAGAAGAACAAGAAACAATAAATATACATAAAATATCGAACAAAAAAGAATTTCCTTATTATTCCGGAAGTACCCCTCCAGATTTTCAACTGGAATCAATAAAAACAATAGTTACGAAGCCTTTGATGGTGGCTCCATCTATGAATGGAATTTAGATGAAAAATCGGAACATGAGGCATTAATTATTCTCCATAGGATGATGATGGCATATGCTGCCTATACGTCCAAAGGAGCTCCAGAAACTCAAGCCTTTGATTTATTAATTTCGGGTTTCACCGGATCTTTAAAGTCTTGGTGGAAAAATTACATGACGGACGAAGAGCGTCCGAGTATTAAAAATCATAAAGAAGTCTGTTTATACACTAGTCCATACAATAGTTGTTAATCTTCTAGGAACTCCAAAAGATATGTTAAGTGGACAAGAAATCCTCTTAACAAATCTAAGATGCTCCAGACTAGAAGATTACAATTGGTATAAAGATACATATTTTTCATATCTATTAAAAAGACAAGATTGTCGTCAACCATATTGGAAAGAAAAGTTTATTTCGGGTTTACCGAACTTATTTTCTCAAAGAATATTCAATAAATTAAAGGATGTCACAGGACAAGATCCAATTCCATACGATCGGATCACGTTTGGTCAATTATTAGGATTCATTAAAAAGAAGGTATTTCTTTATGCAATGAATTAAAATTACAAGCAAGATATTCAACAGATAAAGCAGCTACAAGAAAGGAGTTAGGATCCTTTTGTGAAGCTTTTTGTATTCCACAACCTGTAGCACCATCTGTTCAAAAAGAAAAGCCAATCAACTAAATAAAAGGAAGCAATTCAATCGTAATACTAATAACAAAACAAATATAGCTCCCAAGAAAAATATTCCAAATAAAAAGATTACAAATAAACCTACTTGTTTCAAGTGTGGAAAACAAGGTCATTATGCAAAAAATTGCAAAGTTAAAGAAAAACTTAATGAAATCTGTGAAGATAATCAAGGAATTAAAGAAAAAATTATTTCATTATTTGAACTTAAAGATACTCCAAGTAAATTCGGACAATTCTTCGACTCAGAAGATAATAATCTTTACGAGTTAGAAAGTAATTCAAGTAATTATTCCTCCGGAAATGAGTCCTCAAGAATATGTTATAAATGTATTAATATGATCAATACTACTAAAAATGAAAAGGAATTTTTAATAGATTTAATAGAACAAATTCAAGATCCTGAATTAAAAAGAGAATATTTAGAAAAACTTAAAGGTATTTTAATTAAAGAAGATTTATTAAAAACCGCTCCTCCAGGATTAAGTATCAATAAAATATTTGAAAAATATGACACTCCAAATATTTTAACAGTCGTTAATATTCAAGATTTAAAAATGGAAATTAATAATCTCAAAGATCAGATTAAAGAGATTAGTCAAAACTTATGTTCACTCCGGACTAAAGACTTAGAGTTAGAAACAAGACTATCAATAATAGAAAATAAATCAAGTAGTCCAACTATTACTGAAGATACTCCAAGTTCTTCTAATCAACTATTTATTTCAACAATTAATCATATAAATTATCAAAAATGGTATATCCATATTACTTTGAAAATTAATGATAATTATGAGTTCAATACTATTGCTTTACTTGATAGTGGAGCAGATCAAAATTGTATTAAAGAAGGTTTAATTCCATCAATTTATTATGAAAAAACTAAAGAACACCTCCATAGTGCTAATGGAACGGCATTACAAATAAAATACAAATTATCAAATGCTTATATTTGTAATCAAGGTTATTGTTTTAAAGATACTTTTATCCTTGTAAAAGACATAGGTCAAGAAGTCATACTAGGTACCCCATTCATTACCCAAATTTATCCATTTCAAGTTGATCGGTTTGGTATTCATACCTAGATTCATGAGAAATGCATTTCATTCAAATTTATATCTTCTATACTTTCAAAAGATTTATCTTTTAAAAAGCATTGTTTTATCAATATGATTCTTAATAAAGATTTTTTCCTTTCAGCTATGAGTCAAGACAAAGAACGAAAGATTCAAACTCCTCATCATTATGTAATTAAACCAATTACCCCTTCTCAAATTTCAATACCAACTACCAACACATTTCAAGTTTTACAAAAACAGGACTTTCCCTCTCTTTCTTATGCTCAAGTTTCTACAAAATATCAAAAACCATCAATTTTAAGTCCTTCTTTTGATTCAAAATATTTTACAAAATCTAATAAGGAACATATTGCCTACACAAAGTATAGGCAACCTCAAAATATTTCCACACTCAATGATTTAGTCAAAACCACATTCATACCTGAATGTTTCTTTATTCATGATAATCCTCTCAAAACCAGAACTTTTTATGAATTTATTCTTGTTGACTCAAAATCTGCTCTTATTGAGCACGTTCCGGACAAAAACAATTCAAACCAAATTGCCTATTCCAAACTATGGATTCTCAAGATTCTTACCATTAAAGAATTTGGTGACAAGTTCACAATCAAACCATTTTCTCAACCATTCAACCCACTAGGCTACAATTATGTTGATTACGAAAAAGCCCGGTACTACACATTCTACTATAGACCATTCAATCATTCATGGTTTATATGCTTTGATACAAAAACCGATATTCAATTCCCCATTTGGTTCTATGAATGGTGGATAACCATGGGATCATTTCAAGATATTTGGCCTCGAAGAAGTACGAAACACTTCATCGATTACTCAAACACCTCAACCGAGTAGTCCGGATCTCAAAAAATCCTATTTCATAAGAAATATGGATTTCCATGGATCCTTTGCTGGTCATTTTCAATCACCCAACATTACAAACCTCCAACATCCTTTTCATTAGTTCGTGAATTCAAGATTAAATGGTGGGAACGATTCAATTTCAAAGCTGCTTTAGGGATAAAGACAGCCTCACCTACTCAACCAGCACCACCTACTCCGCAGAAGAAAGAAACAACTTCAAAAGGAAAAGAGAAAGTTCAAGAGGAAGAAATTCAACTACTCAAGAAAGAGATTATGTTGCTCAAAAACAAGCATCAACAATCTGCTACTCAAAGAACCAAGTATTGGTTCCGATGAAGACATTCAATCGACTATGATCCTTTTGATGGGCCATGTGCCCAGGATCCTTATGATATCTAGCCCATAAAGGGTATTCAAAATATATATATATATATATTTTACTAACGTTTCGTGCAGGTTACCAATATTTTGCTTCGGTGAAATTCCCTATTTCACCTCTCAAAATGCCCCGGAAGGAAGTGGATGTTACTATTCACTTACTATTCGAGGACACTGTTTCAAGATGAAGATAAGATGGACGCAGGTGCCATTTTGACAAAAGCAGCAACTATGCAAAAAGCAATAGTAGAATCCACGTGAAGCTTTTATAATGGATTTTACTATTCATCAATCAAAACACTATTCACTTTAAGTTTTTGTCGGGGAATCTTTGCTACTTGTTCAAGCTTTCTACCTGGCAAGAACTGTTCAAGACTGTTCAAAAGTTGATGATTCATCATCCACTATTCATACTTTTGGTCTAATCAAGACTGTTCCAATAATTCAACATTGTCGGAAGATTTTTTCAAGATCAAGATTCCAGTCCAATCAAGACTCTCAACCTGTCCAAGTGTGCGACGTTTATTAATTCTGTTTCACTATAAATATGTATTCATTTCTCATTAGGAAGGCATCGGAAAAAATTACTTGCTTACTTACACAAGCAAACACTTGCCTTCTATCCCTACTCCCAAATACTTTTGTATCCAACCTCTCTCCGAGAGCATTATCCAATCTTTGTATCAATTTTCAAATATCAATCAAAGTAAGTTTGATTCAATTTCATCTTCTCTATTTCAATTACTTTCGTTTGATTATTTCAAATTCCTGTTTCAATCTTTTGTTTTAGAAAGTTCAATTTGTTAAATTAATTTGTCCCCTGTCTCCCCAGCTTCTCAACCACAACGAGTACCCCGAGCTTCGTCCCCAAGCTGTAGCCCGATCTTGTCCCCATTGTATATATATATATATATATATATATATGCATTTCATAAAGTTTAGAAAAGTCGTTCAAAAATTTGTACATAATCGATTATATTGAAAAGTTATACACATATTATCTTGTGTATGTTGCTTAATATAATAATTTGTTATGTACAAGTTTTTCAATTGTCCATGTTGGATAGTTTAAGAATGATATGGTATTAACTTATATGGTTACTAAATCCTTACACACACTTTGACATATTTAAAGGGGTTGATACCAACCCTTCACACCCTCACACATCTTTTCTTGTTTCTCCTCCCTTTCTCATTGTCCAGCCCCTCCACTAGTGCAAATCTCTCTCTCCCTCTAGGGCTCAGTATTGAGCCCTTGTACTCCATTTCTTTTTCTCCTGTCAAGGGTTCGACACCAAGCCCTCGTACATATCCCTCATACCGAACTCTCCTAGCATTATCCCTTCTCGCTGCCATCCTCCCTCTATTTTCTCAAAAGCTTGGTACCAGTAGATATTCTCTCGGTCAATGCTCACCTCCCTCTCATGGTGCCTCCCTCAAATGCTTTGCCTAACCGAGTCGTAAAACCGAGCTATCATGGTATGGTCCAAGGAGTTTGATGGGGCTTGGTGTGCCATTGATTCGTATTAATCTGCACTCATGGTATGTGGGATTGGGGGCATAAACAATGAGATTGCACACTCGGAGGCCAAACTAAACAAATTTGAAGGCACACTCCATCCATTAGGTAAGCACTCTTGATCCTAGCCATTCAATCTTGATCTAATGGCTTAAATTAAAAGGATATTTTTTAATTTAAATAAAAAAGAAAAATAAAAAAATTAATGAGGGAGGGGTCGGTAGCAAGTATCGACATTTCGCCCAGCCTGAATTCGTCCAACCTTGCTTCCTCTCTTCTCTTACTCTCGGTCATCCCTCGCCGGAAATCGCCCGACTCGTCTCCGCACCTGCCGCCATCGGCGGTCCGTCGCGACGCCAATCGCCCGGTCGCCCTCGGCATCCGTCCATCGTTTCTTCCTCTCTCGGATATACTTCCTCTCTCTCGGCCATGCCTCCTCTTCTCTCTCTCTCTCTTGGTCATACCTCCTCTTCTCTCTCTCTCTCTCTCTGTCGCTAGCGGTATCCGTCGCCCTTCTCTACGGTGCGGCCGTGTCTTGTTGCCAAATTGCTCCACCACCATCTCCTAGTGAAAGGCTCCATCATCAGCCAGCCAATCCACAATCAAAGCTCTCCCTTTCGGACTAAATTAGGGTTTTCAAAATTGCGAATTCAGGTTCTAATTAGGTCATTTCTTTGTCTTTACAAATTTATTGCTCAATTTAGCCGAGGGCTTGAATACTTCAAGCTCTCTTCTATTGTTTGCGAATTTGTTGGCTAAGTTTGATGTTTTATGAAATTGAGCTATTTTGTTTTGGAACATTTGTGAATTTATTGGATAAATCTGCTATTTTGTGAAATTGAGTTGTTTTATTTTGGTACATTTGTGAATTTGTTGGATAATTCTACTGTTTTGTGAAATTGAGTTGTTTTGTTGGATGAAAGCTTCCTTCTATTATTTTGTTGGATAAGTCTCGCTGTATATTGCTTGTGGGGAGATGATTGTGATATATATTGCTTCTAGGGGATACTTGTTTGCTCAAGAATTAGTGCTTTGCTCCTATGCTTCTTCATTAGTCAGTTCTATCCGACAAAACTCTATCCTACATATGTAAGTACTAAAATTTTAGGCGGTTGTATGAGATTTAATTAAGTGCTTTCCGGATAGAATCGGAAAGAAGTTGAGGCTAGCTAGTTTTTCCGTGGTCACTTGGAGCTTGTAGATGCATACGAATGGGATTGTCTTTGATAGTCAAGAATGTAATGATGATTGTAGACACACAATCAGGTGGAGGGTGGCCATGTGGTCAAGAGCTTAGAAGGATTCCCTAAGTATGATGCAGAGTTATTAGCCAAAAACTTCCTGTGGATTCATTGTGTTTTCTTATGGTTATATGTATTTTGGTGTCCTTGTACTTGGATTAGGAGGGTTGTTTATGCCTCCTTGTTATTTCCTGCTCTTTTTGCTTGTATTTTTCTTGGAGGAACCATTTATAAAATAAAAAAAGTTATTATGAACGTCACTCGAGAAAACATGGCATCCAATCCTATTACCAAATTAATTGAATCAACTTAGTTGTTTAGCCTTTTAGCTCAAAGGTAGAGCGACGTGAGACAGATGCACGGAGGTGTGGGTTCGAATCCCATATAGGCTTATTAATTATTATGAATATTTATGTATCTTGCTATAATTTATATATCACTTCATTATTAGTTTCGCCAAGAATGAAATATCTACTCCTGTCCAAAAAGAACTCTCATTTTCTTTTTATAGGATTGTCCCAAGGTCCCAAAGAACATAGAATAGCAGTCACAACCGCATCACGTCATCTATGTGCAGCTGCCACAGCTCTAGGAGGTGCATAAAAGTTCAGCACATTATGTTCATATTAGTTGAGGAAGTTTATGTACAAGCGAAACTAATAGTGTGCATAAAAGTTGGTGGTAGTACGGTTTGAGTATACCGGGGTGTTGGACAAGTCTAATATGCAACAAAGGATGCTAATCAATGAAGAGAATGAATGTCGAAGCTTGAACACCAAATTTTAGCACATTGAGTTCTTAGTTGCAACAAACTTTTTTATTTTTTGTAATTTTTACAAGTGAGTGCATTAAAGAAACCCTATGTGGGATTCGAACTTACATCGTCCGTGCCATTGCACAAATGCTCTCCCGTATTGAGCTAATAGGCTTTAGGTATACCAAGTTACAAGGTATTTGAGAGTCTTCTTAGTTGCAACAAACTTGTTTCTTGGGGTTGCACCGATGCGAGGGTATTTGGGGGTCCTTGGCGGCTTCAATTTGGCTCGTGGAAGGTGACTTTGGTCCTGATCTTCTTAGTTTTCTTCTTCAAGGTTGATGAACCTGATTTCACAGCCTTGGCAGCTTCAATTTCTTTGGCCTGTGGAAGGTGACTTTGATCCCGATCTTCTTAGTTTTCTTCTTCAAGGTTGATGAACCTGATTTAACAACCAATTGACAGGGGATAAGAGAAAGCCAACACACATAAACAATAGCTTGGAACATACAAAATCCAACCATTAATAGATATACAAAATCCAACCAAAACAAAATCCTTCTTATTCTTTGACCATGTTTGTCTTTGGCCTTCAAGAATATGCACATTTGCCTACATTTGCACATTTGCACATCTGCACATTAGCCTACATTTGCGCATTTTCACATTTGCACATTTGCACAAAATCCAACCATTAAGAGAAAGACAGGGGGATGTCGGAGGCATTAGCCTACATTTGCACATTTGTAGAAAGATTGATTCTATTGAACCCTTGATTGACTGCCTCCAGCTTGACTCCTCTATAGAAAAAGTGATAGGTGATAACCGACACGGTTCAATAGATGAACAACAACCAAAATTCACAAAGCTTCTTATAGCAAGATGCAATTTCCTTTTGTATTATTTTTCCATCAGCGTGTTTTTTATATTCTCTGTATGTTGATCAAGCTGTAATCTTTGCCCTGCTGCAGTCAATAGGTTCTTTGCGGAAGAAGTACTCAATAGGATCTTTTGAATTGCTGAGCAAAACTGCACCTTTTCAAGCTCTCTCTCTTATTGTGTTTGGTCCTTTTATTGATTACTACCTCAACGGGAAATATGATCTTTTGAATTATGAGCCATATATTAGGGCAATGAGAACAAGCAAGAGCCACAGATACTACTAGCAAATTTTCATGCAACCAACCACATCTCAAACTTGGTATATATACGGACACTTCGTAAAATAAAAGCTGAAGCCACTAATAGATATGAGTATAGTTTAGCAATGAAAACTCACAGCCAATAAATTTCCCACATCTCAAATCGAAGCAACTTGCAGGGCTTCCAATAAAAATTTAACAATGAGCAAAATTGGACCCCAATTCCATAGAGTTGAGTACACATGAATTGAGAATAAGAAAACCAGGCATCAATGAAAGAAAATTGATAATTTTCCGTAAAAAATGGAGAAAGCTCATACTTGCATAAACAAAATTGGAGTTCAAATACTCAGCTAAATTGATAAAGAAATTCACAAAGACAAAGAAATTACCTTACTAGAACGTGAATTCGCAATTTTGAAAACCCTAATTTCGCTTGAAAAGGAAAGCTTTTACCTTGAGTGGTTCGCAGGTGATGGAGAGAGAGGGAGCAACGATGGGCTGATGCCGAGGAGGCTGGCGGCTGGCGGCTGGTGGTGGGATTTTGACGGCGACAGGCTGGCGTCGGTTGGCTACCGCAATTGGCTGAGCGAATCCGGCGAGGAGAGAGAAGAGAGGAAGCAAGAGAGAGAGGAGGAAGTGAGGTGGGCGAATGCCGAGACGAGGGCGATTGGGCGCATAGCGGCCGACGGCGAACGTCCGACGGTGACAGTGCTGGCAGCGAGTGGCTACGCCGGTGGCTAGTCGGCGAATTCCGTCCGGCGATAGTTAGAGAGAGAGGTGTTTTGAATTGTGAAAATGGGAAATGTCGACAGCAGCGAGACCCCTTCCCCTAAATTTTTTTATTTTTCCTTTTTTAATTATAAAAATTCCTCTTAATTTAAGCCATTAGATCGAGATTGGACGGTCGGGATTGAAAGTGCTTACCTAAAGGGTATAGTGTACCCAAAAAGGCGTGCTTACTTGAACTCTTCCCTATATATAAATATATATTAACAAAATAATTATTTGAAGAAAATAAGGTATGTGAGAGGTATATCTTAAGTCAAACTATTATGGACATTGTGATGTGCACTTTAATGAAGTCCCAAAGTTAATGGGTCAACTCTCAAGCCTTAGAAAATTTTTGGCAAATTTACGCACCTTTAGTTCCAAGGGACTAATATCATACCCTTGCACACCCAATTTTAGCCCTAAGGGGCTCGAGTTATGTCTCTTGCTCTAAACATGGTAGTACAATGGGATTCATATGCACCTTTAGCTCCAAGGGACTAATGTCATGCTCATACACACCCACCCCAATGGGCTTAGGTTGTGTCTCTCGCTCCAAACATGATGGTACCATGGGAGTCATACGCACCTTTAGCTCCAAAGGCTAATGGCGTGCCTTTGCACACCTAATTTTAGCTCCAAGGAGCTCGGATTGTGTTTCTTGCTCTAAACATTGTGGTACCATGGGAATCATGTGCACCTTTAGCCCAAGGGGCTAATTTCATGCCCTTGTACACCCCGGTTTTAGCCTGAAAGGGCTCGGGTTATGTCTTTCGAGCCTTAGAAATTTTTCGGAAAATTTATGCAGCTTTAGTCCTAAGGAGCTAATGTCGTGCATTTGCACACCCCATTTTAGCCCCAAGGGGCTCTAGTTGTGTTTGTCACTCAATGATTTGGGTACCGTGGAATCATACAAATTTGTAGCCCTTAATGGGGCCTCGATTGTATCTCGTATCACGATTATGGTGAGAAAACCTCATGAACTTTAGACACCTCAAGGGAGCCAACACCAAGATCCTCGCATACTTTATTAGGCCGTAATGGTGTGTTTCGATTGGCCCCGCTTATTCAAGTTCGTGCTTGTACCTACTGATCTCACTTGCCTAGCTCATACATTTACTTATAACCAAAGTGCTCCCCCAGGCCCAAAGGAGGAGGCCACGTGAATAAAGACACTTAAGGAAGCCATCCTAATCGAACCCGCAGACCATGGTGGTGGCAAGTGATGCCAAAGGACCAAGAAAGCACCCCATGAGCCTGGCCACGGGTTGTACGAGTGATCTGCAAGGTCCCCGGGTCGGTGGAGGTCCCTATAGGTCAGGTCACGGGCCTTGGTGGAGGCCGAGAGAGGGCCCCGGGCTTGTGGAAGCCACCACGGGGCTATCCATAGGCTGTAGAAGTGACCAAAGCGAGTCTCGGACTCGTAGAGGCCACCACGGACCATAGCGAGTGCTTAGCGAGGCCCTTAGGACCAAATAGGCCCCCATAGTCAGCACCGTGACTCATGGAGTCCCGGGCGGCTCGATTTCTTGTTTCGAGGCTATTTTTGCTTGGCCTTTTTGAGAAGCGATGTAAAAGGACCTTGAATAATTTTTACAACGTTTCTTATTCCTAAGGAGATATAATGGGGTTCCCTATCGCCTCGACCTTCGGTCAAAGAAGCTAACAAGATGAATGTTCCACACCTTAATTTGCCCCTGTGGGTTAAGGTCATGCCTTTACACCTTTTAAGAAAGCAAGCAATGATAGAAGGGAAAAGGAGCAAGATTTTCACTCGACTCAAACTTCACATCTATTTGTAACCGCCCAAATCCTCAAGAAACGTAGAGGACATTATTACACATGCCACCTACTCGCCTGGGGGTGCATGCATGTGGAATGTGAGAGGCTAAATGATGTGCAATAATCCTGAATTATCCACGTAAGATATTACATTGATGTTGAATCGATCGGGTCCGGCCTACGTCCGGTATTAACTTCACATTGGGCCTAATGAGGCCCAAATCTACTAAGTAAAAGGTAAAACTAAAGTTATTCGTTAAATACTCCTTTTACCCCTCATTCATGTGTCCTATAAATATTAACCTACTCGGGCACAAAACTAAGTCACAATCATTGTACAAATACCTTAAGAGCGGATATACATTGTTCTCTTTAAAAATCGGAACCATCTTGAATCAATTTTCCCCTAATCTTCATAAAAGTCACGTCTTGATTTATGTGTTCCTAAAGATCTGACTTTTAGGAGACAGAAACACATCAAGACTCTACCTTTGGAGAACCCGTCTCTAAAGGTCGCATATTTGAAGATATCTTTTTCAAAGATCAAGTCTTTGCTCATCCTTTATCGTCTCTTTTGACTTAAGTATAGGAGGGGCATTTCCTGGGATCCAATCTTGGGGTTTGCCTTGTGTAGGTCAGGAGCATGCCAGGTGGGACACATGATCATTTGGGCCTCCTAAGGAGCATAAGTCCACTCTTCCAATTCACCAATATAAATCATCATCCAAGTTTGTTCGAAATATATATTATATTTTTTGTTAGAAACTGTGTAAATTTTATACATGTAAGTATGTACTCTTACATACGGAGAGCAAAACAATTACACATGTAAATAATTCCTTAAGAAAGAAAGCATATAATCTTATGAACTATGTCACCTTCTGACCCCCAACCCCCAAAAAAAAAAGAACGGTCTTTATGAGAATCTGGTTAGATAGTATTCAAGGTCCTCTCTTGGATCTTATTTTTAAGACTTTTGTACTCATACTAAGGAACATTTACTAAAAAAACTATTAGGATATCCAATTTTTCTCAAATATTTATGTTAAATATTTGCAAATATGGCATACGACTGCATACAAACAATAAACCTTGATTTTCTTTTGTGTCAAACAAAAGTGTGAAGATTTATATGGTTCAGAAGGGGTCATGTAATAGGCCAAATGACATTATGGTTTAGGTTTTCTTTTAAGTCAATTAATATTTAGTTTAATAAACTTTTCTTATAAAAAGAAAATAAGTAATTTTGTAGAAAATTTTAGTTCAAATTCAGTTGAATTTGAATAATTTTTAATAAATGTGCTCCTTTAGGGTTGGGGGGAGGAGAGACAGAATTAGAAAAAGCTAAAACCTTTGTCATTACCAGATGAGACCCAACTCTTGCTATAAATACATACATTGAAAACCCTCTCCTAATCAAAAGTGAAGTTGTAATGGCTTAGTAAACTTAGCTAGCTAGTAATGTACACAACCTCTTAGTTCATTACTAGGCCAAAATCAAATTATTCTCCTTCAAATTAATCCACAAACACTTGTCCAATTCCCCCATATCTATCTATATTCATAGATTTAGAAACATGTCTGGCAAATGGTTAACTTTGGCTTATGTCTGTTTTGCTCAGTTAATTTCATTCTTGTATTCTGCTGTTGCAGATAGTCCTTACAGATACTTCACTTGGGAGGTCACCTATGGCCACATCTACCCCATAGCCGTTCCTCAAAGGGTTTGTTTTCCTCTCTCTCTCTCTCTCTCTCTCTCTCTCTCAAGTTGTTCAGTACTTGATTAGGATTAATGATATACACATCAAATTCTACCCCATCTAAATTTGTTTTTCTCCGGAAAACCCTCTACATTGTGCGTATGATTTGAATCAAATATAGTTTCTCAAATTGTGGAGATTTAATATTTTTTTAGTACAAAAGGCGTAATTTAAATTCAAGTCTCATCATCTTAATCACTAGAATTTTTATTAATTGAGTTATTTAATTGAAGAATAGGCTTTAAAGTTATTATTTGCCTAAATAGATTATAAGAATAAGATATGAAACCATCAATTTATTTCAATTATTAGTTTCTTGTTCCATAAAAATAAAATAAAATAAAAAAGATCTGAACTTTCTTCGCTTAAATTAGTCATTGTGCCCCTTTACATCTAAAAGAAACAAAAGGAGAATAAACCAAAATACTAACCTTCACAAGACTAATACTCTACACAAGTATACAACCTTACATTTATTTTTTGTTGTTTTTTTAGATTTAACCCCTCCCAAGTATTTGATATATATCAGTAGCTAACTAATTAAATTAGTATGATAATGATATTAAAGGTGTCGATTAAAATGCAGGGGATATTAATAAACGGTCAATTTCCAGGGCCAGATATATATACACAAACGAACGATAACTTGATTATCAACGTCATTAATCATTTGGATGAACCTTTCCTCATTTCCTGGTAATTTCTTCTCTTTTACTATTTGCTTTTTAAAATATTTTCCTACATTATCGTACTTCTTTAGCATGTAATTTCCATTAATTCAAATCAATTTTTCTTGTAAAAAAGTGTAAACAAAAAGCATCATAATTTAGCCGATGAAGGCTCACTCTAACATAAGAGTGAGGTTTAACCCCCTCCCAGGCCCTGTTATGTTATCATTATTTTGTACTATTTTTTAAAGCGTCTAGGCTAAAATATAATTTGACGTATAATTCGCTAAAATGGTGTATAAGTCGAGAAATATATAAGAAAGTTACATATTCAAGTGGTTTAAGTAGTACTAATGTTATTTAAATGAGGTTTTGAGTTTGAGTTTTTTACATGCAGAAAAATTGTATTAAAAGAATTTTATTTTATATTGCATTATTTTAACTACAATTAACAGAAGATTAATAAAAATAAATGATTATTATGAAGGAGCTTTTTTTTTTTATGAATATTATAAAGTAGCTTTTTGGTCAAGAGAAAATTATGAGTGATGTTTGCTATCATTACTCTCACAAAACGCTTTAGCTGGGGTATTTTTGGTTCCAGCTGTTTCTTTAATTTGCTCCGCAAATGTAGCTATGAAAAGATTAAAAATCGAAAAAGGGGAAAACTATGCCTCTGCAAAGAAGGTAATTGGAGAAAGAGTTGTTTTTAAAAACTGTTTTTAACAAAATTTAACAACAATTCTTTTTTGCCCCTAGACCATTATTTCCCCTCCTCCTTTCATATAGCGTCACGTGATATGAGATTACAAGTCTTGAGTCTACAATATAAGCCTTGCAGGTTGCACCCCTTTGTCTTTTTTTTTTTTTTTTTTTCTAAGAGGCGCTAAAAATGTTGTTATTGACCACAAAAATATTTTTTCCTTCCTAATTAATCTTTTTCTAAATTTTAATTATTTTGAATGATAATCGATACATCCATACTCTCTTTATAAAGATTTGTAGGATTTGAATTTATATTCTATTTGTATATATCCATACTCTCTTTACAAGTACTTGCAAGATTTGAATTCATATTCTATATTTATATATATACATTGTTGTAATCCTCTTCCAGCCGAAATATGTAATTTTTTAAATAATCGGAAGTATATTTTAAAAAACCTTAACATTAAGGTGAAATAAGTAAAAACTAAATATTCATTTAACATGTTCATTTGATCCATTTGTGTAGAATGCAACAAATAGATGGGAGTAATAAGTAACTAAAGCAATAACAAACTGATCCATAAAATAAGGGAGAAGGAAACACCAAGTTTGCAAGGAAGAACCTCTAGCTACAACGAGATGTGCATGTTTTAACATGCATACCTGAATTCCTCATATTTCTCTCCTAACATGACGCAAACCATATTGCTTTATATACTTGTGTGTACGTAATTTATTAGTAGGTATTTACCGATAAAACTGGCAAAATTTTCAAAAGTTATATATCGTTAAAAGTTTGAATTTTTCAAAAGTTATATATCGTTAAAAGTTTGAATTCAAATGTCATTTATATCGATCTCTATATATATACCTCATAGATAAAAGAACGTGCTCTTTATCCTCAAATTATTTTGGCTAACTTCTATTGTTCGTTGAACACAAACTTGTATGACTTGCTAGTTCCCTAATTTTCTTTTAAGTTTTTTGGAGTTTTTAGACATATATAATGGAGATATTGACATATACCCTTAATTGATTTTGCTCTATTTTTTTGACCACCAACTTTAAATTTGTATTAAATTTTATCCCCTAATCTTTCGTATTAATTTCATTAGTATGTAATGTGATGATCAATGAATAAACAAGTCAAGTCAAATTTCAGGATGATTTAAAAAATAAATGATCCAAACTTCTGAACCACTTTATTCAATGGTTAATCCTCTGGGTACTATTGTGTCAATTAATCAATTTTTGATGTGTTTGAAATCATTTTTCTCTCTTTTGATCGATTTTTTATATGATAAATTTTAATAAATTTAGTTTAAATAACTTAATCGAATTTCAACTCCTTGTTCGCCAAAATGAACTGTTTGAATAGCGGATAGATGTTTGTGTACCTTATAAGCTGTTAGATTTTATCCGCTAGCGGACATGTGTTCAATTGAGCGGTTGAATAAAATGTGTTCGATAAATTTAGTAATTGAGTTAGCTGATTATTGTAAATTGAGGTAAAAGGATAGATAATTTGCCGAGTATAAATTAATGAAGGGATTTCTTGTAAAAAAAAAAAAAATGAAACGCTACTTTCAAATATGAAAAACTAATATTTTTAACTTTTCGAAACATACTTGAAATGCTAAAAGTTACTGCAAACCCTAGTTAAAACACTACCTTATCGAACGCTAATATTTGGTTGATTAGTGTTTTGACTTGGTCAAAACGTTAAAAGCTTACTCCAAACGCTGTCGCCGAACAAACTATTTGACAAATTCTTAATTATATTTAATAAATAATTTTTCTAAGTTTCTTACGTTTTCTCCTTTTATTCTTACTAGTCCGGACCTGTAGTGTACACGTAATAATGTAGTAGATTTTAAGAAATTATTAAATAAGAAAGTTAAGAAAATTATTAATAATCTTGAAGAAATTATTATATGTCACATACATAATAATATCACGTATCTATCTACACAAAAATAAATAAGAGGTGAATCAATCAAAACTCATAATAAATAAATATGTAATTATACTACAACTTCAGTAGTTAATTACAAATATAACTTCATAATTTTCAGTTGCTCAAAATAATATATAATTAAAAACAATATATAAAATTATAATAACCCCTAAAATTATAACTCTAAAACTTCCTTACCCTTTTCAAAAAAATAAAAAGGATGAATCTATATTAAAATTTCTTATTTTAGTTATTGAAATAGTTATTGAAATCGATATGACCATGGACCAGAGTACTGCACGGATCCAAATTTTTCACAACAAAGTATTTGACAAATTCTCCACTACCACCTCTCAAAAAAAAAAAGAGAGAAGTGCTAACTAAGTACAAATCACATGTTGTAATGATAATAACAATGATAATTATCCAAAAATCAAATAAGTTAGCATTTAGTTAAACAAATAGTAAGTACTTCTATAATGCAATTATTTTGAGGAGCTACTAATTGTTATATGAGCACCTAAATCTATTAGTGTTCTCCTTATGTTCTCAAGCACCAATTTTGAGTATGCGAGTCCAACTTAAATATTACCTATTTAAAAACAACAAGAAACATTATTGAGAGCAAATTTCACATAATGAGGGTAATTTCACGTAGACCATTACTTGTTTGATCTTATGTTTTCATTATCTCATTTTATTATCTAGTTCTGAACACCCCTCGCCTTAACTATACCTTTAATTCAACTGCAAGTACCAAAGTTAGACAAAGAGTTCATCTCTCCTGAATGTGAAAGGCCTCTGCCCCCTTCCAACCACCAAAAACCGCAAACAAACAAAATCAAGAAAAAGGAAAAGACAACATTTGTTCGTAGATTATGTTATGACTCTATACAAATAAAGCCCACTTACACAGTTCAAGATTCTTCACAGAGTAAACTTGTACAAAGGGGGAAATGCAATATCAAATCAAATAAGAGAATATGTAAAAATTTAAACATCTCGGCCACTTCTTCTTCAGCTGCTTCATCTTCAATTTAATACCAAAACCAATCACTTAATTCTCTACCTTGAATCGTAACTTTATCTTCTCTTCCATTGCAATAATTTACGATAGGGAGCGAAAAATGGAGGTGATTAGAGGAAGGCATACGAGAATTGAGATGAGAGAGAAAGAGGGGAGGAAGCATGATACCAAAATTTTGAGAAATTTATCATCCACCACCACTCTTATCGAGAAATAATCAAAAACCACCATGATTACCCTTTTGCTAAGAACATAAATTTAAAAAAATGGTGTTTAAGAGTGAAATGGAGAACCTACTCATTAGAAAGGTCAGGAGGAAAATAATTAAAAACACCAATATTAATAAAAAAAATAGTCAACTCGTACACTATCCAAGGAATAAAAATGATTGAACTTAAAATTCAATGCAAGAAAATAGAACATTAAAAAGAACAAGAGGCAAGGCTCATAATATACTTCAAAAAATCATCTTAAACCTATCAAAATTTAGAAGTGGCCCATAAAATGACTCCCAAACTAACTCATCAATTTCACAAATGTTCAACCAACATGCATGAGTCGTTCCAAACTATCAGAGGTTTAACATGAACATGATCATCGTAACGAATTTAAGTTAAGTGAAATAAAATATAGTAACTCAACTTCAATTAAATTTATATATTAAAAGATCTAAACCTTATCATATTATTAATAGTTATAATTATAATTAATTCTTGAGTTATAAAATTATTTACATCAATGACGTATTTAATAGACAAATAATTTTTATAGTTGAGATTTCACTAACATCCTACCATCACTATCGTTGCAAGTATTTTACCAATTTGAAAAAGGTTACTATTATATATAGTATAGATTTGGTCAATTTAAAAATATTATTATTATATATAGTATAGATTCTAATAAATATTTTTATTTTATCCCTTATTCATAATTTTATATTTTTCAAAGATAAAAGAGAATTTTATGAATTGGAAAGTTTAAAATCAAGTTATGCACAAAGTAAAAGGGATTCTAATAAATATTACCAAATAGTTAGGTCTTGTACTCTATATGTTCAAATTTATTAGGGATTGAAAATTCTTCATAAAGTATTCAAATAACATATTGGTCAAGAAATTTGAAGTTCATTTTTTTTTTTAACCAAGAATCCTTAAATTTCGTAATTTACAAGTTTTCAATTTTACCCCTTGGCTAAATGTAAAAAAATGCAACATGTATTTGATAGGGATGGGATTCAACAGAGGAAGAACTCATATGAGGATGGAGTATATGGAACAACATGCCCCATTCCAGTAGGCATGAACTTTACATACAAAATGCAAGTAAAGGATCAAATTGGTAGTTTCTTTTATTTCCCTCCACCGCGTTCCACAAGGCGGCCGGTGGGTTCGGAAGTATTCGGATTCTCAGTCGGCCACTCATCCCTGTTCCCTTCGCCCAGCCCGCTGATGACTTTACACTTCTTATTGGAGATTGGTACAACAAGGATCACATGGTAAGCAAGCATGTAGATATTTTCTGTCTTAAAAAGATTGTCCTCCCTAGAAAACGAGATTCTTTGTAGGGTAGTCATTTAATGTATTATTATCTACTTATTTTAGAAGACACATAACACTTTCAACGCTAATAATTATAAAAAATAACTCTATTTTAGGACTTCAATAAAAAAATTTTGACTATATATTTTAAGACAGAGAGAGTACATGCTTTTTAATTTACACTGACGGGATCTTCCAAATTAAAAGAGTTGAATATTGGTCCATATTTAATGCTGACTCAACTAAAATCTAGAAAGAAAACATATATCCAAATTCTTTTTATGTAAATTACTAATTCTATGGTGGATAATTGGTTATTTCAATTTAAAAAACAATAGGATTCTTTTTGTTTCGGATACAGTATATAGGAGACTTTAATAATTTGAATGAAAATCTGACCATATGATAGGAAATATTAAAAGAAACTCAATTCTTAAATTTGATATCAAATTCCTTTATCAATATTAATCACCACATATATAACCACTTAAACAATTCAGTAGATTGATTGACTAAAACTATTTCATGGAATGTTTATATCTGACATGATTTTAAGTGTGCTTTATTCATGAGATTCTTAAAAATATAAGAAAAAGGTCGTTGATCAAAGGTTAACCAATTTGCATTTAATTTGAAGGGCTATTTGTCATAATATTATTATTATTATTATTATTATTATTATTATTATTATTATTATTATTATTATTTTTCTATCAAACAATAAAAAATATGAGTTGAAAATTACAATATTTTTCTTGGAAAAACATTTTTCATAAAAAATGATTTTTCAAGTAAATTAATTCCCTTCCAACCAAACACTCCCTAAAATTAAAAATCTGAAAATATTCACAAGGAGTAACAATTATGTAAATAACTTCATTTAATTAGTGATAACAAATGACAAATTGATAAAGTTTTTGTTTGCTGTTTTGGTTTTGTGTAGAATCTGAGGGCCATCTTAGAAAGAGGAAAAAAGCTTCCTTTTCCTGATGCGGTTCATATCAATGGGAGGCAACCCAATGATGCTATCTTCACTGTGCAACAGGGTATGCACTACAAATTATTTGACAATATAGTAATTAAATTGGATAATTGATTTAATAACTATCATTAAATTGGTTAATTTAGATTATCTTACATGTCGATTTGACCAATAACTTAGTTGGGCTAGATGATTAATAAAAATTAGTAATTATAATAATATGAAATTCAAAAGAAAATTCTTATGGTTTTAATAATTTCACTTGCAAATTTGACAGGAAAGACATACAGGTTTAGAATATCAAACGTAGGGCTTCAGAATTCACTCAACATCCGATTTCAAAACCACAAGATGAAGTTAGTTGAAGTTGAGGGGACTCATACTGTGCAAGAGTGCTACTCATCATTGGACATCCACCTCGGTCAATCACTCTCTGTACTAGTCACAGCAGATCAAGACATCCAAGACTATTACATTGTGGTCTCCACTAGGTTCACCAGTCAAATCCTACTGACCACTGCCGTCCTCCATTATGAAGGCTCGAACCGCCCCGTCTTTGGCCCTCCCCCGGCGGACCCACTACAGAGATCGGTTGGTCTCTCTTTCAAGCACGTAGCATAAGGTAGTGGACCTCAGTATCTTCTTAATGTATATAAAATACTGATCTGTATTGACTACTTAACATAACCTAAAATAATTCAAATTAAACTAATCTCAATATTTTAGGATAAAATGATTTATTTTCAACTTAAATTAACCTGAGACAAAATACTTCATCCATGCTAGATATTTCTCAAATGAGTTTATAAGAACGTGTTTAACAATTTGTTTGTCCATTTCTAATATGTTTTGAGCATTAACACGTTAAGCTGGGAGACTTTTATATGCTCCGAATACCTTAAATATGTTTCTTATAAAAGAAAAATTGTTTTCTTTTTCTTTTTTGTCATGTGTACCTTCACCTCAACATGATCTTTTATTTGACTAAATAATGTTAAAATAAAATAAGAGAAAAATCATTCCTCACTTTCTAGAACCAAGACACCAAAATAATATTTAGAATTTTCTATACGGAAAAATATAAATCTTAGAAATATTTAGATGATTATTGAATTAACCTAGAAAATATCTAGATAATATTGTATTCTTTAAAATTATCTTAGGAGCATTAGGATTTTGACACTTAGCCAAATCTCTACCATACATTAAGAAGGTGGAACCATTATAAATGGAGGAATGACCTACCTATGTGAACATCCACAAAAAGTGAGAGCATCCATCATAAGAGAGAGTGAGGGCTCCTAAAAAAGCAAGTGAGGTATCCCACAAACTCTTGATTGTCTATCTAAAGTTTTGTAAGTTTGTTCTCTCACGTTAACAACAAAGAGTTGTTTCTAGCATACTACTTGATCTCCTAATTTCTCAACAAATAATAGTATATATTATAAAACTCACAAATGAATATTTTTGCAATAAGATATTTAATGTAGTATCATAAACTCAAAAACCTGGTTTTTCCGGATCGGATAACTAAGATAAGTTTAAATTCTGGCCGAAATCGATTTCGGACAATAGAAATAGGAAAAGTCTTATATTCGAATTTAAAATTTCGACGAAAAATTCATGACCGGACCCGTTTTTGAGGTCGCACAAATTCGAGATAATCGAGTCGGATGGAATTTTTGCCGGCAGTACCTAAATACTTCTACATTTTGTAAAAGTCGTTGTATTTTTGCCATTTTCATACAGTATATTAAAATTTACTGTCTTATCCACTTATCTTTGGTTCATATACATATACATTTTGGCCATCGTTACCATATTAAACTTTTACCATCTTTGTTTAGGACTAACTTAACAGCAAGTGGTCCAAGGCCAAACCCTCAAGGGTCCTACCACTATGGTCAAATCCCAGTGGACAGAACAATAAGGCTAAGCAGCAGCTCAGCTCAAGTGAATGGAAAGCAAAGATATGCTGTGAATAGTGTTTCCTTCATCCCTTCAGACACTCCGCTTAAACTGGCAGACTACTTCAACATCCCTGGTGTTTTTCGCCCCGGAAGCTTGCCTGATCAACCAACCGGAAAGCAAATGTACCTTGATACCGGGGTCTTGGAGGCAGATTATCGAATGTTCGTGGAGATTGTCTTTGAGAACAAGGAAAATCTCGTCCAGAGTTGGCACCTTGATGGCTACAACTTCTTTGTTGTAGGGTAAGTGAAGAGTTCATTTTAGATTTATGCTTAAGATTGTGGTCAAGCAATGAAGAGATTGACGAGTTTTGTGGATCGGAAATTGAATTGATCATGGCAGAATGGATGGAGGAAAATGGAGCCCAGAGTGCAGGGAGCAGTATAATCTTCATGATGCAATTTCTCGTTGCACCGTGCAGGTAACCAAGTCCTATCCTGTAGCAGTCTTTTCCGCAAATTGTAGAGGATTTGTTTACTTTTGACTTTAGATTAAAAGTCATTGACTATCTATTCTCCATTGAATTAAAAAAAAGGTAATTAATAATCTGGTGCATACATTGCTTTTCTCCTTTATAATTCAAGCTAAAAAGATACGATCATCTAATAGTAACTTTCTCGATTGTTCATAAAGTGAACATATGTATTACTCGACCTTCTCCTCAACTTTAACCCCCTAGGGTGACAAGCACAAAGGGAATGGGAGATGGGCCAAATAGGGTTCTACGACATCCTAGCTTACACATCTATTGCACGCCATGAATTCCCAAAGTGGGAAACTTTGCATCCTTAAAACCTCAAGCTCATGTTGCGGTATGGTACTTTACTATTGGACCAATGTTACTCAGTAACATATCATTATCATATTTATCAAAAGATTATATGAAATGGGACAACAATAATAATCTTCTTTTCTTTTACTTACGTTCCTTCATCTAGGGTTTAATAGATTCAAAATATGTGTAATCTTACGGTTTAACGAGAAGACTACTATATCAGACCCTTCCCCCTCCCCCCTCCTCCAACAATCTTACCCTAGTGGCAGAATTTTGGAGCTGTAGATTTGCATTTTTTTTCACTGATGTTCCTTTACTACTCTTACACTCAAGTCCTTCATTCTATTGTAGGTGTACCCAAGATCATGGACTGCAGTGTATGTATCCCTTGACAACGTTGGTATGTGGAACATGAGAACTGAGTTTTGGGCAAGGCAATACCTTGGGGAACAATTTTACATGAGAGTTTACACCCCATCTCATTCAATAAGAGATGAATACCCATTACCTGATAATGCTCTTCTTTGTGGGAGGGCTCTCAACTGACTATCCTTTAACTTAATTGCCTCAAATTATCATATGTAATGTCCAAAAACACAAAATGTTCTTGGTCTATGTGGAAATGTGAACTAGTGCATTATCGCCACTAGGAAAAGTTCTATTTGACTCTTTCTTGAGTATTGATTAATTGAAGGCTTGAATTTGCTTGCTATGTAGTAAAACACAAGATAACAAATATGAGCATACACACCCTAGAAAATAAAGCAAATATATATATCTTGTCGATACCGAACGATTTCATATGAGTTAAATACATACCATCTATACTATTAAGAACTAACAAATAAGCTTAATATTAAGTTTTAACATAGATTATACTGATGTCATTTGTGTTACATGTGTACAAAAATCAGCCTTAATAAATAGACACCTTGTTCTATAGGGGGTGGGGGAAGAGGCTTTATAAAAGTACTTAGAAATTAAGTAAGAACAAGTTGAGTGTAAACTAGAATGTTGTCCAAGTGAACAACTCATGTTGCAAACAAGCCATATTGATTACGTTATTTTTAGGGGTGGCCAACCCCTGAGCCCTTATTTCAAGGTAATTCAATGGGTCAGAATTGGTCTAGGAGAAGAGGAAATGTCAAAGCCGAAGACTACCCAATCACCCACACAATATTCATTACAAGGAGGAGAAATGTGTTGTCCCCCAGGTTTGAACCAGAGTGACAGGCATGAAACATGGGATATTGGCCACACAGAACACCACCTATTTGGCAAGCTACATCAACTATTATAGCAAGTCAAGACTCATATCATACTAGTCGAGTGGTGAGTGGCCCACCCTCCCTGCCAGGCGCCTGTCCCCCTCGAATTTGGGGCTTACAAACTTCCTCTTCTGAAGAGTTTGTGTGTGGTGGTGAGGTTGTTTGGACTTGACATTGTTCCCCTTCCCGATCCGGTCAGTTCATAGGACTTCTCTGCATTGGCGGATCCAGCGTGGGGTCAGTGTGGTCAACTGACCCCTCTCAAAATAATATAAAGTGTTTATATAGCAACTGATAATAGGAAAAATTGGATAGATGAGTTGGCAAGGGCATTATTATGCAAACTTGAGGTTGGGGGTTCGAAATTTGTTGTCAACAACTTTCCTTTTTTCCCCAAAAACCAACTTTTCAGCTCCTTTTATTTGTTCAGCTTCCTTTCCCCTTCGTTATTTTCCTCGCTTTTCTTTAATTTGTGTGTTATTAGGTTTAAGTTCTTTAATTTTATTGTTAATTTATGTGATTTATTGAATTTTCAATTTCACTTCATTCATTCTCGTTATGTAATATTAATTTTAAAAACAAATGTTAATTTTTGTATTGTGGACACTATTATTTAGTTTATTTCGACCCCCTTCATATAATTCCGGGGTTCGCCACTACTTCTCCGAGATAGAGGGTTCAGCGGGTGGGTCAACTTACCAATAAAAAAAAAGACTCATATCATACTAGTGTTGCTCAATTCAACCGAAGTTAATTATCTATCATGTATCATGACATCAACATACAATCAAATCTAAATCTGAATCTCGTGAGTCCCATTTATGTTAAGTGAGGATCCCCAAATTACATAATTATAGACAGGTTATTTTTTGACCAATAACAGTTAGCATACATATAAGAAACATATGTATAAGTACGAAAGTTGTTACTCAGCTTGATTCTACTCATATGAATAGTTGTATTTTCATTTGGCAATGGGTACCTAAATAAATATATTATACTTAAATTGCATGTAATAATGTAGATGGATCTAATTAAACTAATTATTTAGGACTTAAATGTTTAAAAGTTCGAAACCAATAATTCTGAGTCTTGATATAAACATCGCAATACAAATATGTTTATAAACTTGGTTATATATTGTATAAATATTTTAATTTCTAACCCTAAACTATTACAATTTCTGAATTTAGTTTAGTTAAGGTTTCAGCATTTTAAACCTCTCCCTACGCTGACATTATAGATTACGATCCATCCACCCACTATCTAATTGCATGCTAATAGGGGCAATCATATCACATGCGTTTCCATCGGCCCACTATTTTTTCTCCCTCCTTTCTTGTCTCCCCCATAATTGGCTAGATCTCTTCTTGTACTTTCCCTTTACCTTTCTAGCCAATCTCATGTATTCTCTTGGTCTTCTTTCTCCCTAGGATTCTAGAGTATCCACAAGATATTCCTATAGGTATGTTTGAAAAAGAGTTTTTGGCACCAAAAAGTTCTTTTTGGGTTAATTAGTTGTTAGGTTTTTAACTAAAAAATTAATTAAATTGTTTGATAAAGAGCTTCTTGGAAGAGTTTTTGTATCCGAAAAGCTCTTTTGTGAAAAATTATTTGGAATAACTTTTTGGAATAGTTTTTCTGATTAATATCTAAAAGGGTTATTGGATCGGAATAATACAAACTTTGGGGTATTGGCCAAATACAATACGAACACTTTCCTTGGCTGCGAACGGAACCAACTTTAGCAGTATTTTCCAATATCGTAACGCCACCGAAGTTTTATGGGCGGCAACTCGTCGGAAATTTGACGTGGCAAATTTTTTGACACGTGTACGGCGGAGTCAATTTTTGACTAAATTTATTATATTTAAATGCCACGTATGCAAGGATTTTAATTTTAAAAAAAAAAGAAAATCTCTCTCCTCCTTCTTTCTGTCTCTCTCGCTCTCGCTCGTCTCCCCTGCTCCTCGCTCTCATCCCTCTCTCGAATCTCTCGCTCTCGCTCTTCTCCCTCTATCTGTCTCTCTTGCTCCCGTTCTCTTCCCTCTGTCTCGTCTCTCTCGCTACCGCTCTCTTCCCTCTCTCTATCTCTCTCCCTTCCCGGCTCCCTCTGTCTCTCTCTCGTCGCTCTCTGCAGGGAAAGAACTAGGAAACAAAAATTAGCATTCATCGGCAAAATAGAGGTTGGCTACAACAATTGAAGGGTGAGTTTCAATTGAATATAATGATGAGAGATGCCACAAATTCACATGTTGCACAGACCTAAAGATATACGAGAATGACATGCCTTTATGTGATGCAAATTTGGCTTTTGTGATGTAATGACTCATGGCAAGCTAGGGCTCACACGGCCTCCATAGCTTGACACCGGAGCTAAGCTTCTCCGGCACATTAGCGGACCAAATTTCCAAGTCCGGCAATGGTCCAGTCAATGCCGGATAGTTCCCACTCTCATTCTCGGGCATCTTCTTCCAATTCACAAATTGCCCACCAAGTGCTCGACAGATTGCCTCAATGGTTAAATTGGCCTCCCACCCTCTCTTACCCCCACTCGCATTCGCCCCACCACAGTTCACCATTATCCGGCCATTGGGCATGAGTTTCTCCCTCATTTCCACCCAAGTCTCGGACTTCTCCAACTCGAGCAAGACCTTGGCATCGGCAAATAAATCGACAACAATCCCAAGCATACCCTCCTTCAACACTGCCCAATGGAGCCAAAGCATTGCCAACACAAACACGGAGAACCCCACCGGACTCATTGCCCTTTTCAAGATCGAAATCCCAAAAACTACCTTACTCTATCAACCAAAATCTCATCGAGCTCCCATCCATCAATGATCAAAGATGGCCAAAAGTCGAGCACTAAATAATCTTCTTCTTCTTCTTCTTCTTCTCGTTGTTGTATTCGCTTCTAGTTGTAGTCAAAACTAAATAATCTTCTTCTTCTTCTCGTTCGTTGTTCATTTATTGTGTTTGTAGGCGAGCTCGGATTGGGTCGGATTCGCCTATTACCGGGAGAGAGAGGAAGAGAGCGAGAGCGAGGGATTCAGAGAGAGGGATGAGAGCGAGGAGCAGGGGAAGAGAGAGAGACAGAGAGAGGGAGGAGAGCGAGAGAGACGGAGGAGAGACGAGCGGGAGAGACGAGCAAGAGCGAGAGAGACAGAGATAGCAAGAGCGAGGAGCAGGGGAGAGAGAGAGGGGAGACGAGCGAGAGCGAGAGAGGGAGGAGAGATATTTTTTTAAAATTAAAATCCTTGCATATGTGGCATTTAAATATAATAAATTTAGTCAAAAAATTAACTCCGCCGTACACGTGTCAAAAAATTTGCCACATCAGATTTCCGACGAGTTTTCGCCCATAAAACTCGGTGGCGTTCGATATTGGAAAATACCCCTAAAGTTGGTTCCGTTCACTGCCAAGGAAATTGTTCGTATTATATTTGGCCAATACCCCAAAGTGTGTATTATTCCGATCCAATATTCCTATCTAAAATTAACATATTGTCCTTATAATTTAACAAAATTACACTAAATGTCTTTAAAAAACAAAATCCTATTTAAGTTACTTTTTTAATGTTAATTTTTTAAAATTATAAATAATTTCTATTACTTAGTCTATCATAATTTGGCAGGATAATTCAACTCAAACTCGTAGGTACCCCGCTCCGCTCTACCCCTAATGAGATGGATTTGAGTTACTTTAAATAGGTTGGTATAGGTAGGTTTGGAAGTCATTGCTAATAATTAGGTTGAGATGGGGCTAAAAAAGGAATGTCCCATTGTCATCGCTAATCATAAAAAATAAATAGTTTTATCATATAAGTTTCAAAAATATTTGTCGACATTCCGTCCCCGTAGGGAAGCGAATCGAGTTTCCTCATGAATGTCGGTTTCACGAGAGCTGTGTTTATCAAGCAAATAAGAAGACTTTTGAAAGAGATTTTTAAGACGGGATTGATTGGCAATTTTTAGGAAATCATTTTATTTTTGAAAGCGGTTTTAGAAGTTTCGGGATGTTATTTCTTAAGAAAAATAATTAGAAAAAACAAGGGAGCTAATATGCCACAAAGCTGCTGGGCCGAGCGATGAAAACTACCAGGCTAAGATCTAAGCCCGGTTACCAACCTCGTGCCAGCTGTCGCCTGCTCGGTTAGGTAATCGACGCCGACTATCTAGTCGAGACCGAGGAACAGATTGCGGTTACATATCTTAAGTTGATACATAGACCAATTTTTTTCTAGTTTTTTCACCTAAACTACAAAGAAGAAATTTAAAGAATAAAAAGCCAAAACAAAGGAGTTCCGAGTCAATTTTAGGAATAAAAACTAACAAAACTAAAATAAGCACTTTTCTAAATTTGGTAGAAAACTCAAAATTAAAAAATATTTTTAAAAAGGACTTCATCGGTCTCAAACCAATAATGCGGTGTTTAGGGCCAAAGGTACGAAACAAAGAGGGATGCTCTTCATTCCGCCCATTAAAAAGACAACATCTACTAATTGAAAAGGTAAGTTTGAATCGTATTAAATCAAACAGGCAACCAACGAGCAAATTGCTAAATTGAAGCACTCAAACATGCTTTGAAAGCGATAAATAAAAGCATTATAAATAAAGCACTAAATAAAGCGATAAAAGAAATCGGAAAATATAAAAGTTACATCAAGCGGGAGGAAAGTAAAGCGATTACATCTTGAATCCACAATACCAAAAGCAATAAATAACCGAAATTAAATAAAGTGAAAAACAAACTTTGGATGCTTTGGAATGGTGCCCTCGGGTAGAACTACTTGCTAGGCTTGATTCGCGATCGGATTTTGGCGGAGTAACGGTATGGTGATGGCAAGCAAAAGATTCAACCTTTTTGTGAGTGATTTAGAAATGGGTACTTGAATGAAATAAGTGAGAAATAGAGAAAAGAGAGAGGAAATAATTTCAGCGACTTTGGGGATTTTCTAGCTACTAATGGTATAGGAAGGGGGAGGGGCAAGCCCCTGATTTATAGAAAAAAAAGTTAGGTAAAAATAAACCCTAAAATGACTTCGATCGTCGAGTGCAACTCAAACCGAGCTAAAAAAATGAAATTAGATAATGCAGAAACCAGCACCGGCTAACACGTCGTCTTACGGACGTTCGGAATGCGTGTCGTGCTTGGCCACCGAAGAAAGATAAAATGCTGCATTTTATGCGGGCTCGAGGTAATCGGCACCGGTTCCGATCCCGATTATGAGTCTAAACCTGTCTTAGTTTGATGAAAGAAATGATTGTGGGCCGGTGCAAGCTAGCATGGCTAATTTTGTGGTGCTGACGGGTTCTTTATGGTTTACTCGGCTTCCGTGATGTTGTTTTCAATCCAATCATGATCCGAGTTCGCAAATAGGACTAGGATTTCAATATTGGGCTAACAAAAATAAATAACTCAAATAAAATGATAAAGACGACACATTTTCGGTTTCTACAATTAGCCCATACTTTGACCGAATCCGAAAGATGAAGGGTCAAAGTAGACACTAAATGGTACTTATAGCATTTTACGGCATCACCCGGATGTCGAGTGATTAAGAGATCCGAGTGGATGTTTCTTGACCTGAAATTCGATGGAGTGGGGCCTAGACTTTATCGTAGCATGCGTTCGAAATCCGACAAGAAAAACCCCGAGCTTGGCCGGATCGAGTCCCGAAGCTCAATAATTTGCTAAAGCTTAATCGTTTTTGATATGAACCTTGGCTAAATAATTACAGTTGTACTAACATTTTGTCAAGTAAATAATCAAATAATACAAAAGTTTAGTATTTTACCTAAATAATTCAGTCGAAGAATACTTAAAGAAAAACTAGAAAAAGCTGAAATGGTGGGCCTCATGAGCCCACTTGCTTGCACGACTCGTAGGAGATGTCGACCACACTTCTCATAACCTAGGTGCCAGTGCAGGTCATGCCTGCTGCCACCTGATGCCTGCGATTGAACCAGGTCGGGGCTTGGGTCCCATTGCCAGCTATGACTTGGACGAGTGCATGGTTGAGGAGCGTGGACCCCACCAACCAGAAAATGGCTTGATTTTTGCTTTATTTTTTAAATGCCAACCGATTTTCCTATATAAGGAGGGGACTTGGAAGCTCATTTTGCACATCTTCACAACTCCTCTTCTTATTTCTTCTTGCTTATTCTTGAGCTTGTTTCTTATTTTTAAGAAAACCAGTGTGGTTTCTTTAAAAATCCTTAATATATGTCTCGAAGACGTCCTCATCCCGAGAGAAGGACAAGGGTCGAAAGCTTGACACAAGACTTGTTCCTAAAGAGGGAGTAGCAAGCATCGCCATGAATGGAACCCCAGTGACCTCTTGGTGGAGGCCAAAAGTCGTGTTTCTTCGCTTGCAATATTCGCTATGGTAAATGTCTTGACTTGAACTTCTTCTATTTCATGCTAGTGTGGCACATTAATTAAAACATTTCAAATCTTCATTCTTTGTAGAGGGATACCACCAAGAGTAGCGGGCTATCAAAAAGTTTTTGACACCTTCGGGGAGCGAAACTATCCATTGGAGCAAACTTTAACTAATGTCGGGTTTGGTTTACCTTATACCAGTTTAAGTTATTTGTGTGATCGTAAAGACTAGGGTATCACTCGGGTTATTAGTGAACGATTTTGGGATACCACCAACACTTTTCGTCTTCCGTTTGGGGAAATGACCATCACTCTTTTAGACTTTGTTGTTGTAACACCCCGTCCCTAAGAAAATAATTAACTTTAAATACATTCAAGAATAGCATGAGCGCGTGCATTTTAAAATTTCAAATATTTTCATATTATACATGTGTATATATATTTATATATATATATATATATATATATATATATATATATATATATATATATATATATATATATATATATATATATATGTGTGTGTGTATATGTCAATGTTGTTTAAAATGCAGGAACCGGATGGTGACAACGACGACGCACGAGCATATTCTATAAATTTTAATGACTCATAAGATAATTAACATTATTATTTAGCTAATTTATTTTGAGTTCTAAAAATCCGTAAATAAATAAAATTAATATAATTTTCTTGTAAACTTACTATTATTAAAAATAAAATTTCTAGATTAGAATAAGTTTATTGAGCAAGATAATAGTAAGTTTGGAGGATTAGGAAGTAGGATAGAGTTTAAGGAGGAGATTAAGATTGGGCTGAAATGAAGGGATAACTTGCTAAGGATTTGGGCCAGAATTAGGAGGAGTCGGTCGGCCTAGTGAGAGAGAAAGCAAGAGGGGATATAAATCCTAAGGAAACCTAAAAGCTGTTATTTTTCCTAAACCTAATTACTGATACACTCATAGCTCTCTCTCCCTCTCCCTCTCTCTCCCTAGCCCGGCGCCCTGCCTCTGCCCTCGTTCCACCACCACCGCCAACTGGCCATCACCGCAGCTTCGCTCCGGCCACCCCTGGTTCGACACCACCATCAACACCACCGATCGCCATAAAAAACCTCAACCGCCAACGCCCAACCCCACGGAAATCAAACCCTTTCACTCCCCGCAGCGCTCTGTTCGGTCGCCGCCCAGCGCCCGCAACCACCGCCGGCTACCGTCTGCTTCTACCTCGACCACAACTTTGTCACCGCCCAGCCACCAAACGCAAGTATACCACCGGTTTTGCGCCGGTTTCGGCCCCGGATTCGCGACTCCTTGGCCTCGGCTGCCCCGACCTCCGGTCGATTGGGTCACCGCCATCTTCCGGCAGGTCGCCGCCGCCGCTCATTGCCACTGACCGTCGCTTTAGCCACCCTTCGATCCTCAGTCCTCCAACCTTCAACCAGCCCATAAACCCTCCTAATTAACCTCCTCCATCTATTTGTTTAGGGTAAAATTTTCAGATTCAGTTCGTTAATTTAATTCCTTAGAGCAATTTTCAGATTCAGTTAATTCCTTTAATTCAAGTATTTATGTTGTAATCAGTTGTTTTCTTGTTCTTTTTGGAGATTAAAATTGGATTATGATATGTATGTGGTTGAGTCATGGAGTTTGGGAAGATTTCATGACAAGTTGATGATGTTTGGACATACTGATACTGCAGATAGATTGTGGACAAATTTTTGTGGACAAATTTCTGTATAAAAGACAGCCATCAATAATTTGAGTTAGAAAATGTTTTGGATTAAGTTAGCTAATTACTTGACCTAATGGTGAGATTAGCAGAAATTTTAGAAAGGATTTAACCTACTTGAGGAAATTGTGAAAGCTGAATTAATATAGGAATAGCATGCTAGGATTGAGCATCTCTTTTGCCTACCAGGACAGAATGGGTCAGAAAATAGGTGCATAGAAGATTAAACAAAAACATTTACATAATAAAATAACTAATAATAACAATTAAAGAGATACTATCTGACATTAATATATACAGATGTTTATGTATGCATCTTATAAAAGGAAATGAATAAATAAACCTTATAGGTTAGAATTAACGTTAATACTATAGAGGAGAAAACTATGTTTATTGAGGTTAATGTCTATATATATATATATATATATATATATGTATGTATTTAGAAGAAGGCTCCATATATTTTTTTTTAAGATTTATATATATGTATATACTTATGCATGGTATAGAATAAGATGAATAGATCGTATATACTAAAGATATCATTAGTATCCTTTAAAAAAGGTACTTCGTTAATTTTCATTTCAGAATATATTTGAAGTGATTTAATAAATAAGAAATAAAAATTCAATTTATTAATAAAACTCTTATATCCTTAATTAAGGTCATTCAGCGCCAGCGTCGTGCGTTCATCCGGATTCCGCTCGGAAAGAAAAAGAAGGAGGAACGTCGGCAAGGTACGTTCATTGATCGTGCCCTTCGGTGTTTTATTTACAAATCAAGGCCGGATATGGCCGTCATTAACAACAATGAAGAATTGCTTACAAATAATATTTGCCATCATTAATATGGACCCGCCCATCAAGTGCCATTATTTGGTACGCCCAATATTCGAGTTGGTAACACCGTAATCGTTAACCGCCTTCAACCGGACTATCCGATCGGTCCGGGTGTGTGCACATGCGTTTAGATGATCGTAAAGGGATCCATTCGGATAATTAATTAGCAACAGTTTTACATGATTCACTCTCCCTCATTTATAAATGAATTGAAATGCATGCGCTCAACTCAATTATTTCATAACCATTATTTTACTTGTATGATAGTGAACGTATTGAGCTTCGGCTCACATTTCGAAAATGTTTTCTTGTTTTGTTTTAGGTAAAGATGTGGAAGATTTGAAGCAAAGATCCGTTAAGGACTTAGAGGCTCGCAAGCAACAACCTAGTTAGGATATCAAGGGTTAAGTGTCGTTGTCGTAGTTTATTAGACTCGTAGTCTATACTTATGCTTAATCTTCGTACAAGTTAGTTTATGCCTTATCTCGAGACACTCTTTGTTAGTGGCAAAGCAAGTGTAACCAAGGTTAATCATATATATAGATATAGCCTTGCCCTTTCCTCTCGGTAAGGGCGGCGGTAATACCCCTAACCTACTTTCCACTGCGCTAATCATCGGCTAGCGGCTTGCTTAGTCTAAAACCGGTGATTACGGGTTTGGGGCGTTACGATTGTCCTTACGTGTAACAACCCAAGGCCCACCTTAGGAGTATTACATCGCCGGAGTTCCCAAGGCTACTTAAGATCTCAGCTTAGGGTTAATAGTTTTCTCTTAGATTGGCGGAAGCGTGTTTTTAGGTTTTTAAAGGTTTTCTCAAAAATTTCGGCGAGTTCCATCGATAATATGACTAATCCCACAGTGCTTAAAGCCTTACCCCGCACAAAACACATTTAAAAACTCAACGAGTCACACACTCGTAGTATACACAACACAAACTCAATGAGCCACACGCTCGAAGCAAACAAATGGATCTTTTATCATACATAGTCAAAAATTCGGTCCAACATACAACCGATCTTTACAAGCATGAAAACATAAAGCACCTAACAAGTCCGGAGATGTCCTATCCATTGGTCCTCTTCTTCTAAAAGCCAAAAGTAACTCCTGGGAGCCTTAACTTCTATACCGAAAATGTTGGTGAGGTCATGAGCTCCACGAGTCTAGTGAATAACCCAAACCCAACCCCTGGTTTTACTTTGCACATTAATTCATTAACAAACACACGTAAGTTCACTATTCATTCATAACATGCGATTTAGATCATACATGCTTAAGATACGCAAGATACTAAAACTTACCAACTTACCAAGCGGCACATATGACATCAATTACTCATGAATTCAATTAGAACATACTTCATTTCTTTTTCTACGCAAGTACTTCATAGAATCATTCATCATGTAAGTCACTCATCACGTATATCGTATTAATTTCTTATGAAATCGGGGTTCATTCTTCTTTTCATTCTTCTTCTTGAGTTCATTCATGCATTTCATAAATCATTAATTCTTTCTTTCTTGTTCATCATGTATAATAATTCGTTTCTTCATATTATAATTCTTTAAGTCTTCTTAGTTTTGAATGGAAAGAAGATTTATGTCTTGATCTAAAGGCCCAATTCTTGGAGCCAAAATAATTCATGGACTCGGTTCTTGGAGGAAAAATAATTCGTGGCCTCGAGGCTTGCCTCAAACTCTAAAGGACGCATATCGTCAATAATTCGTGGAAGCAAAATAATTCGTGGCTTCGGTTGACGGACACTTCGTGGCCATAGCTTCGAGAGGGTTCTTTAATTCGTGGGATCTTATATCAATAACACAATCCTTTTTCCCTTCTTTAGTTGTTTATATTTCTTATTTTCTCATTATCTTCTTATTACTTATTGACAAGATGCACTTAATTCATATAATTCATGCTCAACAACTTCATACGTAACTTCTTCACAACTAGCAATTTACATAAGCAAGTTCCAACTCAAGTACAATCAATCCAACTCATATAGGCATGCTTATATCACTTATAATCAATATACTTTAAGACAAACAAGTTATAACATAAACATATCAATTATGATTTCTAATTAAAGAACTTATTGTTTCGTGATTGCGTATTATCGCACATAGGTGGTTTAGGGTTCCTTAACATTCCTTAATCATCACGCACTTCCTAAACTATCAAAATAGCTTCTTAAATTCCAATTCCTAGCTCAATTACTCAATTAGTTCCGATTTTTCCCAAAACATCACATTTTCACTCAAAAATCCATATCTTCCGATCTACTCATCCAACGCATACCAAAATTTATAGGAAATTGCCATAAATTATTACAAGCTACAGTAAAATTTTTAGGAATTTTGGGCAACTCATGAAAGCATAACAATTTAGATAGCGAGCGAAACATGGTAAAAATCGCATTTTTGTGATTTCTTTATCTTTCATGATTTTACCTTCTAACATACTTCAAGATAAGTTCATGGAGATCCCAAACATATAGCTCAATGATCATACTTAATAACACTCAAATATTCACAAATCACATAATTCACATCATGAATCACAATTAGTGAGTTTATAAATTCGAGTGAATTAGGCCTCCAAGTTCTTCAATTAAACTTAGAGTTTTTAATTTCATGAATCAATTTCAATTTTAATCCACCTAATTCATTTTACTCACCTTTGATTCTTAGTGGTTCTAAGAATTTCAATTTGGGATTAGGTTTCGAATTTGAATTAGGGGTTTTTTCTTCTTCTTCCTCCTATTACTATTCTCGGTCTCGAGTCCCTCTTACTCTGTCCCTCATTCTCCTTGCCCCTGGTCTCGATTCTGTCTCGGTCTCACCAACTCACACCTTTTGCTCGCCGGCCGTCGTTTTCCTTCATTCGCCGGTCGCCGAACGCTTGCTCGCCTGCCACCGCTTCTTTCACTCACTCTCCACCTCTCCCTGTCCCTACGCTTCTTCCTCTCCATTTCTGCTCCGGCTGTCGTCTCCCTCTCGGTCCGTTCCGCTTCCCGAATTTCCGCCTTCTTCTTCCTCGGTAACAAATCCTCACTACTCTTTGTCTCTTGTTTTGCTCTCGCTATCCGGCTTTCGCTTCTAGGTCTCGACCCCTCTCGCTCTTTCTCGCTTCTGTCTCTTCTCTCGGTTTCCTCTTTTGCTTCCCTCAATCTCTCTTTCGCTCTCGCTCTCTTTCCCTTTGCTCTGGTTCTACTTCTTTCTCCCCTCATTCTCTTGCTTTCGCCTCCCTTTTCGGACCCAACTCCCTCTCTCGCTCTTTGTTTCTATGTTCTCTTTCTTCTTTGTTTTCCTCTGTTTCTTCGATTTGTTTTTCCTCATTGTTTATGTTCCCAGTCTTATTTTCTCTCTCTTCATTTCCTACTTCCATATAAGGGGTTTTATGGTTTAGTGTAATTGGACCACTTTTCTTCTTTGTTTAATTCATTGCCGACTCCTTCTCCGAATTCCAGCTCCTCCTCTTTCCTTTGCCAGTAAATTCACTAAAAGCCAGTCATCACTCCTCCACGTTATTTGCTTGTCAACAAACTCTTCCCCTTTTTGTTTTCTTTTTCTTTTTATTTTAATTTTCTTGTTAGGGATTTTATGTGATTTGAGCTGAAAAATATTTCACAAGCCCATTTTAACTAACCCATGCTCGGGTTTCAATTCTCGGGTTTCAATTTCAACTCGGGAAAAATTATAATTCAACTTAATTTAAATTTTTGAATTTTTAACTTAACTTTGATAACCTAAATTCATTACCAAGCAAGCACCTTAAATTTTTTGGGTATTACATTACGGGTCGGGATTTCTCTGGTGAACCTTAGTATATGATCGAAATTTGTATAAAAACATGGATAATCTTTGGCAATTCTTTGGTCCGATAGCTTTTTCGATTTCCCTAAGCCAACTATTTTAACTATTCCATTCTTATTTCTGCTTTCATTGATGCCGAGTTGTGGGCTAGACACAACCCACGGCAACAAACTCGTATTGTGATTGCCCTCATGTTGTGAATGTCTATCTTTTCTAACCAAGGGTGTCTAAGGTCCATGTTCACTACTTAACCAATTTGATAGACTTAGACCGAATACGGGACCTCAACTAGGGTGTGCTCATGTATATTTGTTTGATAAGGGGTTACGTGCTCGAGGCTCGACGTACTACTCCCGAAAAAGATTAAGATAGATTCACGCCTCTGTCCGGCTCGTAGAAGATCATTGAGGTATGCTCTATTCCTCTTAGCCTTTGACTTTTATTTTGTATGGATTGAAAATTTACTTGCGTGGTAAATTTGCAGACTGTGGTTGTATGAATAATTTCCCCAATTTTCACCCGACTCGACGATTCACTCGTCATTTTCGGCAATGGTAGCATTGGCGAAGATCCACCTTGCACATCAAAAAGCAATTGGGCTTGCATATTTACGTCATGCTCTCAATAAAGTGGTCACGATGTGCTTTTCATAATTTTAATTTCGAGACTAGTATGGTCCAAAATTTAATTTTTCTAGTTCTTAATTCAACCCTAACCCACGATCCGGTATGGACCGTGGTATGGGTTGTGGGGAACCCAGTGCTCGGCTTTGGGCCATGCTTGGTTACTTCGCTCGGCTAACCTAGCTTGCTATCCCTGCGCTAATGCTTATGGGCTAAATTTTTATGTTTTTAGCAAGCCAACTTTCATCCTTGGTCCCAAAGTCAATTTTTTCATGATTCCAAGTTGCAAGGGACTTAAGTGAGAGACAAATTCTCTTGAAATGTCCTGTTTGGTGTTTTCCGGTACCTTGGTGAGCGAATTACACCCCAAATTCGTTGTAACACATGGACACCTTTCATTCTGAAGGATCTGCTGCAGACCATGTTCTATCTTCGTTCGGTTACTCCGGAAGAACATGAGGAGATGACAACCGAATATCCTTACACACTTTTCCCGCACACGACTTCCACCTATCCTCAATATCCGAGGAAGATTATGGCCCGAATAGTAAGCTTCAACCACTTGTTATTTGGTTTTATTTCTAGTATAGAAATTAACATTGTAGTAATATAGGAACTATTGGGTGAGATTCATATTCCTAGCCTTGATGTTGATATTTCTTTGCCTAAAGAGCCCCTACATATCGTACAAATTCCGAGAGATTCCAGAGTCGAATGTGTAGGACATCCGTTACCACGAAACTGGAAAAGGGTAAGAGTATTGTTCTCTTTATTTTAATTGTATGCTAAAAATACCTTTCTTAACATGATGATACTTTTTCAGTATGATTGGAAATAATCTCAAATAATTCCCATCGGATTCCGATCCGCTCTCTACGCGTTCGGAGACTTGTTTATCGGTTATGCGTTGCGATCATCTCGGGTAAGTCCAGTTTGTTGAAATGCTAACTCTTGAGTTCTTAGTTTGTGTGCTAATCACTCTTTTGTCTTCTTAGGATCGTCGCTCTAGGTCTCTCCATTCGGGAAGTTTCCTTGGTGGTTCCGGCATTCGTGTGGAGACATCCGACCAACCTTAAATGACATCTCGGTAGCACTCGCTAAAGCCGGCACTTCACAGCATGCATCTTGGTGCTCTCATGGACGGAGTGCTTGACCTAGGCCTAGTTTATTTGGATCCGAGCCTAACTCACCTGGAGCCGTATCGATGTTATGTCTTTGCAAGTGCTCGGCCGCTATGGTAGGCTATATGATTTTCACCGAGTGTCTTATAGTGGGCCTTATCATGAGGCCTTACTAGGGTCTGTTCACGATTCGGTTTGACTCATATCGTTTTTTTAACCGGTTAAGCTGGATTAAACGGTTCAGAAAATTATGAACCGTAATCGAAATTGGATAAACCGGTTAACTTGGATGTCGGTTAACTGGATTAATCAATTCGGTTTCACCGGTTAACCGGAACCGGAAATGGATTGGACAAAAATTCGGCCAACTAGTAGCAACAAGGCAAACCAATGAGTTCTTTTAAATTTCACCATTGGGCTAGTGAGAGAGAAGAGGAAATGAATTGGATGTGCTAGGCAATTGAAAGGGGAAACTAAAGGGCAAGGCAAAACACTAGCTTAGGCTTCATTAATCATTTCACCACTGGGCCACTGGACGAGCAGCCTAAAAAGAAAAAAGAAAAAAAAAACAACAGTGAGCGAGTTAGATAAGTAGGATTGAAATTTTTGTATAATTATTTTAAATGTTTATATAATTATAAATTTTTTAAAAAAAATTACTATCGGTTCCGTTCGGTTAACCGTCGGTTTCAAAACCGGATAAGCTATCGGTTCACTGGTTCGGTTAACCGAAAAATTTAATCGGTTCGGTTAATCGGATAAATGATTTGGTTTGGCCGGTTCATGGTTCGGTTTCACGTTTCGATTTTTGCACGACCCTAGGCCTCATAATCAACTTAGGATTTTAGAGCTAGTTCTTCCCACATGGTGACGGATAGATGAGCTTTAATGTCTATTGTAGAGGATATGGGCAACTACCTCTTTAGAGATGCCGATGATGAAGAAGATTATTGAATAACCTCTTATAGGGTGCTTTTGTTGTTATTTATGTACATCATACTACGATTAAACTTTATGCAAGAAAATGACCGCAAAACTCAATCTATAATGCTTTCTTTATTTATATAATGCGAAAAAGTTGAAAGACAAAATTCGAAAAAATAGCACTAGCTCCCATTCCCCCTAAAAGAAATAATAAAAAGAGAAATGAAAATGATAAGTAAAAAGCATGGTCTCGAGTAAGCTGGGCTAAAAACCGAAAGACCGTAGGCGCTAACTACAAAGCGGGTCAACGAACGTCGATCAACGGGTCGGCCCTAGGAGGGTTTGATGTGAGCGGCGATAACAAAGCGGGGTTAGGAGTCTTAAAAATTTAATAAATAAAGGCGTAGCAATCTCCGAATAGAACATAACCGAGAACCTAACTAGGAGTTCCCTAAAATAGATCACGGGTTCCTAAAAATTCCACATCCATTTCCCAAAAAATGAACTTCATGGTTGAGTTGACCCATTGGATGCACGATATTAGGGATATAAAAAAAGTAGGATTAGTTGTCTATGGACTGAACACCCTATTCAGACATTAGGTAGGTGAATATTCGTTAAACTCTTTTGAGGGCTATAGTATCCTATTGATATCCCCTTATGCATGTCTTCAAATTTGGGGACAGAAATTTGTGCTCGCTCCCCGAAGAATTGGATGTTATATTAGGTCTGTGGTAATCATCGTCGAACGAAACCAAGTGGTTCCCACGTCATCAAGCAACATGGTGGGAACCTACGAGCAACCGCTGGGCTCGAGCAAAAGGGATCCGGAGTTGGTCGTGATAAGGGAAGAGGTTAACCTGGCTAACCTACTACTGCATTTTTCTGCCATATATGGGTCGAGACCTACGCACGTCTATGACGTAGAGCTATCGTAATGTGTTTGGTGGGCGACTTTCTACCGGTGGGAGGCCACAGGGATAGGGTTCTTGCTGCATTATTGGGCCGCGAACTAGGACTCGGCCGGGCCATGCAGGATACGTAATTTTTCTAACCTTTTGTATCTTTGATGTGTAGATATGGTTGGTTGAGCACCTAAGGTTGGTATTAGAACCTACAAAGACTAATACGTACTTAGCGTCCCAGCTTCTATCAAAGGCCTTGTCATGCAACGCTAACCGAACAATCTACTATTGGATGGAAGAGGTAGTTGGATGCCACCCCTCCCGTGATCCGGTACATCAAACACCGGCATGTGTCCCAATTCGAGACGCATTCCACAAGGTACCCATACCGCGACTATTATTAGGATTTGAATACAGCGAACACTACTTCCCGACCATGTTATGCGACAAATGGGTTGGGTATAGGATATCCCCTACATGGATTATGTACCACCATCTTCGCGGTACAAACCCAACAAGTGCTAGGCGAGTCTAGTCTTAGAATGAGTATTGGAAAGAGATGGCAATAGGTCGGGTCCGGCTGGACCTGCACCCATTTAACGTTTTTGGACCCGGACCTAGACCCGACTTGGACCCGACGGGTCTGTGAAACCTAGACCCGGACCCGGACTCGGACCTGGACCCGGCGAGTCCGTGGGTCCACTGGTCTTAAATGGGTCTAGTGTAATACTTACATTAACGTAGGTTTTGGGGTCTTATTTCTAACTTCTAATTGTTTCAAGACAAAGGATCATTTTGTTTGAACCAATTTGGAAATCAAATTCATAAAATACAACATACCCTCTTCTCTTTCCTTTTCTTATCTCCCCAACTAGACTGCTGTTGGACCAAAGTAAGGGACTCTATATCAACATAACAAGAAACTAAGAAGCATCTTCCTACATATCAAGACAATGAAAACTTCAATACTTACATTAACGTACACTACAAAAAAACACAAAAATAGTGACGGACATTTTCCGATGGGAATTTCCTGTCATTACGACGGAATTCCAACGGGATTCCTACGGGTTCTTTTTTGAATTCTGATGGGAACTCGACAGGCTCGTTGTGTCGAAATTCCGCTTCGACGAACGAAATTCAAACGAGCATTTCCGTCGGAATTCCCGTCGGAATTTAGCAAATCCCATCGAAAAACTCGTCGATATTTCAGCTTGTTTTTGTAGTGGTAGAAATTCAAGCACCCAATAAATGGCGGAGAATCAAAAAGAGGTAAAGGAACAGGGGTAGATCGGTTTGCAAGAGGACTCGAATGCTGGAGAAGAAGATGGACACAGGAAGCCGAGAGATGAAGATAAAGACGAGCAAGCCAACGGAAAGTCTCTAAACAGAGAAGAGCGAGGGTGAATAGCGAGACCGAGCGGGAGACAAAAACCGAGCACAATAGGAAGAGGAAGATGGACAACGACCAAGAGACCGGCCAGAGAGAAGAGGGGTTGGAGAGAGGAGGGGTAGGAGATAACAAACTCCGGTTGGAGAGAACGACTGGAGATTGGAGGGAGAGCGAGAGGATGGGGGAGGGGCTGCATGAATGAGGGAGAAGAAAAGTGAGAGAGTAACTTTCGGGTTTACAATCAATATGCTACTGCCTACTCCTACTAGGATTTTTTTAAAAATATTGGGTCCAAATTCGTTGGACACGGACCCAATTATATGGATCGGGTCCAAGACCTACTACCATACCTAGTACTCGGATGAACCTAACGTGGTTCGGAAAGCCTATGGAGGACTCGATTTGAAGTTGTGTCCGAGTTCTATCCGGAGTGGATAATGGAGGTTGGTCCTGTCATGCACAAGACACCGAGGGCTCAAGAGCAAGAACGAAGAAAGGATGCTCCCGTTGTTGCACCCATAAAAATCCATAAAGTAGCTCCTCAAACCGATGAGCGGGATTGCAAGAGAGAGGCAAAAGTTAAAGAAGAAGAAAGGAGGGCTTGGGCCACCTTAACTCAGCCAGGATGAGCTCTAGTTGACCGGGCATTAACTAATGCCGGCTAGAGTCATGGCCTCGGTATGGGTCGGACTTAATTTTTGCCTAATTTGTTGAGTTTAATGCTAAACGTAATATTTTTTTCAACTAGTCCAAATTTGTATACTGAAATAATTCTTCACAATTTAAATCATGTCAGCTTAACTGTTCCTCCCGGAAAAATTTAACTAAGGATGTACGGTCCTTACCATTTAGGCCTCAATTTTCCTCTTGGTCCTGGATAGGTGTTCTAATTTACTAAAGGACCATGTCACTAACTTGTAAATGACGATGTTTAAACTTTTTGTTAAATGCCCTTGATATACGTGACTAGTATATCGAGATATTTTGTAGAGCACGTAACTATCGTTCATCCAATAAGACCAACTCTTCATACCTTGCTCTAAACCCAGTTTGCTTCGGCATTTGAGTTTTAGCTATGATCCTTAATAAGGGGACGACAATCTTTATTGGAAGGAATGATTCCACACCATAAACTAGAGAGTAAAGAATTGCTCCTGTAGAGTTCCTAATTGAAGTCCGATAACCCTATAAGGAAAAGAGTAATTTATCGGGAAGTGGATCGAGTTTCCTCATGAATATCGACTTCACGCGAGGTGTGCTTATCAAGCGAACGATAAGGCTTTTGAAAGAGATTTTAAAGAAGGGATTGATTAGCGATTTTTAGGAAATCGTTTTAGAAGTCTCGGGATTTTATTTTTTAAGCAAAAATAATTAGAAAAATAAGGGAATTAATTTGCCACAAAGCTACCGGCCCGGGAAGTGAAAATTGTCTCGTGGTCGATCGTGAGGTAAGCCCGGTTACCAACTAGCGCCGATTGTCGCCTGCTCGGTTTGGTAATCCACATCGGCTATCCGGCCGGGATCGAGGAATCAATTTTGGTCAAATAGCTTAAGCTGCTAAATTGACCAATTTTTTCCAGCTTTTTCACCTGGAAAGTCGAGAAATTTAAAGAATAAAAAGACAAAACAAAAGCATCACTAGTCAGTTTTAGGAATAAATAACAAAAATAAAATACACATTTTTCTAAATTTGGTACAAAAACTCAAAATCAGAAAAGGTTTTTAAAAAGGATTTCATCCATCTTAAACCAATGATATGGTGTTCCGGGGCAAAGGTATGAAACAAAGAGGGATGCTCTTCGTTCCGCCCGTAAAAAAAACAGCCTCTACTAATTGAAAAGGTGAGTTTAAATTGTGTTAAATAAAACAGATAACCAACAAGCAAATTATTTAATTGAAGCACTCAATCATGCTTCGAAAGCGATAAATAAAAGCAATAAATAAAGCGATAAAAGAAAGCGAAAAATAAATGAAAGTTACATTGGGAGGGGAAGAAAGTAAAGCGATTATATTTTGAATCCACAATATAGAAAGAAATAAAAGAACCGAAATAAAATAATGTGAAAAACTAACTTCATATGGTAGAATGGCAACTTTAGGTAAACTCAACTGCTAGGCTTGAATCACAATCAGGTTTTGGCAGAGTGACGGAGGGTGGTGGCAAGCAAAAGAGTCAAAAGAAGACACTTTTGTGAGTGATTTGGAAATGGTACTCGAAAGGAGTAAGTGAGAAATAGAAAAAGAGAGAAGAAGAGAGTTTCGAGTAGCTTGAGGGGATTTTCCAGCTGCTAATGGTACGAGAAAATGAGGGGGCCTATTTATAGAAAAAAATTAGGTCAAAAATAAACCCTAAATGGACTTCGATCGTCGGGTTTAGCTCAAATCGAGCCCGAAGCTACCGGAATTAGATAATGAAAAAAAGCTGGATATTCACCTGGCCCAAAACGACGTTGCTTGCATTTCCGAAAATCGGCGTCGGCTAAAACGTCATCGTACGGATGTTCGAAATGCGTGTCGTGCTTGCCGGCTGAAGAAAAGATAAAATTTTGCGTTTTACACAGGCTCGAGGTAACCAGCGCCCGTTCCGATCCTGGTTGGGAGTCCGAACTCGTCTTGGTTCAACCGAAAGAAATGGTTGTGGGCCGATTCAAGCAAACATGGCTAATTTTGTGGTGTTAACGCGTTCTTTGTGGTTAACTAGCTTCCTTCACGCTGTTTTCAATCCAATCATGACCCGAATTCACAAAAAGGACTGGGATTTCATCATCGGGGTAACAAAAACAAATAACTCAAATAAAAATTTAAGGATGACACGTTTTCGGTATCTACAATATTATTAAAAAGGAGATAAAGTCAATAGTAAATAAAAATATTTTCGTAACCACAGTTTGGGTTGAGATGTAAGTTTACTTTATATATCGGAGAAGAAAAATAAACATTTAATATTAGAATTGTAATGTTTAAATAGATAGTGAAATTGAGCTATAATTGTATATGAAATTTCACCAAATAACTTCGTTCAAAACAACTAATTTTATCAAGTACATTTTCAACAAACAATTAATACAAACAACTAATTTAAACAACTAATACAAACAATTAACAGCTAACAAGGTAATAGTTATTTGCCAAGCAGGTCTATGTCTTATTATGGAAATATAAAATATTCTTTGTTCTATCATAATTGTCATATATAGTTTGACTTTTGTTGATATTCAAAATTAAAATTTAATCATTATTTTCTCATAAATTTTAGACAAAGATATGTCACTAAATTATAAATTTTAAAAGAAATACTTTGATCATCAATTATCAAAACATTAAAACTAATTATATTATTTAAAAAATTATTGTTAAAGTTCATAAAAATTAACCAAAAAGTTGATTATGACAGTCATAGTGCAACAAATGAAGAATTAAGGGTGTGTTTGGTTGGACGGAAAATATTTTCTCAGGAAATTATTTTCCATGGGAAAATAAATTTTCAAGGAAAATCATTTTCCACCCACATTTTCCTTTATTTGGTAGAAGGAAAATAATTTTCTAAAATAGCTACTTAAATACAAAAACCAACCATAAAAACTTCATAAATATGAAAAGAAAAGGAAAATAACTAATTCAACTTCAAAACTCAAATATATATATATATATATATATATATATATATTAAGCACCTAAATTTGATAACTTTGTACATCTCCCTATGATCAAATTTTTTCATGTATAAAATAATAAAAATTAAAAAAAGAAACAAATATTGTAAATAAAAATTCATTTATAAACTTTACAACAAAAAAGGAAAAAAGATAAGGACAAAACTTGGAAAAAAAACTGAAGGTGGCATAGCAAGAGGAAAATTAACTTCTTTTCTCATAAAAGGAAATTTATTTTCCCTTGATTGAGGGAAATTATTTTCCAAGAAAATATTTTTCACTGAAACAAACACACCCTATCATGGAAAAGTTCCAATTATAACAATGACAATTCTTATCGATGTGAATCCCACTTCAAACAAAGTTTGAAATATCCTAATATAAACCATTTTACTTTTATAATAGAAAGTTTCAATTATTGACATTGGTATATTTACTCATTCATATATTGCATATGAACAATAATACAAAGATATATTCATTATCAATAGTAAAAAGCTCAACCATTATCCTACATATTGTTGATTACAATAATACAATGTATAAACACTTACATCCCCTCTCCCCAAAAAAATAAAAAAAGAAAACCTCTATTATTGCATATGACCAATCTGTAAGAGAAGCTATTGAAAACATCCTTCCCATTTTATTTGCATAGTTTTTTTAAACAATTCAAGCACAAAAACCAATATAGGAGGGATCCAACTTTGTGTCTTTGGCAATGAAAAATTCATTATAATCCATGGAATATCTTGCAAGGTATTCCCGGAAATGACAACTTTTTTTCTATTATTTTAAATTCTCTAAACCATTCTTATATTTTTTCCTTTCGTCCAACCATCTATTAACGTGTGGTGTGAGAGTATAATACATTATACTCTAGGAATTATTATCAATTCTCTAAACCATCCTTTAATTTTTCCCTAAAGTTATAGTGATTGTCGCTATACTACAACTACGACAACCACCATAAAATGAGAATCTCTACCGTATATTTATTTTGAATCAATCTTAACCCTTCATTATTATTTATTTTTAAATATGTTAAAAAAATATTTTAAAAATCTAACAAAATATTTAAAAATTTCACTATAACCGATAAAATTTGAAAGGGAACATATAGCTTTGGGAATAGAACTTTCCGTTCTGTTTTATTTTTGTGATGGTTTTGTGAGTGTCACTACATGTCTATTTATACATAGGGAGGAATACTCCTATTCAAACTATTGATCTTAATTTGAGTTTGCCTCAAACTAGATCTCCTAATAATAATCAAATACTACTTGCTAACATATTTTCTAATAACGAGTCAAATACATGTTAACACTCCCCTTAAGTTGGAGCATGTGGATTAACAATGCCTAACTTGGATCTTAGAAACTTGAACTGCTCCCGTCCTAGGGCTTTAGTGAAGATGTCAGCTGGCTGTTGCGAAGTGTGAATCTTGACCAATTGGAGTGTCTTAGCTTCAACCTTCTCACGTATGAAATGACAGATCAATTTCAATATGTTTTGTTCGGTCATGAAACACTTGGATTGTTGACGATGTGTAGGGCTGCTTGATTGTCACAAAATAGCCGCATAGGAGTATTGTGAAGGATTCCTAAGGCGGCTAGAAAAGTCTTCAACCATATTAACTCACTAGTGGCAGCGGCCATTGAACGATATTCGGCTTCGGCCGATGATCGAGACACGGTAGCTTGTTTCTTCGTTTTCCGGGATATGGGTGAATCTCCAAGTAACATAAAATACCCGGTCAAAGATCTTCGTGAGAGAGGACATGCTCCCCAATCCGAATCACGGAATCCTGTGAGTTGGAGGTTGTAGTCCTTTCGGAGAACAATACCTTGTCCGGCGGTCCCCTTCGAGATAGCGTATCACATGACGTGCGGCTTCCATATGCTCGGTTTTGGGTGTATGCATGAACTGGAATAATATGTGAACTGCATAGGTGAGATCGGGCCTAGTGATAGTGAGGTAGATTAGACGTCCCACTACGCGACGATAACTAGAAGGGTCCTCTAACAACTTTCCTTTTGCAAGGGCAAGTTTGTGATTTTGCTCGATAGGGAATTCTGCGGGTTTTGCTCCTAAAAGTCCACACTCATCTACTATCTCTAAGGCGTACTTCCTTTGACTTAGAAATAAGCCCCGAGATCCTCTTGCAACTTCAATTCCAAGAAAATACTTCAAAGGACCGAGATCCTTTATACTTGAAGCATCTATTTAGGTAGTCTTTGAAATTTTGACATGCTCGCTGATTGTTACTTGGCAAGGACTATATCATCCACATAAACTAGGAGTGCCATGAAGACATCTCCCGTCAATAGGTAAACAAGGAGTAATCTGCATACGACTTGGTGAATCCGTATTCACAAAGTTTGGAGCATAGTTTGGCAAACCATTGGCGAGGAGCCCGACGTAGTCCATATAATGATTTTTCAGTTTACAAAGCTTGTTAGGACTGGATGCGGTGTACCCGGGAGGCAATTTCATGTATACCTCTTCATTCAAGTCTCCGTGAAGAAATGCATTATTAACATCCATTTGATGTAGATCCCATCCTTTTGCGATGGCAACGGCGAGAAAGCAACGTACACTAGTCATCTTAGCCACAGGTGCAAAAGTCTCCTTGTAATCAATTCCTTCCACTTGGTGATCTCCTCACACCACTAGGCGTGCCTTATAGCGTTGGATGCTACCGTCCGAGTTTCTTTCCGGTGGGAAGATCAACTATGTCCCATGTTTCGTTTTGTCCAGGGCGGCGATTTCCTCATTCATTGCCTTCCTCCAAGACTCGTCTTTTACAGCCTCCTGATAAAGACGAGGTTCGTGAATCTTCATAGTGGCTGCCAAGAACTTTTGATGTGAAGGAGAAAAGTTAGTATTTGTGACATACTTATGTAAAGGATAACACACACCTGAAAATTCCTTTTGGCGTGGGATTGTAGCGAGACGGGGTTCTTCAACATAGCATTGTAGCAAATATAGTCATTCGATCGAGTAGGCGGCCTTTTCGTTCGATGCAACCGGTTCGGATTCCGAGTTTCGGACACGTGCTGCTGGGCAGCTACTTCGGTCACTTCTTCTAGCCCGAGTGCATGTTCTAGGCTAGGCGTGGCTGCTGGTTCGGTTGAATTTTGTCCAGCGCCCACCTCCTGCGACCCGGTTGGACTCTGTTCGGTCCCTTGCTGTAGTGGCTCAACTCCTCCTAGCGCCCCATTACTACTCCCAGCTTGGACTCGTTCGGTCCCTTGCTCGTCGTGGCTCGGCTCCTCCTAGCGCCCCATTACTACTCCCCTTGGTCCTTCATCCTCCAAAATAGGTGGGCTCTCATAGAATTTTGAGGTTTCGGGTTGGCCCAAGAAGAAAGATTAGAGTTTCTTTTCCCTTTGTCTAAATTTTTATTGGCAAAAGGAAAACTTTTTCGAAAACACAACGTCCCTACTTTCAAAAAATTGTGGGTTTCCAAATCGTATAGTCTCCAAGCCTTTTTTCCATAGGGGTAGCCCACAAAAATACACTTCCGACTTCTAGTAGAAAATTTGTCATGTCCTAGAGTTTTGGCAAAACTCAAACACCCAAAAGTCCTAATATGATCATAAGAAGGTGTCTTGTTAAAGATCAACTCATATGGGGTTTTTCCGTTTAGGAGCCTATTTGGTGTTCCATTTATCAAATATGATGCCGTCAATATACACTCTCCCCAAAAACTCAAAGGTAAACTTGCTTGGAACCTCAAGGCTCGAGCCACATTTAAAATGTGCCTATGCTTCCGTTCTACTCTCATTTTGTTGGGGTGTTCCTGTGCAACTAGTCCGGTGTATTATTCCTTGGTCGGCATAAAAACTTTTCATGGGCCCAGATTTGAATTCAAGCCCATTGTCGTTTCTTACAACCTTGACAAGTGTATTAAACTGGGTTTTCACCATGGCCACAAAACCCTTGAGATGTTTTTCGGTTTCACTCTTTTCCTTCATCAAGTAAATCCATACCCCTCTACTAAAATCGTCAACTACCGAAAGGAAATAATGGGCACCGCATGAGGATGGTTCTTTATAGGGACCCCAAATATCACAATGAATGATGTCAAACAAGTTTTCAGCTTTATTTTCACTTAAAGAAAATTTATGTCTTGTTTGCTTTGCACGAAGACAAATCTCACACACATCACCCAATTTTTGTGTACCAGAACAATCTAAAGATTTAGAAAACAAACCCATGACTCCGAAAGAAGGATGACCCATTCGCTTATGCCACAATTGTTCGGTGTTGACAGCATTTGCTTGAAACTTCTTCTTTTCCTTTTCTTCGTAATAATAAACCATGTCTCGTTCTTCACCCGTACCAATCGGAATCTTCGTAGTGTGGTCCTGTATAACACAAGAATTTTTGTCAAATGTCACTATGCAATTCAAGTCCTTACACATGCGAGCTACTGAGATAAGATTGCAATTTAAAGAGGGAACAAGCAAAGTATTATGTAAAATCGGTTCTTTTGTCAAATCTATTGTCCTTCTTCTTGTGGCTATGGTTGTCTCCCCGTTAGGGAGGTCGATTGTCACTTGGACAAATTGGCTCCAAATTCCTCATCAAATTCGCTTTGCTTGTCATGTGGGTCGATGCCCCACTATCAATCAGCCAAGGTGATTTGCTCGTGAGGCTTTCTCCGATCTTGGGTGCTTCAATAAGAGATAGAGGTTTTTGGATCTGCTCTAATACCATGATAAAATTTGAAAGGGAACATATAGCTTTGGGAATATAACTTTCCGTTACTGTTTTATTTTTGTGATGGTTTTGTGAGTGTCACTACATGTCTATTTATACATAGGGAGGAATACTCATATTCAAACTATTGATCTCAATTTGAGTTTGCCTCAAACTAGATCTTCTAATAATAATCAAATACTACTTGCTAACATATTTTCTAATAACGAGTCAAATACATGTTAACAATAACAATTAAATGTGATTATATTTAGTATTATCTAATAACTCACCGCCAAAACGACTAACGAGTACAACTAAAACAAAAGAAAAAACCAAGCCCAACAACCCCCCAACCAAAGTTTCAAAATCGAGTATGCCCCATTATTGCGTGCCCTTCCTCCTCCACCATGGAATCCGGCCACCATGAAACCTCTTGAAAAGTTCTCACCCCCACCTCCTATCTACTCCCGTTAAAATCATGGTATGCCTGTTGAGAATTTTGCCAATGAAGGCATAGAAATGACTAAGATGTGGCTCTGTCAACCTTTGCCCACAACAATTCTTTCACACAAGCAGCGCCCTTTGTCCGGGTCGCTTGCCGGCGACGGCGATAGCGACGACTATGAGTAGAGTCTGACCTCATGAACGGTGAAACTTTTTGGGTTCAGGGGATTTTTGGGAGTGATTAAAATTAGTAAAAAGCTCGTTGGAAACCGGAAACACATCGCCGGAATTAATGAAGGATTGACATTTTGATTTTATCATATTCAATGACAGAAAATTAATTGGTTATTTGCGTGAAGAACAGTAAGGGAATGGGTTTGATTAACAAATTCAGTCATTCTTTTTAAGGCAATTGATGAATTAGTAAAGAGCCAAAGATTTCTTTACTAATTAGTTTTTATGTGAAATTAAAAATATTTTTTCAAGTTTTAAAAATTAATTTTAATTAAAATTAAAATTATAAATATGAATGATGAAGATTTAACAAGGAGATTTGTATAGTTATGATTTAGTCAATTACGGTGATTATAATATAGCGACAATCACTATAAATGCGTCCTTATCCAAATAATAATTTTGGCAACAATAAATTATGAGGAAATTTATTAAGTGAGACAACTAATATCCATATTTTTAGTTATATAGATTGAGAGCATGCATATTAAAGATTCGGTCTAAAAAATTCGCATTGCCAATAATTACCCTAGACTTGCCATGAATATGGGCTTGATTAATGTCGACACTTTTTTTTTTAATGGAGCCAATAACATTTGATGATTTGCATAAATAAAGTTCTCGAAATAGATCGATGTTCCCTTCTTTAACTTGCTGTTCATTGAAGCGAATTATGAAAATTGCCCTCAACTTTCAACAAGACGACCAGGATAGAGGAATATTATATGCTGGAGAACAGCAGCAGAGATTCAAGAAGCAGCATTCCAACTAGGAATGTTGAAGTCACCATGGTCTTCCTGCGGCTTTCTACCAAAAGTTGTGGCTAATGAGGCTACTCAGGCAGCACTACATTCAGGCAGCACTAAATTGAGGTAATTTTATGAGGAAGATAAATTTGACACAGATTGTACTGATTCCAAAAAAAAATCCAGTCGGGATACAGGATTTTAGGCCAGTAAGACTTTGCAACGTAATCTACAAAATCTTGCCAAAATGCTTAGAAAATAGATTATGCACAGTTAAGGAGAATCTCATAAGGCTGTTTCAGAATTATGCTTAGTAAATAGATTATGCTTAGTAAATAGATTATGCAACTTAATCTACAAAGCCAGGGAGGAACATCACAGACAGTTGTCTACTGGCACATGAGTTGCTCTCTTACATCAAACAGAAGAAAAAAAGGAAAAAGATGGCCTCTATTAAAATTGACATGAGCAAGGCGTATGGTTGTATCATATGGGATTTCTCGGAAAAGGTCCTAAGAAGGGTGGGCTTGCCGGGTAGGTGGGTTAAAATGATTATGCAGTGTGTCGCAACCCTACAGTACATGGTCATGCTAAATGGAGAACCCATAGAAGTCACTAACCCGTACTGGCCTCAGGCAAGGCGACCCTGATCACCATATTTATTTCTACTGTGTATGGAGGTTCTTTTTGAAACATTAGTGGAGAGTCAGAAGAATGGCGTTATAAACGGTATTAAAGTAGCAAGAAGAATCCATAGGTATCACACCTCTTTTTTGTTGATGCTGCATTGTTGTTTATAGAAGTTTCACTAGATTCAGTAATCAATCTGAAAAACACCATAGGAGCATTATGTGAAGCTTTTGGACATATGGTCAACTGAACAAATCGGCGATTATGCTTTCAGAAAACGTTATGCAAGCAGAGATAGAAGGCTTCAAGTTAATTTCTAGCTGTGTGGTTGAAGGGTTCGAAAAGTACTTGGGATCCACACCCTTAATCCAAAAATCTAAAATTTTGCATTTTATTTTTTGATCAATAAAGTACCGAGAAGGAGAAAGTAGATTTACTATCACCTGCGGGAAGACGGGTGCTCATAAATGTGGTACTAATCTCACTTAATCAGCATATTTTGTCAGTCTTCAAACTTCCTGGGAAATCATTCAACTGATAAATTCCATCATTACTAATTTCTTCTGGGGAGAAAAGTCAAGAAGGTGTATGCACTGGAATAAGAGATAATAGCTTTGGATGGTTAGGGATGTGGGATGTGGGAAAATTCAACCAAGCCATGTTAATAAAGGAGGCATGGCGACTCTATAAGCATCAAGATTTGTTACTGGCCAAAGTTTATAAGGCAAGTACGGGCTAACATCAAAGGGAGAGAAGAAATATAAAACAGGAACATGGGGCTGGAGAGGTTTTTGTGGAGCAATGGATAGTTTTAGGAAGGGGTTAATATGGAGGGTGGGTAAAAGGGATAAACTAATAATCACAGAAGATAAATGGATGTTGGGATAAGGGATTGAATTCAGGAACCACAGCAAAAGACAGTAAAGTGAAGGGGATTTAGTATCTGGCATAATGCAAGGAAATGACAGGGAATGGAATGAAAGTAGGGTAAGAGACACTTGAAAGTGCCAGAAGAATATTAGCAGTACCACTGAGACAGGAACAGGTAGAGGATCAAATTATTTGGGAACACTCAAGAGATGTACACAGTTAAAGCAGGGTATCCGTTTCTAATGAGGTGGTAAAGGAGAAGTGAAGAGATTGGGAGGGAAAAGGATAGGGCAGATTCTGGAAGCTTGTTCCGAAGATTAAAACTTTGGTTGGAAGGTAATTCAGAATATGTTACCTTCATAACCCAACTTGAGGAAAATGGGAGTGGTGAGACAGTTGGAATATATATTCTGCAAGAACCGTGAAGAGACAACTGAGCATCTGTTTAGAGATTGTGAAATTGAATATGGGTGAGTTGTGAGTTGGGTATTAGGGTGGATAGTTCTATGGACCGTGAAAAATGGACGAGAGATTGGCTGTCTTATTTGAATAGAGGTAAATGGAAGGGGAAAATGAGGGCAATGGCATGGTTCATGAACATAATAGCGGAAATATGGAAGGAAAGAAATGATGTTTTGTTCAGCGGAAAAGTACCAAATCAGAGGATTTTATGAATAACATTCGTCGTACTTTCAAGAGTGGATGAAATGCCAAGTGACAGAGAAAGACAGTTTAGGAAGAAATTATTCTAAAGAGCTGAATATGGACGTCTCCTTCAATAAAGAACAACAGGGACAAGAGATGTTTGTTTTCATGACAGATGGGGCTTGGGAAGAAACCTCTTCCTCAGCGAGGGCTGCATGGGTAGCAGAGAACAATAACAGGAATTTGACGCAAGGCTATTGAATGGGATATACACAGAGTACTCTGCAGACAGAACATTTCTTCTTAAACTGCCTTTCTCTAATCAGAATGGCACTGAAAGAGGCAATTAGAAGAGGAGTGCAGCATATTTAGTTCAAGACAGACTCCTTGCAGATGGTTAAAGAACTCCAAGGATGCATTCAGTGATCTAAGGAGAACACTCTAATCAGGAACAGTATTAAAAATCTTCCTTATCAATTTACTTCGCTTTTCATTACATAAAATAGGGTCTTCAGTAGAAAAGAGTCCCGGTAGCATCTGAAATTGGTCTTATCTTAGATGATATTATTAAGCTTAGTTTGTCGTTTGATTTTTGTGCTTTCTTTTTGTCAAAAGGGAGGGGAACAAGATAGCTCATGCATTAGCTCATCTTACCCTGTGACTCTTCTGTTAGAGTTTGACATGAAAATAATCCGAATCATATAATAAATCTGACACTAAAAGACTATTGTATTTAAACTGAGATGGAGTAATAGTAATCCCCCTCTTCTTTGATCCAACAAACAAAAAATAGCAGCGCACCAACCGGCTAGAAAGGCCAGATGGAGGACACTCTCCTTTGCACAAAAAAAAACCAAAAATAAAATTATAGGTTGTTGAAACGTACTTTTTTATTTTATAATGCAACTAAGGTAGAACAAATTAAGGCAAATCTCTAATTTGTATTCGATTTTTGTATAAAATTAATATGAATTTTGAGAGTATTGGATGAAAATTGTACGATGTTTTTTATAGGCACTAGCAGTATGAAATTTAATTTCATTTAATATAAATAGAATACCAATGCTTTAAGGGATTTGTGACTCAATCAAGTAATGATATAACATGTGAAGTTGCTTAGGTTACCAGTGAAATTGAAGATTTGACTTTAACCTTTTTATTTGCATTGACATATAAGCAAATATTTATTCAACCAAAGAAAAAAAATCGAAGTCGAATCTCCCACTTTATTACGCCTAACTTGATTTTCTAATATTTAATAGGGTTAAAGTTCATACTATTGATGATCAAGAATTAAATTTGTATTATTTTTGTACAATATTACTAAAATTTATATTATTTTCATCCAAAAATCTTTACTTCCCCACCTAGCAACTCTAGATTGAGGAGTAGGCCCCAGTGGGGAAGTTATAGACACCTTTCCATGGAATCGACTCGATCATCATATTCTAGATTATAAGTTCACAACCCTAACTAATTCCCATTTTGGACGGAACTGATCTACTAATTGTTTGATTCCAGTTAGTAAGAGGGTTGACTTGTCACATAAGTCTGAATTTCATATTTCCGTATGTGAAAAGAAGTATAAATATCTCATATACAAGACCGAAATGAATTTCTGGATTTTTGGATTTATCAACATCAAGTTCATAACAAGAACAAAATTTTTGTTTGCCTGAACAAATTCAAGCTAAAAGTTTTTCAAAACACAAGAGCTACGGCAGGTACACTCTCCTTGGCACTCAATACCGTACAGTTTTAAACTTAAAATATATACACCAACAAACAATTTTTCAAACAAATAAATAATGCAAGAATAGGTATGACCATAATTCTATTCCCCTTCAATAACAAATAAATAATAATGCCAATCAGACTCTGCTCAATTTCTTTGTACAGAAAGGGGAAACTTATCACAAAATTTCATACTCGTCTTCAACATGTTAAACCTAATATAACCCCACAGTAACCAGCCAGTTGAATAAAGAATCGTGAGGATGATCATCTTGAGTTACCAACATTTAGAGATTCTATGGAACTAGCTCATCTACTTTCTTCAACAGCTTTTTAGGTGGCAGAGTTCCGAAAACCTTGTCCCACAGAGCTGAAGTGATTCCGAAACCTTTGTTCTGGATGCGGAAGTGATGATTCAGGTGGTACCTCTGTCGAAATAACCACATAACAATCATCAGATATGGGAAAAAACTAACAACAAAACAGCCAAATAATAACCATAATCTCACAACAATTACGATGGTACCACCTAGTGTCAAAATGCTAAAATAAGGACTAAAACCAGATATCTTACCCAGGAAAGGGAAATGTTCATTCTAAAACAAGAAGTTAATGCATTGTTTTAAATTTTAAGATGTAATACTCCCTCTCTCAACACAAAGAAAATTGATAGGTGGGAACAGAAGCGGTAATATCATCTCAAGCTTCCCTAGTTGCTCATCGTATTAGGCTGAGGAACTTCAGATAATTGAGATTATAAAGTTCAATTGTATATAGTAGTGACTGAAACTTATCACAATTCATGGCAGAGACAAGCCACTAACCAACTTTTTACGAGGCAATAACTAATAGATTATAGCAGGAAACTGATAATCAACTGTAAGAGCAAAATCAGTTACCTTAAGATTCTTTGGTACATCATGAGAGGGTTGTCCATGATGCAAATAGTAGTGTGTAACATCATACATCACATATCCCAGCAAACCACCTCCAAAGAGGGCAGGAGTAGTGGAAGGAGTTGCAAAAACCTAACCAAATTCCAGAACTGGCAAAACAAGAGACAAATCAGAGGGTGAAAAAATTGACAATTAACACCATCAAGGTGTCACCATTAGTTTCTTCAAACACAGAAATATTCACTGACCAATATTTGAATATTTTCACCTGGTTTTCAATATCAGTTCTTTATCCATCTATCGTTAACCAAATAACTATTGGGGATATGCTACAATTGAGCCAACAAACTATTGCATCCGTTTGCAATTGAGGGTCCAACAAGAATATCCCCATGCAAGCCTCATCAATACATTCTAGTTCACTCTTTGAACAGTTGAAAAAGTCACTTTCAGGCAATTTTTTAAACTCGAACTATAGTGTACTAAAGCACCGCCTCCATCCTATAAAGAATATTATACATTGTCAGTACATTCTCCTAATATTACACATGTTTCTTATATTAGGTTGTCCTATAAGAATAAGATACTCCTCCAATAGTGATTATACTACTATCTATTCCCTCTGTCCCAAAAGTGTCAATTTTTATTCTTGTCAATGTTCTAAATAGTTATAGAAGTTCATCTAGCAGAACTTTTTTTTTAAAAGGCTTATGTAATTGAGAGAAGAGGACATTGGGTTTACAATTACATATTTGCATAAGTGCTTCTACTTCACTGCCTTTCCATTTATTTCATTTAATAATGACTAATATACAGGATAATGCAGACTAGCCATTTAGTATGTACTAGATGGTAATTATCAATGAACTTCCTGATATTTGCAGAAGTCAACTGGGAACGAATGATCATCATTGTATATGATTTTCTCAGACCTACAAATTTTTGAGATCTAGCAAACTAGATGCTGAGGGCATGTCATTAGTACCTTTAATCACATCTTAGGGGTTGGAAGCTAAAGTGTCATTCATCTGCACATGGGCAGACATCTAAATCTATCTGTATATCCAGACATCAGCTTGCGTAGTTGTCTAGCAAAATACCTATCAATCCACAGAACTCTTCACATCATTGAATAATATTCATAAATATCAGTCCCGATAAGCTCACAGCTCAACCATACTTGACCTTCCTGGAAGTTGGGTACAATTAAGATATACACCAGATCTACATGTGATAACCATGCTCTACTTACCAGTACCTGGCCGTGACTAGTCGAAAGCTTCAAGGATTAATGTTAACCGAATAAGAAAAAGGATTCAGAATTAAAAAATGTTCATAATTGTATCATTTTCACAACAAAAATATTAAACTTCATATTTTGTGCTGTACACCTATCAGCACCAGAACTTATTTTCCCCTGTTACTAAAAACTGCAATCAGAAGTCACCATTTTTATTGGAAAAAATAAAAGGAAACTGAAAATGAAAGGCCATACTGGTGCTAAAAGAAGCATAATAATACAAGCTAATCTCACCAATCTACTTAACTATGTGACTTTCAGTTCACCTGACAACCTTATTTGCGTATATATATTTTGCTTAAAATAAGTGGCACGGGGGATGGACATAATGCAGTAATATTTCAAGCATAAGAATATTCTATTCTTCGCAGTTTACTTATCATATGATAAACAAGCATAAGAAGACAACTAACCGGGAAACATAATACAGCTGTTGCAGCAGGAGGAAAAACAAGGCGCAGGCCATCCATGGGGTGCTTGTGATGACAACCATGAAGAAGATAATGGACAGTGTTTCCCCTGCAAAGCGTGCCCATAAAAGAAGTCATGAAAAGTATACCCCTTTTCTGATATTAATGAAAATGGGGCATTCAATTTCATTATGTCCATCAAGTACACGTAAAATAGTGCCTTAAAAGAGAACAAAACGCACCAATAGCTCTTTGTTTTGATGTGGAAGAGGAAACGATGTAGCGTGTATTCAATCAACGTCCAAATGAAGATACCAAATACCACCATAAGCGCAATCTCTGGACACGTATGACCCATTCGTACAGACACAGAGATGCACCAGCACACAACTGGAAGCCAAATTGTAGGAATAGCCCACCAAACAGTGAGGGTTAGGAACTGTATCACAAAAGTGAAGTCAGAAACCTAATTACATATTCGGTCACTTGAGAACAAGATGCAGGTAAACAGCTTGCTAAAATATTTGCAATATGCACATGCAGGGATACATTTTACACAAAATAAGAATATGGATGTTTCCAAGAAAATTCAGTTGCATACCTCCCAAAAATCACTTCCAAAGAAGCGAGGACCTTCCTTGCTGACAATAGGTTGGTGGACCCACTCCTGATAATCCTCTCCAAGGTGACCAACCTGAAAGATTTTATTAAGTAAATAAAAGTTGCATAATAACTGAGACTATTTCAATCGATTCAAGCATAGCCGGGCCGGCTAATATGTTAATTGAAAAGGCCTCTATGAAGACAAAGAAGGTGACAGACCACAACCAACCACCACATTATATGAAAGCTCATTTCAACCTGATAAAATATGTAGAGAAACAAAAGAGAACAGTAGATGAGGCAGTACCTGAAAGACAAGGGGCTTATTTAAATCCACTGTGAATCCTTGAACCACCATCCTGGTAGCCTGGATACAGAAAATGTTAAAAGAGTTGGTAAAATATCTCTAATATCATTTTAAGGGTGAAAGTGATTAAGTTCACAAAGTTTAGTGATAAATAAACTCGCTAAAACTAATCTCTTTGCAAGAGAGGAAGGATGCATAAAGCAAAACAAACCCCTTACTGTAATTGATATGAGTTTCTCCTCTATTTTTTCTTTTCTTGTTTAAAAAGAGAGGGTGTAAATGAGAGATGCCATCCGTGCAAAGCAAAACAAACACTATTCATATTCAACACTATTCATCCAGCAACCATCAAACAATTTTACAAACATATTGCATAGTATGCAAAGTGGTACATAACCATTTAAAAAAGCCGAACAAATTATTGATAATTCATGAGAAAAAATTTAAAAGATTTAAGATCCGGAATATGGAATTGATAATTCGTGAAAATATCCAGTTGAGACAATGTATTCAACATCATCATCTCCTAAATGCATCGAACAACCAGAGAGAAGTCCTCTGCGACATACACACCCACCCCAGGGAGATTATTAAAATCAAACAATGATCTCCAAAAGTCAACAGCATCTAGTAGCAAAAGGGTAAAGATTTATCCCTGTTGAAAATAACGCCTCGCAACTTTGTGAAATAAAAATAAATAAAAGCAAAAGCTTCAACCAATGCAGATCCTATCCATGTCACCGGCCTTGTCCTTAACAGCTTGCTTCAAGAACACAGATTCAAATACCTCTTAAATCTTAAATGAGAGAGAGAGAGCCGATACTACCACATTTCATGAAATGCAAAGAACAGAATTAAATCAACATCCCAAAATTCGACCCTTAGCCTACCATCATAAGTGACGAAAGCATCTCCCTTACATCCCACAACCACCAAAATAAATAAATTCAGCCATTGAAAGAGATGTGAAGTTCAATGACATGATAATTAATTCCACAAAAACTTGGTCCCACATCAAATCATTGCCTCAAGAATCCTATTAAATGGATGAAAGCTTGCAACTTATACATCTATCAAATTCTTGACTCCCCATTCCCTGACACACCCGTCCAAGAAACTTCAAAATCACACTACTACCTACATTTTAAATTCATAACTATTCCGAACTTCCGATGCGAACATTTCTGAAAACAACAACTATCGATACCAAGGGTAGAATTACCACGAATCTACAACAATGCGGTCAAAATGCAGATCTAGAACGAATCAATTCACTCAAGAACAAGCATTGACAGCGAGTTCGTCAATTCTCAAAACAAATCGAAGGCGAAAGCAATCGGAAACGGAAACTATAACGCAGTTCGGATCTAAAACGAAACGGAAAATTAAGTATATACCTGAAAAATGAGAATCAGTGATCACTGAGCGAAGAATGTGACTGAAGCGAGAGAGAGAGAGAAAGAGGAGAGAGAGCGAGAGATGAATGTGTGGGGTGAACAATGGAAGAGGAAGAAGAAGAAGAAGAAGAAGATATCTATGGCGCTCCTCTTCGCTCTGGGTCTCCTCTCTATCGCTTTCTAGCTCGCTCTCTCCCCCTCTCTCTCTCTCTCTCTCTCCCTCTCTCGCTAGAGCGTCATGAATGGATGAATGTGATGGAGATTTTATTTTTAAAAGAGGGGAGGGAAGGAGAGATCCTGGCCGTTGATGGGAAGGTGGGATTCGAATGGGCCGTGGTATTGTTATATGCTATGTTTGATTCGCACGTTCACGTTGGATCTTAACGGTAGACAGCCTAGCATTATTTTGCAATTTAGCATAAAAAATAAGACTAAGAAAAAGATAGCGTCATACTCATACAAATACAACTCACTCCCTTTAGATTTCATATTCACATTTCTTATTGTCTTGTGTTGTGTTGTTGTGTCATTTCCGTGTGCTGGCAAGGTAAGTGTCCCCCATATCTTTTGGCTTCTCACGTGACACACTAATGAGGCCCCAATATTTTCTTTGATTCGCATGGTTTAAGCTGTTCGACCCGAATATGAAATGAGTTTTGTTATGTGATAATCCACCGTCTATTATGCAAATTAGATGTACAGATATTAATTGTTTTTATATAGTATAAAATTACATTATCAATTCAAAACTCTCCTAGAGAGAGAAAGTAGAGAAAGATTCTCTCGTCCATCCCCTCTACTCCCTTGTTATCCGATCGCTCGCTTATATTTCCATAATCCCTATCCACCTTATCACTTTTATTCACTCTGGAATGCTAAATCAAGTTAATTAATTATGATTTTTGCTGTCATCAATTGTTGAGGTGACTAGAGGGAGAAAATTTTTTGATTTCACAAGGAAGAAGCTTCCAATTGTTTCGCACATATCATTTACTCCCTCGCTCCCAGACTACTAATGAGATGGCGTAGGGAGGTGTCTGGGTCGCGACAGATCGAAGTTTAGCCCGAGTACTTCTTCTCTAATTGAATTGTTTCTCTCCAACAATAAGTTAAGTGGAGTAGTCGGGAGTTAAGTGACAGCTCAAGGCTTGGAGAGCTTTTACCCTATAGCCTTTACTCCCCAACTACCTCCGTTAGTTGGGTTTTCATTATCCCCTTCTTATGGCATTGTACTTTCTCTGTACATGTTTTTGCTACTTAAACCCAATGTTTGGTCGATTTGGTAATACTACTAAGTTTTCTCCTACCCTTTTTGACCATGCAAAACCTAATGTTCGAACCCTTGTTCTTCGGTGAGAGGAGCATCGTTGGTGTCTTTTACTACAAGTGATGGGATAATGGAGGATTGGTGGCATGAATCTGCTTTTGGAAAGGCCGTCAATACAAGAATATGGAGTGCATCGAAATCCAACATGCAATTAACTCTCACTAAACAACAAGAGGAATAATCCGGTATGGGCTTTTGGTAATCTTTTCATTTTGCATTGCTTCTAATCAAGGGGATAGGGAAGACCTCATAAGAGTTGAACATTTATACATACAAGGGTCCCTCTTCATCCCGAAACAATGTTTGCCTCCTCTTAGTTTTCAAAGTCATTCCTTTGATAAAGTAGGACTCTGGATACAGACTAGAAGGGATCCCTCTCAAATTTAGGCAACCTCATGTAGGAATGGGGTTGGGGAATGTGTTTGATGATGTGGTGCAGATTGAGCATAGCGAGAGTTGTGACTTTTCTCATCCTAATATGAGGATTAAAGTCAATGTTAATATTAAGGAGCCTTTGCTTCAGGGATTTACATGGAAGACGAGAATAAGGAACTATTTTGGGTCGGCTTCCGATATGAAAACGTTTTTAGGTGTGGCATGGTTGGGCATAAAACCTCCCAAGTGTAGGAAATCCCCTCTTCGGATACTGAAGCACATTGAAGCCTTTTACCGAAATTTGACAAGAAGGGATATATTGTTACCAAAAGGACATAAGATGTATAGTAACAAAATTAAAGCCTTCCCGACAACTTCAAGATTCCTCACTACAAAGATGATTTTTTTGGGGATGTAACAAGGCTATTTGTCAATCCGGATAGTCCCATGCATCCCGAGTTCATGGAGAAAGAAGAACAAGAGCAAAGGGAAGGTTTAGAAGGCGGAGGTGATCGATCACTAAGGGATCACCAAGTCGAAGAGTTCGGTCTTCTAAATCGGATAGATCCGTAGTTAGCTTTACTTCCGGATATCGGGCTTCGTGGTACTCGGGAGGAGAATGAGGCTGCTCTTTCGCATGTATATCCGGTCGAACAACAGGATCTTGTGGGATCGGCTAACTCATCACTTATGGATATAGATACGCAAAGAGGAAATTTTCTACAGACTTAGCATTTATGAAGAGCGGCAGCAGGATGACAAGTCAAGCTTCATTAAATGAAGCTATTAATATGGAGGTTGACAATCTTGCCGGGGCCACCAACGAGGAGGCTTTCCGCATGACGGGCCTATGGCGTAACATGACCCTATAGTAGGCTACTTGGAGCGGGCCCACATGTTCCAACAAGAACCAACCCAAGAACCCCCAAACGAGGGAACTTCCACCAATAGGGTCGCCCCTCTAGCAATTCCATTACCTCACTCGGACCCTCAATCCCCTTTCTTCGGCCGCTTAATGAGGTACTTCCATCTCTTCAATCTCTCTCAAATAACATTTATGAGGGTAGATTTTCAGTTCCCACCTCTACTATTGACCCCCACATCGCAAAGCATTTAATGACTTTCCGGCCTCAAATCCCGATCAAGCCTTCTCTTTTCAAAACAATCTGTCTATAAATACCCCCGATCGAAGGAACTTTAGGCCATACCTTTCTCTCACATCTGTTTCGAGTTGAAGAATTTATTTCATAAATTCCATACTTTAACTCTATTCTTGAGTTTTTGTCTAGTCAAGATACAATGTCTTATGAAGAGAATGAAGGAAATGAAGTTACACGACGTAACTCTCAGCAGCAGCCTCAACTGACGTAACTCAAAAGAGATCAACCGGCCACCAGTATCGAAGGAAAATAGGATGCTCAATCTGGAGGACTCAACGAGATACATCTCCACAAAAGGAAGGTCAATCGTTCTTGAGGCAACCAAACCGGTAGTTACACAATCAAAAACTATAGTCACCACAAAGAGGGATTTCGGAACAAGTAAAAGGAAATTAAGTTGCTCCCGCTGCCAATCACAACTAGATGAGGATAATGTGTTCAAGAAAGTTGTTGGAATAAATCTAAAACGGAAGGCTTCATCCATGCCGAATTGGGTAGTGTGAGCAATTCTATTTTTCGGAAGAGGTTGATTCCGATCTTGTGGTAGCGGTCAAAGTTCTTGAACTTAAGAAAAGAAAGATCTTAGAGATGAAGCCCAATGAGGATGCTCAAACAAGTATGTAAAAGATGGGGGTGATCAAAACAGAGGACACATGCCCTTCCAAAGATAATGATCGGGTCGAGGACGCACCCGGGAAAAGCCTCCTACAGAGAAATGAAAATTTGTGTGTGGAATTGTAGGGGATTCTTTCTCGCTAACAACCCTACAATTCCCACTATTAGATGGCTTGCTCGCGACCACTGTCCGAATGTAATATGTCTATTTAAGACTTTCTCGTGAGCCAACCGTGGCTGCAGATTCTCGTTGCGTTTCTTCATTTTTCTTTTATGGGTGGGGTAAGCATGATGGGTAGGTCTGGAGGCATTATGGTAGTAGCTAAGAAGTCGGCTTTAATTTCAGCCGTGGTGTGTTGTAAAAACTATGTCATATGTTCGATAAGAGTGGAGTTTGATATGTTGTTTTTGTCTTTGGCGCACCAAAATTGCATGAAAGAAAAGGTGTGTGGGATGACTTAGCGAATGAGATGATTAAACTAGGTAGTCGCATTGTCTTAATGGGAGATTTCAATCAAGTAGATACCCACCATGGCAAATTGGGAGGAGAGTCTAGAATCAAAGGAAGTGAGGATTTTTACAATGGAAAATCCTACTCAATCTCAAAGATTTACACTTCACGAGCCCCAGGTTTACATGGACAAATAATAGGAAAACTAAAGATGTTTTATTCGAAAGGCTAGATAAAGCATTAGCTTTAGAAGACTGGATCGAGGAATTTCAAGAATCCTATGTGGAAAATTTACTCGATCCAAGCATTTGACCATGGGCCAATTTTGTTGTATCTTAAGCGAACAAGTGAGTAGGAAAGTGAGAAGGAATTATCGAATTGAGGCTTGGTGTCTATTAAGAGCCGAAATTATGAAGGTGATCGAAGAAATTTGGGCTCACTCACATCAACCACATTCCTGAACGTCTATTCTCAAAAGGTCATGGGACAATAGATTTCACTCGTAAACAATGGTGTCTGCAGAGTGGAGGAAGAACGTAGAAAGCGTCATTTTTTATCATCAAGAGGTAATAAAGGAAACTCTCATGGACCTTCGGAGATATGGTTTGCAAGATTCCATCTTAGTAAAATACTAGTTGGGGAAAAATAAGATGGAAGAAGCGCTGAATGTAGCGGATTTGTACTGGAGATAAAGGGGAAAGATCAAATGGCCGCAACTAGGAGATAGGGAAATGCAATTTTTCTTCAAGTCGTTCAAAGCTAAAAAGCTTTTGCACAAATAAGAAGCCTCGGGAATGAAAATGGGAATAATGTCCATGACGTTGATCAAATAAGGACTACGACTAGAGATTACTTTGAAGGTCTTTTTAGAGATCCTCCCAGTCAACCGGGATGAAGTCTAGTGATCAACATTATGCTCGAGTAACTTTCGAAAAGAATCACGGATACGCAGCTTTAATTTTCTCAACAGATCCTTTTCAGGAAGAAGAGGTTAGAAAGGCGGTTTTCCAAATGGGAAGCCTAAAATCACTAGGGCCGGACAGATTTCTAGCATTGTTTTGACAACAAGTTAGCCCGGTGATTACGTCTGCAGATCCTAGAGACGCTATTCGAGCAAGTATGACTCCGACAATCAACAATACACATATACTCTTAATTCCAAAAAGGAACAAGCCAAGGAGATGAATGACTTTAGGCCGATAAGCTTATGTAATGTGATCTACTAGATCATTTCGAAGTGTATGGTGAATAGATTGAGGCTTATTATGAGCTCTATTATTGGTAAAGGACAAAACGCTTTTGTCCCGGGGAGAATCATTACAAATAGATGCCTAATAGCTCATGAAATCCTCAACTATATCAAGCAAAAGAAATACGACAAAAAGATGGCAACCATCAAGATTGATATGAGCAAAGCATATGATAGAGTTCGATGGGATTTCCTACATGCTCTTCTACAAAAATTAGGCTTACCAATGAAGTGCGTCAATCTCATCAAGCAATGTGTCACCGGGGTAAGGTACAACGAGCTTCTCAATGGTGAGCCAACGAAGTCATTATCCCAAGAGTGGGACTCGGACAAAGTGATCCACTTTCACCATATTTATTTTCTTGGTGATGGAATCACTTGCGGAGGCTCTAAGACAAGGGCAAGAGGTTGGGAGGATTAAGGGAATCAAGATTGCCGTAAGAGCACCTCATGTTTCACATCTCTTCTTTGTAGATGATGCCTTATTTTTTCCGGAGATGGATTTACGATCAGTTTTGAACCTCAAGCAACTCGTCAATATGTTCCGTGAAGCTTCAGGACATATTATTAATTGTAGGAAATCTGCAATTATGTTCTCAAGGAATGTTTTGGAGGAGGAATTACAAGGGTCCAAATTACTGTTTGGTTTTAACATTGTCCAGAATTTTGATAAGTATTTAGGAATGTCTCCCATTATTCCCGCAAGGAAAATCTCCCACTTTAGCTTCCTTATAGAGAGAATTCATAATCGAATGTATAATTGGAAAACCGACATGCTCTCAATGGCGGGGAAATTATTCCTCATCAATGCTGTTCTCGGTTCACTCGAATCAACATGTCATAGGGATTTTCAAAATACCTGCATCAACAATATCGATCTTGAATTCACTCATGGTTGCATTCTTTTAGGGAGACAAGCCAGGGCTCGAAGGGGTCATTGGATAAAGAAGGAAATGCTTTTTCTACCAAAGTTAGCTAAAGACCCGGGTCCGCGAGAAGTAGCCAACTTTAATTGTTCACTTCGATGAAACAAGCGTGGTGACTTCATAGGAATAATGACCTACTTCTAGCACGACTTTATAAGGCTATGTATGGAGTCATCTCACTTATTTCTCGCAGTAATCGAACAAAGATCCCATCAACTTCATCCTGGGGCTGGAGAGGACTCTACCATGCGGTCAAGAATTTAAGAGAGGGACTTCTATGGAGAATTGGGAAATGGGATAAAGTGGTTATTGGGAAAGATGCATCCCATCAACACACCCGTCAAGAATTTAATAAAGCTCCATTACCGGTCACATGTCTTCCGATGTAGCCATAAATTCGTTAATAGCAATTGTGGGTTGATTCAAAGTCAAGTCTTCCCTACCTAAAAATTAATTTCATATAAAATTAGTTTAATATTATTCTTCAAATTAAAACTGATATAAAAAATAATAAATATGAATAATAAATGTATAATTATAATACGGATAAGAAAACATAATATTCTCTAAATCCTCCAATTGAAGAAAATTCTCCTCTACTATGAGAGGGCCATGTGACTTGCGTAGCCAATCTTGAGCATAAATAAGAGCTTCTACCATTCTAGGAGTCAAAGAAGTGCGGAAGGAATCAAGTACCCGACCGCTGATGCTAAAAGCGAACTCGAAAGCAACCGTAGAAACCGGCATAGCAAGCACATCTCGAGCCATCATAGTAAGAATAGGATATCGCTTTTTTTATCCTTCCAAAATTGTAAAATGTCAAATCCATCATCATTTTGCTCACAATCATCACACAAATATTTTTCAAGCTCACTTTTCTTTTCACTCTCTAAGGTCCCCTTCTCTCTTTTGTATTTCATATTAGAAGTTGATTCACATCCATCACTTTAGGAACACTAGAAACCGAAGGAGAGACACAACTTGATGTTTCCATTTTCTTCTTTGGTTGAGGTAGAGAAGATGCATAGAAATCAAACATGGACCTTAAAGTGACCTTGATCTTGAGTAACATGTTTGCACTCTCCTCAACATAGTTGCTCCTAACAAGCCACTCAACATAGTCTAACTTGTACCTTGGGTCAAGAACTAGGGCAATGAATAACAAAATATTGATATTATCAACATTTGCCTAATACTTCTCATATTTGCCCTTCATTGCATAAGCCATGTTCTTAATGTAGTTATTCTCATCATCACAATATGTAGATATCGCATACCCAACTCCATATATTTGAGGCATATAGGCATTACCCGTCACATAAAGACATCCGGACAACATCAAAGTTGTTTCATAAAAGATTTTCAAGAAAGGTAATAATGCCTCAATTCTATTCCAATCATGTTGAGTAGGAGCACCCCCATATTTTCTCAACTCTTTCACATATTGACCACCTTTAGATTCCAAGTTACTAAATGCTTGTTTGAACTTGAAGCACATTCAAGCATCAAATATGTGGAATTCCATCTTGTTTTAATATCTAAACAAACAAGGCCTTTAATATCAATATTTTCCTCTTGGACACAAGCTTTAAACTTTTGAAGCCTAGCAGAAGAAGACCTTACAAATCTTACAAAGAAGCACGAACTTTAACAATTGAAGGATCAAGTTCTTTTAATCCATCTTTCACAACAAGATTCAATATATGTGCAACACATCTCATATGCAAGTACTTCCCATCCAAAATAGTACCCCCAATGGTTAATTCTTCTTTTCGGATACTCAATGGCTACATCATTTGAGCTTGCATTATCAACGGTAATAGTCAAAATATTCTTCAATTCCCATTCAATCAAGCATTTCTCTAGAGCCCTCCCAGTCAATTCCCAGAATGGCCAGCAATAGGACAAAAATTAATTATCCTCTTATACATATTCCAATCATCATCAATAAAATGTGCAAGTGAGACACATATAACTCAAATTTTGGCCTCGAAGTCCAAGTATCGGTGGTGAAACAGACTCTTGAAGACAATTTTTGAAAGAAAGTTTTCAGTTTGTTCCTTTCATCAATAAAGAGTGCATAACAATCTCTAGTTATTGTGTACCTTGACGGGGGAACAAATTCAGGTCATATGAATTTGCAAAAATCACGAAAACCTTCACGTTCCACAAATATAAAAGGCAACTCATCCACAATAATCATTTTTGCAAGGGATTTTCTAGTAGCATCTTAATCAAATTGCCAACACCGAAGGACACTCACGGTTTGCACGGACCCATCCTCATTGACAATGGTCTCACTATGAAAATCAATCAATTTTTGTTTCCTATCAAAGTTTGCAGGATACCTCTTACACCTAATCAAATAATTTTTCAAAGCACTAGTCCTATTTTTAGAAGAGGCTCGAATCAACCTACTACAATATTTACACTTGACTTGTTCTTCAACTTGAGTTTCATGAAAATGACACCAATATTCAGATTGTTTTCTTTTTCTTACCACTAGCTTCGGGTCGAGGTGGCTTACTTACACTTCGACTTGTCCGGTGTTTAGGCTCCTTTTTAATCTTCTTAGCTTGCACATCAACTTCTGCCTCTAAATCCTCCAATTCCATGTAAGTATGGTCGTCACTTGTCACTTTCATCTTCAACTATGTTGACATGAACTTCATCCGAATCCATATTACAATTGCTATTGCTAGAGCTCGAAACCATTAATCCCTACACAAAAAAAAAAAAAGAAACACCAATCAGCAAACCCCAGTAGAGAATAAATAAAAATGTCGTTATCAAAATATTAATTCCTTACTAGAAAATTTCGTCCATAATCGGTACAAGTAAGGACTCGGTACAAGTAAGAAATCAGTAGCGGGGAAAGGAATTTCGTCCATAATCAGTAGCAACATAGAATAAATAAAAAAAATCATTATCAAAGTAATGCACATGAACTCTAAGTCATTGAGAGCAAAACCGACATGGATATCCCAAAACGGACAATTTATTCATTATCAATTTTCCCAAAACAAGTGGCGGGGAAAAAATTCATTATCAAAGTAATCCATAATTAGTAGCGAGCATAGAATAATCAAGGCAAAACCGACATGGACAATTTCCCCAAAACACCAAACACGAATTCTGCGAAAAAAAAAGAGAGAGAGGGGGAACCTAAGTCGAACCGAGCGTCGCCGGGCCGGTAATCATCGGTAGGTCGCCGGTTGCCACGTAACGAGGATAGAGGGGGAGGCGAGAGGAAGAGAGAGAGGAGGGGAGAGCGACCACCGAGCGAGAGAACGAGAGAACCGCAGCAAGAGAGCGAGGGGAGCAGCAGCACGACGAGTCGGGGTTTCAACTTTCAAGCCTTTTATATTTTTTATAAAAATTGGTTCGGTTAACCGAAAATTTTCGGATCGCGAACCGTAATCGAACCGTGAACCGGAAACAATTCCGGTTCGGTTAACCGAACCGATTTTTATAAAAATTTAATCGGTTAACCGCTTTTTGGATCGGTTTTCGGTTTTTCAGATCGGTTTTTCGGTTTTGATTTTTCCGCACACTCCTAGATTCAACTGCTTCATCTCGCACCTTATGGGAAATATGGAAGGAAGGAATCAAATTATCTTTAGGGAAAGGAACATCGTCCACGAGGATATTATGTGCAATGTTATCAAAACCTTTTCATCCTGCAGGAGTAGAAAGAGCAGGGCATGGCAGCCAACAACGCTACATCTATTCAACATCAAAGGTTTAATGTCCACGCATCGTTCACATATGGTGTTCAGCAGCGAGTAATCTCGTAATCGTTATCATGGATGGGTCATGTGATAAGAACTCAAATAGAGCAGGAGCAAGCATGGATCTTTATGGAAGGAAGCGCTATAACCCATCAAGGGACATGGAAAGGGCTTCGCGAGAATGCTCTTCAAGCAAAGTATGTAGCAATTGAGAACGCACTCATGGAGGGGCGCTCAAGGGGCTATCGTAACATCTCCATTCGTACGGATGCATCATAGGTGGTGGCGGAAGTACGAGGTGATATTACCTATTCGAAGGAATCCATTATTCTACGCAGATACCTTTTTGATTTTGTCTCTATTGTTAAAGTTAGTAAGAACCAAGTGAAAGTGGCCAACCTGTTTAGCCCGAAAAGCTAAACAGAAAACACTTATGTAATTTCTCGCTTTTGTTGTTATTTTATCCGTCTCCTTTATCAAAAAATTATTTTTATATATAGGAAAGGTGAAAATAAGAAGGTTTCAAGAGTTTGAATAATTCTAGGTATATTTTTTTAATTATTAAAATAGATAGAGGCCCGGATAAAAGTTATGGAAGTTACAAGAAAACGATGAGTTAAGGACCCAACATGTCAAGGTTATCAAAACATTGAACAACCTCGGTTGGGTTATATAGGAAATTATCCTCCCATAAATTGATCTAGCATCCTACCCTAAATTTAATAAAAAAAGTATATGCTCCAATGTAACGCCCCAAACCCGTAATCACCGATTTTAGTCTAAATAAACCGCTAGCCGACGATTAGCGCAACGGAAAGGAGGTCGGGGACATTACCGTCGCCCTTACCGGAGGAAAGGGCAAGGCTTTATATGTGTTTTACCCAAGGTTTTACCTTGCTAGGAAACTACAAATTATGCAACAAGTACATGTTAAACCCGATACGAAATCAATGTCACTTGACCACTAATACCCCAACTTGCCACTCGCGAGCCTCTAAGTCCCGAACGGACCTTTGCTTCATACCTTCAACATCTTACCTAAAACAAAACAAGAAAACATTTTCGAAATGTGAGTCGAAGCTCAATACGTCCATTATCATGCTGTAAAATAAAGGTTATGGAATAGTTGAGTTGAGCGCGCAATTTCAATTCATTTTATAAATGAGGGAGAGTGAACAATGTAAAATTGTTGCTAATTAATTATCTCGTGTATTTACCCTTGCGATCATCGGGTTTCCCCTACATGTGTACACACCCGGACCGATCGGGAAGTCCAGTTGGTGCGGCACGGTTACGGTGTACCGACTTTGAACAATGGTGAAGTATTTATGGGCGGGTCCACTTTTATATGGCAAATACTGTTGCAAATGATTCTTTGTTATTGTTGATGTCGGCCATATCCGGCCTTGATTTGTAAATAAAACATTGAAGGGCACGATCAATGAACGTACCTGATGAATTGAAATTGGTTGATGATTTGGACTTGATTTCTTTCCTTGTCATATTTGAGCATGACCCTTGAACGTACGTCGACCCGATGGCCTTAAATAAGAGTTAATAGAGTAAGATTTTGTTTAGAACTTATATTCCTTGATTAAGTTGATTTAGAAATAACTTTATCCTATGCCTTTAGTTATTTAGGATCTATTTCTAACATGATTTTATGTCTTATATTTTTGGTTGTTCATGCTTGATTTCATTATTTCTAATTTGTGTGTTAAGCTATTTTTATTTATGAATGTACATAATTTATTTACTATGAACTTATAGAATCTAAACATGCATAATAACACTATTAACTTATTTACTAACAATTTCATGAATTCTTGTTGATATGCATTATTTATTATGTTTTTACTAACTTAATTATTAATTCATTTACTTAAGCATGTATTTAGGAAATTAGTCATCTAAGTTATAGCTATGTCAATATTTTGTTTATTTATTAAGCATGCACATAATGAGCTAATTAACCTTATTTATGCTTATTCTTATTCCTTCCATAAATTCTACTAAAATTATCTAAACTAAAATATGCATACGTTATATGAATTATTTTGTAATGAACTATTTTAATCTTGTTATGCTATTTTTATCTAAAATAATTTAGTTATGACTCTAGTAAGATTAATCTGAATTTTTACCTTACCTAAACTATGCATGTATAACTTAAATTTTATTTTCTTGACTAAGTTAATTCCTTGTTATTTATAAAAATGATTAACTTAAATATTGAAAACTTTAAATTATCAAAACTTAGGGTTTAGGGTTTACCTAAAAAGAGTGAAGGGAGGCCAAAGTGGTGGTGGTTGTTGGTGGCCACAGGTGGCGGCAGGAGCAGCGTTCAGGCGGCAGAGGTGGTGCTCAGGCGGCAGAAGTGGTGCTGGTGGCAGTGATGGTGGCTGGTGGTGGCTTAGGTTTTCAAGGAAGATGGGCTTTTAGGGCATAAAAGGAGAGAGAGAAAGTGTATGCTTGGTGGCTGTTGTGGTGGTTCGGTGGGTGGCGTTAGGGGCAGTGATGGGTGGTCTGCAAGTCTGGCTGGTGACGGGAGGCAGGTGGTGCCCGTGGTGGTTGTGGTGGTGGCTGGAAGTGAGGGTGAGGATACCAAAGATAAGGTGAAAAGTTGGTGATTAAGGTGGTTTTGGCTTGGATTTTCCGGTGATGTGGTGGTCGGTGGGCTGGCCTGAAAGTGACTATGGACTCAGTGCAAGGTGATGAAGGGTTATGGTTGGAGTTGGCCGGCTATAGGGGCCGGTGGGCGGCTGTGGAGGTGGCCGAAGTGGTGGTGCTGGGCAGCTGATGGAGGAGAGAGAAAATGGGGTAACATCATATTTTTGGGTTGGATTTTTCTGATTTAATTAGGCCTATTTATACTAATTGTGGTGCTTATCTACATGGGTTAGCTGGCCATTTATATTAATCCTTGCTTGACACTTAGCTCATGATTCATGTTTTGTTGGGGTGATTTGGCTAGCTTAGAATTAGGGTTAGTGTAATTTGATGGCAATTTCCTATTAGACCTACAAATTCATTGTATATCCAAATTAATACTTGATGATTATCTTTGATTATTATGCTTATCACCAGCATTTGTCATTGTACTTATCCATTTTTATTTTTATTTTTATTTTTATTTTTATTTTTATAGTTTATAATTTTTATCATTTTTTCTATTGTATTATTATTATTTTTGTTAATATTATAGTTTTATTGTTATTATCTTAATGTGCTTTAAAGTATGTGATTGCCTATAATTTAGGTTAGGTTAATTTTATTAGCAAATTACTTCTTAAGATTGATATTTGGATGTTTGATTAGTTGTTCATAAATTGTGCTAATTGTTTATGTAGCTATTATGTATGTATATATATGTATAAAGTTTGAACTTCATTAGAAAATATTTATGATCTAAGTTAGGGATTTAAATATGGCTTATGTGAATATAAGTATTAGATAATAAGTTGAAATTTTACGAGAAATGTCGGCCATCGGTTGTCGTTGTTCATATCCGGGTCCTGCAATGAAAATTTTGATACACATATATATATATGATATGAAAATATTTTGGAATTGAAATGCACGCGCTCGTTGTAATTGAACGTATTAGGTATAATATGCTTTAAAGTTGGGTTGTTACATCCAATTCGAAGGTTGACCACAAAAAATGATATCGTTCTCGACTCTCCATAATGAACACACCACCACAAAGAAAGTAGTTATTCACAACTTCTTTACAAATTTACCATTTATCTTCATGTCACTCCACAGCTCGAATTTATAAGCTTGGCCAAAGACTACGGATAAAATTTTATACAATAATGTGAACATTAAGTAGACAAACCTACGTAAGTTTTTTCTTTTAACATTATAAATGTAGAGAATATGTGCTAAGAGAAGAGAATTGCATCCTTTACGAGTTAAAAGTTTGTATAAAAATGAGTTGATACAAAAAAATTAAATTTCTTTGATCCAAAAAAATTACATATCAAATAGAAGTTTTTGTTCAAATTATTATTATTATTATTATTATTATTATTATTATTATTATTATTATTATTATTGTTATTATTATTATTATTATTATTATTATTATTATTATTATTATCTCATTATTATTATTATTATTATTATTATTATTATTATTATTGTTATTATTATTATTATTATTATTATTATTGTCATCATCATCATCTCATTATTATTATTATTATTATTATTATTATTATTATTATTATTATTATTATTATTATTATTATTATTATTATTATTTTGTATATTTAGCGCATGTTTTAATGACTTTATAAACTTATTTATTTGTCCTCCGTTTTTCCTGGTGAAAATAAGGCAGTGGTCAACAAGGTGTCAAAAGGTTCAAACAAGGAAAGTTTTCAAACTAGCTATTTTTACACTTTCTTTTTTTTTATTTATTATTATTATTATTATTATTATTATTATTATTATTATTGTTATTATTATTATTATTATTATTATCATCATCATCATCTCATTAATTTTATTATTATTATTATTATTATTATTATTATTATTATTATTGTTATTATTATTTTGTATATTTAGCGCATATTTTAATGACTTCATAAACTTATTTCTTTGTCCTCCTTTTTTGCAGGTGAAAATAAGACAATGATCAACAAATTGTTAAAAGTATCAAACAAGGAAAGTTTTCAAACTAGCTATTCTTACACTTTTTATTATTATTATTATTATTATTATTATTATTATTATTATTATTATTATTATTATTATTATTATTTAGCGCATGTTTCAATAACTTTATAAACTTATTTCTTTGTCCTTATTTTTTGCAGGTGAACATAAGACATTGGTCAACAACGTGTCAAAAGTTTCAAAATAGGAAAGTTTTCAAACTAGCTATTTTTACACTTTCTTATTATTATTATTATTATTATTATTATTATTATTTTGTATATTTAGCACATGTTTAATGTTTCACCGGCCTATGTTTTATCAGTAGACTTTACTCTTGGGAACATGTCAATTGAGGAGTATGATATTGTGCAAGAGTAGATCAATTTTCCAGGGAGTGTAATACGTTTGCAATGCTTGGAAGGGGAGGAAGGAGGGCTGTTTTTGGGTTAGGGCCTAGGTCCTGGTTGGGCCAGTGGCTGGTGGGGAGGGGGAATTGGAGAGGGGATGGAAGTTCGTGGGTTCTGTTCCACGCCACCCCCCAGCGGAAATGAAATTGTTTTTCTGTTTAATTCTAAGAGTTATGGGCTCTAGTGAAACAGGCAGGGGATTGAAGTTATGAGAAAGCCATCTCATAGCTTGGAGGGGAGTGGATCAAAAATTCCATGATTTCAGGGGATGAAAATTCATGGGTTTTGCCCTCCCCCGGGAATGAAATTCTTTTTCTGTTTAATTTAAGAGTTATGGGCTCTGGTGAAACAGCCAGGGGATTGAAGTTATGAGAAACCCATCCCATAGCTCGGAGGGGAGTGGATCAATAACTCCATGATTTCAAGGCTGATGGGCATAGTGAAACTTATTGTTATTGAATAGGTTCTTTCCCAACTCCTAACCCCTACCAAATATAGAGCCAAACTGCCTGTTACCATGCCATCTTCTGTGGCTTCTCAATTTCATGTGTAGACTCTGAACTACACATGATCCAAGGATATAAGTGTCTCTGCACCGTAACTCCTGCTTATTTTGTTGGAGATGTACTTAGTTTATATGATCACATCATCTTGCTTTGTGGCTTACCATTATTGACAATCCATTTGTGATATCTAAAGTTGCTTTTATGGTGTGATATTTTGGAGTGGTGTATGATTGTCTTATGGTCTAGAATCTGATGCATATATTCGTTGCATTGCTATTGTAATCATGTTATAAGCTCCCTTGGATTACATTAGTTGATTCTTATTTTTTCCTTCTCACTGAACAGGTAGCTCTGAAAACGTTGATAGTTGTCCATAGATTGTTGAGGGAAGGTGATCCAACGTTCAGGGAAGAACTTCTCAATTTCTCTCAACATGAGCGCATTTTGCAGTTGTCTAATTTAAGGATGACTCAAGTCCAATTGGTTGGTCTTGAATCTGAGTTTGTTTTGTTGTTGTTCTCGTATGTTCTTTGCCTTTTCTCTAATGCAATGAGCTTTAATTTTGAAACTTTTGTTGCAACTTGGGATTGTTCTGCATGGGTCCGTGCGTATGCACTTTTCTTGGAGGAACGGCTTGAGTGTTTTAGGGTTTTGAAATATAACATTGAAGCTGAGCATTTATCGAAGCCTGCTCCTGGGCAAGAGCACGTTTGTATTGGATCTTTTACTAACTTCTTTTTCTTGACTATGTATTTCGAACTTTCATTCCTATTTTGGGAGACATTTCAATGCAATCCATGGTGCGAGTTAGATTTTTCGTAGTTTATAGAATGAATGTCATGTTATCTCCAATATCAATGTTAGATTGATAAGAAATATACTTGATTCTCCCTGGTTTTTGCTGTGTTTTAGTAGATTATATAATGAAGATGTTTGCATGTGGCTTGAAAAACTACCTTAGTATTGCCTGCCTTTGAAATAACATTGTCTACGGGAAGCGTAATGTGCAAGTCAAACTGTGAAATTCCTTTTGGTTGACTTTTCCGTATAAAGGCTGGGGTCCCATTAAAAATGTGGACGGCTCTCTAATCATTTGAAGAAATAGATAAAATTGTATAGCCATCAAGGTAAAAAGGCTCAGAAATTGCATGTCAAGCTATATTAATCTTATTTTAATTATCAGGACACCCCTTGCTTTCTCTCTCTCTCTCCCCCTGTGTGTGTTATGCCCCACTATTTCACATTTCACATGTTTAGAAGGAATGGTTTAAAGATGGAATCCTAGTCGAGTTAATTGTACTTCTATCACAATTAGTTTGGTTCTGGTGCTGATTTACTGAATCTTGTAGTGGGTCTCTTGGAAGATCATCCAAAATCAAGGCAGTATAGAGTTGAAAAATGTATTAAAACTATGCCTTCATCTTAGTTTCTAACATGATGCGCATGATTTATTAAGAGAACTGAGAATTCACTACTTGATTATTTAAGTTTTAATTACTGATCAGGGTTACAGTAGAACCAGATATTTGGAATGTGAGGAATTATTGGAGCAATTGCCAGCCTTGCAACAGCTATTGTATCGCTTAATTGGATGTCGGGTACTTGATCTTAGCCTTGTTTTAGCTTCTTTTGTTGAGATTAGTTCTCATTGTAAGCTCTATAAAGATTTATCTGATTCTTTATGATTCTTGCCAACTGTGATTGGATATTCGGTGATCAGCTTTCTTGACTTATTTTCTTCTCGTGTCAGCCGGAAGGTGCAGCTCTTGGAAATTATGTGATTCAATATGTACTTGCACTGGTATGCCGATCCTTTGTCCTTGTACTTCTTTAGCTTTCATGTGAAGAGCTCTATTGACGATATCTAACTACATTGTGGCGATATTAGTTCACTGGATGGTTATTTGTGAGTTATAAAGTAAAATATATGATGGAATATGTTTTGCATAAGGAACCATGTTATTACTAGAAATAAGAAGAAATTTCATTGAGTTGATGTTCTTTCTCCTAGGTAGTTGATGGATGTGCAATCTCCCAACTTAAATTTGTTTTCATGTTGATCTTGGTGTTATCATAACTAAAACTTTTCAAGACTAGTCTTTATTTATTTATTTTTTTTTTTAGGGGGTGCTGTCAGTGGCAGACTGTGAGCGTGATATTCTGGGGCCTTATTGAGTTATTATGCAATGCATGGAAACGAGAGCCCATTTAACACATTCCTGGTAGACATCTATACGAATTTTCTGGAAGGGCGCATCAGGATTCGCTAACGAAGAATTCTTAGATTCGTAATTTTTAAAATCGCTTCCATCAATTCTGTTTGAGTGTTTATGGAGTTTTTTGCTCTCCCTTTTGTCGTATTTCGTGTGTTTCTTTTCTTCAACTGGCCTAATCCCGCATTTGTATTCAGTGTTCATTTTGCTGTCATCTATAATTAGAATTTTACTTTTATCCAGCTCTGTTGTGTCATTTCACCATATCAATAATTTATGGCTTTTTCAATTAGTGTTATGAATTCTGTTTCAATTTTTGTGACGTCAAAATCATCCTATACTAATTACTGCTTTTACTTGAAATGCAGGTTCTTAAGGAGAGTTTCAAAATTTACTGTGCCATTAATGATGGCATCATTAATCTGGTGGATAAGGTAATTTCTTAGCATATCACTGCTGAACTTAAGTACACAAATAATTTTCTGCAAGTGGGTACATTGACATTCATATGTTCTTGTGGCAGTTTTTGAAATGCCAAGATATGAAGCCATTAAAGTGCTGGAAATATACAGAAGAGCTGGTTAGCAGGTGATGTAATTGATTTTTTTAGAATGGTTTGAGGAATATGTTTGTGTTTTTGTGCAAGTAATATCTACAGTAGTAGTTATAGTTTTAGTGCTTCCAGCTCCAATATGTCATATAAAAGCTAAAAAGGGCCTAATGAAGTAAGTGTGCATTTTTGTGTCACACCCTTACCACACACTACCTTAGTTACTGCTGCTGTCTGTGAAGGGAAGGAGAAAAAATCTACTTAACTTTAGTGAAGACCATTCATATTCAGAAAATGGGAAATGCAATCATATATAGATAGAGAATCCAATAATTTAAACTTATGTACCCCACTAACAAGGTTCTTGAACTCTGAATGCAGGTTGCTAGTCTGTCTGACTTTTATGAAGTTTGCAAAGGATTGGAGCTTACTAGGAACTTCCAGTTTCCTGTGTTGAGAGAGGTAAATATTTCATTAAAGTTTTGGGTGATAATATTTTGAAACATGATGACAGCTTGTGTCCTGGGCCATTATTTGCAGCCACCACAGTCATTTGTTGCTACCATGGAAGAGTACATTAAGGAGGCACCAAGGGTGGTATTTGTTCCTAGCCAGCAGCTGGTTAGTTTGACGAGAGATGGAAGACAACTCTAAATTGCAGTTTTGTATTCTTGTAGAATTTTGGTCATGCTGCATTTTAATTTATTAGGTATTTTTGAACAGGAGTTTCCAAAGAGACTTATGTTGGAATACAAGCAGCTCCAGAGGATTTAGCGCACACAGCTGAGCCTTCTGAGGCTTCTCCTACTCCTTCGCCTGCTGCAACTATGGACTTTGAAGATTTATTGGTGGGTGTACTGCTCCTAGGTATAAATTTTGATTCATGTGGTTGATATTGCTAATTTCTCGAAGAAAAGTAATAACAAAGGCCGGAGAAATGTGGAACATCAAATTGTCTCAATGTGACTGATATTTATGTTTTTTGTCCACAGGGATTGAATGAAACTACACCGGCTGCTTTAGCCATTGAGGAAAGCAATGCTTTGGCATTGGCTATAGTGCCATCCTTTACATTTTCTGTTTAACCTATTGTTTCTGTTTTCTAATGCATATTTTTCAATTGGACATCTCTTTGCAGAAAATTTATTTATTTATTTATTTATTTATTTGTTGGGTTTTTGGTGTTTAATGCAAAGACTCTGCTTCAACATCAAATTCTGGTAATGCTTTTGCTAAAGAATTTGATCCTACTAGTTGGGAACTCGCATTGGTCACAACTCCAAGCAATAACATTTCCTCCATTACTGAGAGGCAGCTGGTAAGTGATGTCCACTCCTAGAATTATTTATGTTTTCCAACCATGTGAAATTTGCAGAGGTAGTTTCTTGAGCTGAAAATGATATCATGTTGAACTTTATGTAGTGGGGAAGTGAGTTGTTTGACTTTTTATTCATTTAACTGGAGGGTTGAATGTACATATGATGTGTTGTGTGCAGGCCTACTCATCATTGCATTCCCTTTTCCTAGCTTGACTATAGTCACTACACTTTCTGAATCCTTTGGCAATAAGAGCTTTGCATTTTTATCCTTTTAGATAATACAGTGACAAACAAGAATGCATCAAATTTATCATAGAAACATCAACTCATCACAAATGGCTCCTTATAAAAGGGAGTTTAGGAGTGTAACCCTCTTAAAACAACGTAGGACAGGATGTTGATTGTTTAATATGAAACATGACACTCAAACTTAGCAATTTTCAAGCGATTTCAGGAGGGTTATTTTGAATGATGTTTCTTCCCCTGCCTCCTTGTCTTCTGCATTTTGATCAAAATCTTCCACTAAAAGCTCATAGGCAAGGAAAAGAGCTTTGCAATGGTAAAACTTGGGGTAGTTGTGCTGCCCTCTTGGGGGTAACCTAGTGGTAGGGTACATGGTTTCCATTAGAGAGATCAACGTTTAATTTTCCCTAAATTGTGTAAAAATTTTACCCTCCGCTCTTTCAAGGGTATACGGAAATCACAATTTTGTGGGTAGTTGCGTCGGACATATCATCATATTCATATATGTTGTTGTTATTATTATTATTATTATTATTATTATTATTATTATTATTATTATTATTGTTATTATTTTGTATATTTAGCACATGTTTTAAGGATCTTATAAACTTATTTCTTTGTCCCCTTTTTTGCAGATGAAAATAAGACAGTGGTCCACAAATTGTCAAAAAGTTCAAACAAGGAAAGTTTTGAAACTAGCTATTTTTACACTTTCTTATTATTATTATTATTATTATTATTATTATTATTATTATTATTATTATTATTATTATTATTATTATTATTATTATTATTATTATTATTATTATTATTATAATTATAATAATAATAATAATTATTATTGTTATTATGATTATCATCATCATCATCGTCATCATCTCATTAATTTTATTATTATTATTATTATTATTATTATTATTATTATTATTATTATTATTATTATTATTATTATTATTTTGTATATTTAGGGCATGTTTGAATGACTTTATAACTTATTTCTTTGTCCTCCTTTTTTGCAGATGAAAATAAGACAATGGTCAACAAATTGTCAAAAGTATCAAACAAGGAAAGTTTTCAAACTAGCTATTCTTACACTTTATTATTATTATTATTATTATTATTATTATTATTATTATTATTATTATTATTATTATTATTATTATTATTGTTATTATTATTATTATTATAATTATAATAATAATAATAATAATAATAATAATAATAATAATAACAATAATAATAATAATAATAATAATAACAAAAATTATTATTATTATTATTGATATCATTATTATTATTATTTTGTATATTTAGCACATATTTCAATGACTTTATAAACTTATTACGTTGTCCTCCTTTTTGCAGGTGAAAATAAGACAAGTGGTCAACAGAGTGTCAAAAGTTTTAAACAAGGAAAGTTTTCAAAGTAGTCTGTTCTTACACCTTTTGTTATTATTATTATTGTTATTATTATTATTATTATTATTATTATTATTATTATTATTATTATTATTATTATTATTATTATTATTTTGTATATTTAGCGCATGTTTAAATGAATTCATAAACTTATTTCTTTGTCCTCCTTTTTTGTAGATGAAAATAAGACAAGTGGTCAACGAGTGTCAAAAGTTTCAAACAAGCAAAGTTTTCAAACTAGCTATTCTTACACTTCCTTGTTATTATTATTGTTTTTGTTATTATTATTATAATTGTTGTTATTATTATTATTATCATTATTATTATTATTATTATTATTATTATTATTATTATTATTATTATTATTATTATTATTATTATTATTATTATAAAAAGAAAAAAGATTAGTCATGATGATTCATACTCGAACCCAGCGGGCCGCCAATGCCAGGCAAGGTCGGAAAATCAGCCTCACTCGAATGGAAGAAAATATACACATTTACACACGCAACCGTAGAAATTAGCTTTCCTAAGCGAACCAACTCCCCTTTTCTCTCTCTCCTCCTCCTCATCCTCCTCCACCCTCCACAACCTCCGATTCACCTAGACACAAGAGAGATACGAGAGATCTCGGCGGAGAGGAGAGAGAATTTGGAGTGAAATTGACATATGGCGACCTTGACATGGAGGCAAGCCTATGGTGCCATCAAAGACCACACCAAAGTCGACCTTGCCTAAATCAATAGTGATTATAACGTCGACTTTCTTTCTCTCTTCATTTCCCTGTTTCTTATGGGTTTCTCTCTCTTTGCCCGTTTTTCTCGTTGCCCTAATTTTTCGATGGAATTGGTTTCTTGATGTGCCTATTTTTGGGGGATTGTGTTGCGAGATGGCGGGATTTGGATGTAGCGATTGTTAAGGAGACGAATCACGTCGAGTGTCCGCCTAAGGAGCGACACTTGAGAAGTAAGTGTTGTGGGTTTCTTTCTTGCTTGGTAGATCCATTTCCCATTTTGATTGATTTTCCATTTCGAGGGGTTTAGAGTATTCTTAGTGTGTTTGTTTCGGAGATTTTGATCGCCACTTCGCGGTGCGGCCCTATGGTGCCATCAAAGACCACACCAAAGTCGGCCTTGCCCAAATCAATCGTGATTATAAGGTCGACTTTCTCTTTCTCTCCCTGTCCCTGTCTCCTATGGGTTTCTCTCTCTTTGTCCGTTTTTCTCATCGCCTTAATTTTTCGATGGAATTGGTTTCTTGATGTGCCTATTTTTGGGGATTGTGTTGCGAGATGGCGGGATTTGGACGTAGCGATTGTTAAGGCGACGAATCACGTCGAGTGTCCGCCCATGGAGCGACACTTGAGAAGTAAGTGTTGTGGGTTTCTTTCTTGCTTGGTAGATCCATTTCCTATTTTGATTGATTTCCCATTTATGAGGGGTTTAGAGTATTACGTGTGTTTGTTTCGGAGATTTTGATCGCCACTTCTACGGTGCGGCCTTATGGTGCCATCAAAGACCACACCAAAGTCGGCCTTTCCCAAATCATTCGTGATTATAAGGTCAACTTTCACTCTCTCTCCCTCTCCCTGTCTCTTATGGGTTTCTCTCTCTTTGCCCGTTTTTCTCGTTGCCCTAATCTTTCGATGGAATTAGTTTCTTGATGTGCCTATTTTTGGGGGATTGTGTTGCGGATGGCAAGATTTGGATGTAGCGATTGTTAAGGCGACGAATCACGTCGAGTATCCGCCTAAGGAGTGACACTTGGAGAAGTAAGTGTTGTGGGTTTCTTTCTCACTTGGTAGTTCCCATTTTGATTGATTTCCAATTTACGAGGGGTTTAGAGTATTCTTTGTGTGTTTGTTTCGGAGATTTTGATCGCCACTTTTGCGGTGTGGCCCTATGGTGCCATCCAAGACCACACCAAAGTTGGCCTTGCCCAAATCAATAGTGATTATAAGGTCGACTTTCTCTCTTTTTCCCTTTCCCTATCTCTTATGGGTTTCTCTCTCTTTGCCCGTTTTTCTCGTTGCCTTAATTTTTTGATGGAATTGGTTTCTTGATGTGCCTATTTTTGGGGGATTGTGTTGCGAGATGGCAGGATTTGGACGTAGCGATTGTTAAGGTGACGAATCACGTCGAGTGTCCGTCCAAGGAGCGACACTTGAGAAGTAAGTGTTGTGGGTTTCTTTCTTCTTGGTAGATCCATTTCCCATTTTGATTGATTTCCCATTTGTGAGGGGTTTAGAGTATTCTTTGTGTGTTTGTTTCGGAGATTTTGATCACCATTTACGTGGTGCGGTCTTGTGGTGCCATCAAAGACCACACCAAAGTAGGCCTTGCCCAAATCAATCGTGATTATAAGGTCGACTTACACTCTCTCTCCCTCTCCTTGTCTCTTATGGGTTTCTCTCTCTTTGCCCGTTTTTCTCGTTGCCCTAATTTTTTGGTGGAATTGGTTTCTTAATGTGCCTATTTTTGGGGGATTGTGTTGCGAGATGGCGGGATTTGGACGTAGTGATTGTTAAGGTGACGAATCACGTCGAGTGGCCGCCAAGGAGCGACACTTGAGAAGTTTTGTGGGTTTCTTTCTTCGTTGGTAGATCCATTTCCCATTTTGATTGATTTCCTATTTGTGAGGGGTTTAGAGTATTCTTTGTGTGTTTGTTTCAGAGATTTTGATCGCCACTTTTGCGGTGAGGCTCTATGCTTGCCATCAAAGACCACACCAAAGTCAGCCTTGCCCAAATCAATAGTGATTATAAGGTCGAATCTCTCTCTCTCTCCCTCTCCCTGTCTCTTATGGGTTTCTCTCTCTTTGCCCATTTTTCTCGTTGCCTTAATTTTTCGATGGAATTGGTTTCTTGATATGCCTATTTTTGGGGATTGTGTTGCGGATGGCGGGATTTGGACGTAGCGATTGTTCGGGCGACGAATCATGTTGAGTGTCCGCCAAGGAGCGACACTTGAGAAGTAAGTGTTATGGGTTTCTTTCTCGCTGGTATATCCATTTCCCATTTTTATTGATTTCCCATTTATGAGGGGTTTAGAGTATTCTTTGTGTGTTTGTTTTAGAGATTTTGATCGCCACTTCGCGGTGCGGCCTCGGGCCGATGTTGCTTATTGTATTCACACCCTCGCCGGAGATTGGCCAAGACACATAATTGGACGGTGTGTGTTCTTGAGTAATTTGAGTTTCAATTGATTCTATTGCTTGGCTGCAAATTTATGCTATTGATTACGGGTTTTTAGCATGTAGTGGTATTAATATTTGATGTTACTGGTTACGCTTCCGGAATTTCTGTAGTGGTTGCTTTAAAAGATCCTTTTTGACTTGGCCCAATGGATTGTTTTCTAAAAGTACCAGGGCTTGCATAATGTGGAGTTGATGTGTGCATTTTTTGCAATATTTTACATTTAAGTTATTTTAATCTATATGGAGCATTTCCGGGCAATGACTTGGATGTGCTTGGACGTTGATAATTAAGATAATTGCCTTAAGGTTTTAGTAATGTCTCATAAAGGGTTGATGGCCTGTTCTTTCTCATCCCTTTATAACTCTTTCGGTAAGAGCTTACATTACATCTTGAATGTGCATTTGAACATAGTTTTTACTTAAATCCCCTTGGCCAATTTGGTCTTAAAGGTTGCTTTGGTGCATGTCTTTCATGCTATGATGGAGAAAATTGGAAATGAGGGGACCGGGATGGGGTGACTTAGATGGTTTAGGCATGTCAAGGGAGGGCCCTCTTCATGCCTTGGTAAGAAAGTGCTTGTGATGAAAATAAATATGTCCGGAGAGGAAGAAGTAAGAGAAAGGAGGGACAGGTGGAGGTGAGACAAGATTTGCTTCATTCTAGAAGCTTCTTGATTGGGTTTTTCGCTCGTTGCTTGTTTTTAAGACAACCCCATACCTCGGCACTTTTGTAAGATGCATCCTTACTACTCATGAGCCGAGCCAAGCCCGAACCTGTTAGGCTTGAAGCTCGGCTCGTGAGTATCATTTGTAGCTCGAGTTCGGCTCGTGGCTCGCCAAGCTCGGCACAATCAAGCTTGAGCTCGGCTCGTCATTGACTCGTCAAAAGTTTCTATTAAACTCCTGTTTTTATGTTCAAAGTCACCTTTTATATATACTTACTATAAAAACATAAACTTAAATTTAATTGAAACTCTTTTTCTCAACAATCACAATATACCACTTTAAAAAATAGTATAAAACATAAATAAAACATTTAATATTCAAAACATGTATCATTTGTTCACCAATATTAGTCATATCGAGATCAATTGTTTCTAATGATCGCTAATAATTTATTATTCACATAATTTATATTAGGGTAATAAAATATTTAAATTTTGATTCAAAAGCAAATATGAAATAAAAAAATTTCTTATGTACATAACATTTTTTTTTATGTACATAGATAGACATTTATCAACATTAACAAAATAGAAACATTACAACTATACTTTAAAATTAAAACTATCAAATTATATAATTATAAAATGTATTCCAACTTGTTCTAGCTTATTACAACTTGTTTTTACGTCTAAGAAAACCAAATCTATTCTTATTAAGAATTCTCTAAGATTTCCATGTTATATTTTTTTTATCTAGATAAGTCATAAAGGGAATGCAATACAATAGAGGAAGAAAACATCGAACATGGGACCTAATGTACCCGGGACCTCAATATTGATCACTAGATTTAGACCTTATTGGTAAAATTTTACGTTATATGCTATATGAGTAATATAGAACATTTTTGTCCAAACTTAAAAGTATCAAACAATGAAAGACAAAAGGCGTAATTGAAACTAGGGGTGGTGACAACAATAGTTTCATTTTGTGCTAAGTGTCCAAATCAAAAGTAAAAGTGACTAAAATTCACCTAAAACCTTATGGATCACTTGAAAACACTTTCACTATATTTTACATATAGTTATTTTTAATAGACCATATTGTTCAATAAATATTAGAAAACATACACGTTTATGATGTCCTTTAGCTACTATAACAGTGGCTAATAATTTATTCTAGCATGATTTACGTTAAAATCATCCATAAATAAATTGTCATTAATTTTTAAATCAAATTAAGTCATTCGAAAATAAAGTATTACATGTTTATGTTCAATTGCTCCTATTATCAAGCATAACCAGATCGAAAATTTTATATAAAAAAATCTAAATTTATTAAGTATTAAAATTCATAATCCTTATATTTACATTAATTATATTTATTTTATATTTTTTTATTTGTACGAAAAGTAAACTAGATTAATGTGAATCATATATTCATTCTCAACATTTCATCTATCTTGATTCTAGATTTTCATGTATATAAATGTTAGTAATTGCTAAACGAAAGTTTTAATAGATTAGGTATAACCAAATGCTTTACTTAAGAAATATAAATCAAAATAATTATGCTAAATTAAAAATTTTAAATTAATTGCTAGATCGGTGACCAAAAAAAAAAAAGTTCTTCACATACTAATCTCCACAAATTTTAACTCATTTGTTTCAATTTGTTTAGGTTAATTTGTAATTAGCTTGTGTAAACTCGACGAGCCAAGCTTGTTTAGGCTCGTTTGGTAGGCTCGTTTACTCGTTCGTTCGTTCGACTCGTTTGTAATGGGTTCGTGTAGGCTCGGCGAGCTTACGAGCTCCAACATTGCAAGCTCGAGCTCGGCTCGGATAACTATCCAGGCTCGGCTCGGCTTGGCTCGGCTCGGGCTCGTCACAAGCTCGGCTTGGCAAGCTTTTATACGAGCCGGCTCGCGAGGGCTCGCGAGCCGGCTCGGCTCAGTTACACCCCTACTCACAACTACATAAATTGACCCCTTCTTAACATCCATTGCCATAATGCTTTTTATGCCTACTTGGAGCAGGGAAAGTGGTTGATGTGTAAAATCTTCGTGGGCGTGGCATGTACCAAGCCCAATTAAATTTATTTCCACTTGGAATTGTTGTGATATTCCTATGGTTATCTACTTTATTATAAATCAAAATCTATTTTCAGTTTGTGTTGTACTGTTGAAGTGGATTGAAGCAAAATACATCTTCAAAATTTCTATGCTTCCTTTATGTGGAGTATATGGTTATGATTCTCAACTTACATTCCAATGAACCAGCTTCATTTCATGGGTATGCATATTCCTTACCTAGAGCCCTAGATAGGAATTTTAGCATATAGATTTGGACCTTTTGCTTCATCTGTTGATCATCTTGTAACTTTTGGAGCATAGACTTTCGGCTATTATGGTTGCATCTTGTGTCTGAAGTTAGGTTTAATGTTTCACCAGCCTATGTTTTATCAGTAGACTTTACGCTTGGAAACATGTCAATTGAGGAGTATGATATTGTGCAAGAGTATATCAATTTTCCAGGGAGTGTAATACAGTTTGCAATGCTTGGAAGGGGAGGGAGGAGGGGTGTTTTTGGGTTAGGGCCTAGGTCTCGGTTGGGCCAGTGGCTGGTGGGGAGGGGGAATTGGAGAGGGGATGGAAGTTCGTGGGTTCTGTTCCACGCCCCCTGCGGCGGAAATGAAATTATTTTTCTGTTTAATTCTGAGAGTTATGGGCTCTGGTGAAACAGGCAGGGGATTGACGTTATGAGAAAGCCATCCCATAGCTTGGAGGGGAGTGGATTAATAACTCCATGATTTCAGGGGATGGAAGTTCATGGGTTTTGCCCTCCCCCACCCCGGCGGGAATTGAATTCTTTTTCTGTTTAATCTAAGAGTTATGGGCTTTGGTGAAACAGGTAGGGAATTGAAGTTATGAGAAACCCATCCCATAGCTCGGAGGGGAGTGGATCAATAACTCCATGATTTCAAGGCTGATAGGCATAGTGAAACTTATTGTTATTGAATAGGTTCTGTCCCGACTCCTAAACCCTACCAAATATAGAGCCAAACTACCTGTTACCGTGCCATCTTCTGTGGCTTCTCAATTTCATGTGTGGACTCTGAACTACACATGATCCAAGGATATAAGTGTTTCTGCACCGTAACTCCTGCTTATTTTGTTAGAGATGTACTTAGTTTATATGATCACATCATCTTGCTTTGTGGCTTATCATTATTGACAATCCATTTGTGATATCTAAAGTTGCTTTTGTGGTGTGATATTTTGAAGTGGTGTATGATTGTCTTATGGTCTAGAATCTGATGCATATATTCGTTGCGCTGCTATTGTAATCATGTTATAAACTCCCTTGGATTACATTAGTTGATTCTTATTTTTTCCTTCTCATTGAACAGGTAGCTCTGAAAACGTTGATAGTTGTCCATAGATTGTTGAGGGAAGGTGATCCAACGTTCAAGGAAGAACATCTCAATTTCTCTCAACGTGGGCGCATTTTGCAGTTGTCTAATTTTGAGGATAACTCGAGTCCAATTGGTTGGTCTTGAATCTGAGTTTGTTTTATTGTTGATCTCATATGTTCTTTGCCTTTTCTCTAATGCAATGAGCTTTAATTTTGAAACTTTTGTTACAGCTTGGGATTGTTCTGCATGGGTCCGTACATATGCACTTTTCTTGGAGGAACGACTTGAGTGTTTTAGGGTTTTGAAATATAACATTGAAGCTGAGCGTTTATCGAAGCCTGCTCCTGGGCAAGAGAAGGTTTGTATTGGATCTTTTACTAACTTCTTTTCTTGACTATGTATTTTGAACTTTCATTCCTATTTTGGGAGACATTTCAATGCAATCCATGGTGCGAGTTAGATTTTTCGTAGTTTATAGAATGAATTTCATGTTATCTCCAATATCAATGTTAGATTGATAAGAAATATACTTGATTCTCCCTGGTTTTTGTTGTGTTTTAGTAGATTATATAATGAAGATGTTTGCATGTGGCTTAAAAAACTACCTTAGTATTGCCTGCCTCTGAAATGATATTGTCTAAGGGAAGCGTAATGTGCGAGTCAAACTATCAATTTCCTTTTGGTTGACTTTTCCATATAAAGGCCGGGGTCCCATTAAAAATGTGGACGGCTCTCTAATCATTTGAAGAAATAGATAAAATTGTATAGCCATCAAGGTCAAAAGGTTCAGAAATTGCATGTCAAGCTATATTAATCTTATTTTAATTATCAGGACACCCCTTGCTTTCTCTCTCTCTCCCCCTGTGTGTGTTATGCCCCACTATTTCACATTTCACATGTTTAGAAGGAATGGTTTAAAGATGGAATCCTAGTCGAGTTAATTGTACTTCTATCACAATTAGTTTGGTTCTGGTGCTGATTTACTGAATCTTGTAGTGGGTCTCTTGGAAGATCATCCAAAATCAAGGCAGTATAGAGTTGAAAAATGTATTAAAACTATGCCTTCATCTTAGTTTCTAACATGGTGCGCATGATTTATTAAGAGAACTGAGAATTCACTACTTGATTATTTAATTTTTCATTGCTGATCAGGGTTACAGTAGAACCAGATATTTGGAATGTGAGGAATTATTGGAGCAATTGCCAGCCTTGCAACAGCTATTGTATCGCTTAATTGGATGTCGGGTACTTGATCTTAGCCTTGTTTTACCTTCTTTTATTGAGATTAGTTCTTATTGTAAGCTCTATAAAGATTTATCTGATTCTTTATGATTCTTGACAACTGTGATTGGATATTCGGTGATCAGCTTTCTTGACCTATTTTCTTCTAGTGTCAGCCGGAAGGTGCAGCTCTTGGAAATTATGTGATTCAATATGCACTTGCACTGGTATGCCGATCCTTTGTCCTTGTACTTCTTTAGCTTTCATGTGAAGAGCTCTATTGACGATATCTAACTACATTGTGGCGATATTAGTTCATTGGATGGTTATTTGTGAGTTATAAAGTAAAATATATGATGGAATGTGTTTTGCATAAGGAACCATGTTATTACTAGAAATAAGAATAAATTTCATTGAGTTGATGTTCTTTCTTCTAGGTAGTTGATGGATGTGCAATCTCCCAACTTAAATTTGTTTTCATGTTGATCTTGGTGTTATTATAACTAAAACTTTTCAAGACTAGTCTTTATTTTATTTTTTATTTTTTTGGGGGGTGTTGTTAGTGGCAGATTGTGAGTGTGATATTCTGGGGCCTTATTGAGTTATTATGCAATGCATGGAAACGAGAGCCCATTTAACACATTTCTGGTAGACATCTATATGAATTTTCTGGAAGATTGCATCAGGATTTGCTGACGAAGAATACTTAGTTTCGTAATTTTTAAAATCGCTTCCATCAATTCTGTTTAAGTACCTGTTTATGGAGTTTTTGCTCTCCCTTTTGTCGTATTTCGTGTGTTTCTTTTCTTCAACTGGCCTAATCCCGCATTTGTATTCATTGTTCATTTTGCTGTCATCTATGATTAGAATTTTACTTTTATCCAGCTCTGTTGTGTCATTTCACCATATCAATAATTTATGGCTTCTTCGATTAGTGTTATGAATTCTGTTTCAATTTTTGTGATGTCAATATCATCCTATACTAACTGCTGCTTTTACCTGAAATGCAAGTTCTTAAGGAGAGTTTCAAAATTTACTGTGCCATTAATGATGGCATCATTAACCTGGTGGATAAGGTAATTTATGAGCATATCACTGCTGAACTTAAGTACACAAATAATTTTCTGCAAGTGGGTACATTGGCATTCATATGTTCTTGTGGCAGTTTTTTGAAATGCCAAGATATGAAGCCATTAAAGCGCTGGAAATATACAGAAGAGCTGGTCAGCAGGTGATGTAATTGATTTTTTAGAATGGTCTAAGGAATATGTTTGTGTTTTTGTGCAAGTAATATCTATAGTAGTAGTTATAGTTTTAGTGCTTCCAGCTCCAATATGTCATATAAAAGCTGAAAAGGGCATAATGGAGTAAGTGTGCAGTTTTGTGTCACACCCTGACCACACACTACCTTAGTTGCTGCTGCTGTCTGTGAAGGGAAGGAGAAAAAATCCACTTAACTTTTGTGAAGACCATTCATATTCAGAAAATGGGAAACACAATCATATATAGATAGAGAATCTAATAATTTAAGCTCATGTACCCCACGAACAAGGTTCTTGAACTCTCAATGCAGGTTGCTAGTCTGTCTAACTTTTATGAAGTTTGCAAAGGATTGGAGCTTACTAGGAACTTCCAGTTTCCTATGTTGAGAGAGGTAAATATTTCATTAAAGTTTTGGGTGATCATATTTTGAAAGACGATGACAGCCTGTGTCCTGGGCCATTATTTGCAGCCACCAGTCATTTCTTGCTACCATGGAAGAGTACATTAAGGAGGCACCAAGGGTGGTATTTGTTTCGAGCCAGCAGCTGGTTAGTGCGACGAGAGATGGAAGGGCAACTCTAAATTGCAGTTTTGTGTTCATGTAGAATTTTGGTCATGCTGCATTTTAATTTATTAGGTATTTTTGAACAGGAGTTTCCAGAGAGACTTATGTTGGAATACAAACCTGACGATGCACCTCCTGAAGATGACAACATGAATTCTGAAGAGCCTCAACAAGCAGCTCCAGAAACTTTAGCGCACACAGTTGGGCCTTCTGAGGCTTCTTCTACTCCTCCGCCTGCTGCAACTGTGGACTCCGGAGATTTATTGGTGGGTCTACTGCTCCTAGATATAAATTTTGATTCATGTGGTTGATATTGCTAATTTCTCAAAGAAAAGTAATAACAAAGGCCGGAGAAATGTGGAACATCAAATTGTCTCAATGTGACTGATATTTCTTTTTTTTGTCCACAGGGATTGAATTAAACTACACTGGCTGCTTCAGCCATTGAGGAAAGTAATGCTTTGGCATTGGCCATAGTGCCATCAGGTACCTTTACATTTTCTGTTTGACCTGTTGTTTCTGTTTTCTTATGCATATTTTTCAATTGGAGATCTGTTTGCAGAAAATATATTTATTTATTTATTTATTTGTTGGGTTTTTGGTGTTTAATGCAAAGACTCTGCTTCAACATCAAATTCTAGTAATGCTTTTGCTAAAGAATTTGATCCTACTGGTTGGGAACTCGCATTGGTCACAACTCCAAGCAGTAACATTTTCTCCGTTACTCAGAGGCAGCTGGTAAGTGATGTCCCCTCCTGGAATTATTTATGTTTTCCAACCATGTGAAATTTGCAGAGTTAGTTTCTTGAGCTGAAAATGATATCCTATAGAACTTTATGAAGTGGGGAAGTGAGTTGTTTGACTTCTTATTCATTTAATTGGAGGGCTGAATGTACATATGATGTGTTGTGTACAGGCCTACTCATCATTGCATTCCGTTTTCCTAGCTTGACTATAGTCACTACACTTTCTGAATCCTCTGGCAATAAGAGCTTTGCATTTTTATCCTTTTAGATAACACAGTGGCAAACAAGAATGCATCAAATTTATCATAGAAACATCGATGCATCACAAATGGCTCCTTATAAAAGGGAGTTTAGGTGTGCAACCCTCTTAAAACAACGTAGGAAAGGATGTTGATTGTTTAATATGAAACATGACACTCAAACTTAGCAATCTTCAAGTGATTTCAGGAGGGTTATTTTGAATGATGTTTCTTCCCCTGCCTCCTCGTCTTTTGCATTTTGAACAAAATCTTCAACTAAAAGCTCATAAGCAAGGAAAAGAGCTTTGCAATGGTAAAACTTGGGGTAGTTGTGCTGCCATCTTGGGGGCTAACCTAGTGGTGGGTTACATGGTTTCCAGTAGAGAGATTAACGTTTAATTTTCTCTAGATTGTGGAAAAATTTTACCCTCCGCTTTTTAAGGGTATATGGAAACCACAGTTTTGTGGGTAGTTGCATCGGACATATCATCATATTCATATATGTTGTTGTTATTATTGTTATTATTATTATTATTATTATTATTATTATTATTATTATTATTATTATTATTTTGTATATTTAGCACATGTTTTAATGAATTTATAAACTTATTTATTTGTCCTCTTTTTTCAAGTGAAAATAAGACCATGGTTAACATAGTGTCAAAAGTTTCAAACAAGGAAAGTTTTGAAACTAACTATTCTTATACTTTCTTGATATTATTATTATTATTATTATTATTATTATTATTATTATTATTATTATTATTATTATTATTACTATTATTATTATTATTATTATTATTATTATTATTATTTTGTATATTTAGCACATGTTTCAATGACTTTATAAACTTATTTCTTTGTCTTCCTTTTTTGTAGGTGAAATTAAGATAGTGGTTAAAAGAGTGTCAAAATTTTGAAACAAGGAAAGTTTTCAAACTAGCTATTTTTACACTTTCTTATTATTATTATTATTATTATTATTATTATTATTATTATTATTATTATTATTATTATTAACGCATTTTTTAGTGTATATATATATATATATAAACTTTTACCTAGTAAACGAGTTAAATTTGAACTTGAAGTTAAGAACAACCACCCATAATAATTTTAAGGATCAATAATTGGACCCGAAATTACCACAAGTATTTACAATATTGTTTGTCTTTAGTTATACGTTATTTATGAAACATTCCAAGAGAATATTCAATCACATCGCCCCTTGAGCATTAGTTAAAACTTTTCAAGAGGTGAAGTATCATAGATTTCTCTAAATCAAACACACTTAAATGCGGTGTTCTTAGAAAGAGGTTCCAAAGTAGCGATGACAATGAGGTGGGTCAGAACAACGAAGGGTCGTACTCATCCCGTTGCCAATCACTTCCTCCATCCTCACCCTTGTCTATGTTTAGGGAGGAAAATCTCCTTATTTATATCAAAATCATTGGATCTAAAAAAAAAAAAAAAAAACCCCAAAACCCAAAGAAGAAGAAAAAATCAAAAAACTAGATGAAGAGCCATTAAAGTGAAGAATTCTGATGAAGACATTAAAGTGAAGGTTGATGAATCTAAGTTGCCAACAGCCATGGTTGAGTCACTGAAGAATTCTGATGATCATGTGCATAAAATTGAATGGATCGTTGGGAAGAAAGGGAGATCCTTTCCGAAAAAAACAGGGGAATAGAAGCATGATGTAGGCATGTAGCTCTAATAAAGAAAAATAGATGGGAGGATAGCGTCAGCCGCATGAATGAGGAAATGGGAATGAGGAAGAAGAAAGTTAACACACAGAGGTAGCCTTCTTTATAAACAATTTTACTTATATGCACCTAAAATGTAATTATAAAATCTGAAAAGGCTAGGGGTATAGAAATAATTTTATACGAATATGGATTAGAAGCGCAAAAATAGGGATGTAGATAGGGAGGAGCCTCATTACAATCCTTGCCATGGTTTAAAATTTTTTGCCCATCCTAATAGGGAAAAAGGAGTTTTTCGTATCATGGGTCGAGATCCTATTTTCCACCATACCATGTTGTTATCTTTAATCTGAAGAAAAAAGGTGTACCTTACTTTTGGGCTAGACAAGAGAAAAAAAAAAAGGCATACCTTGATAATTCTTTAAACCACTTTTATCCATATCCAGGGATACATACACTTGAAGTTCAAATGTTTGCCAAACTAGCATGGTTATGGCCTTTGACATACATTTCTTCATAGATTATTATATGATGACACATTTTCAAATATAGCATAAGGTAACAACCAACAATTTCCTTTATGAGATTTGTCCCATCTTCAATGAAGAAAATATGAAATTAATTTTCACTTAAGTTATGAAAGTGAACCTCATTTATACTACAACCTATTCCCCATGCTTTTTCCATTAAGTTATCCTAAGGAGAGACTACTATTTTGAGGACAATATTTATATTGCGTTAAATTACCTTGAACTTAAAAGGGCAATTTATTCATTTGAAAGGAAATCGAATTACATTAAATCAAAATCTAGAATTGAAATTTTGATATCTTGAATAAGAAAGTGAAATTTAAAACTTAAAACTTTCCCTGCACATTCCGAGCAACCATCACTCAATGCTTATTTGCAAAGAGCGGAAGAATCCACCTAGACATGTCTACACTTTGGAAACATTTAGTATCGACTAAACCAGTTGGTACTTCGACATTTATCAATATCCGAAAAACAAGGAATGCCCATTGGGCTATACTCCTAGAGCCCAGTGAGCAATTCGCCTATTTGCTACTCGAGTACTTTATAATTCGAGGAAAACTGTATAAGAAAACCGACATAGGCATCAACTTACTTTGTATCAGTCAAAGATAAATAAAGCATATAATGTCCGAAGTCCACGGAGGATAATGTGGGCCTCATGTGATTGAAAAATATTGGTTCAAATGATTTAGAGACTAGGTATTACTCGGTCAACCATGGCAACAGACTACTATGACTTTGTCAAAAGGTTGCATAAATGCCAAGTTTATGCGAATTCACAACATCACATTCGCCATTCTCAGCTTGCGGAATAGATATTATTGGTAAACCGACTCCTAAAGGAACGGGAGGACACGAATTTGAGAGACTATTTTATCAAAGCGGCTAAAAGCTCTGTCCTATGCTACCATCAAGTCAACACATGTGGCAAAATTCTTAACCCGTAATATAATGCGTCGTTATGGGGTACCACATGAATTGATAATAAGTGACTATGTTAGTCACTTTAAGAAAGAAGTTGTAGATCTACTGTACAAAATTCAACACCATAATTCTTCATCTGTATCAACCTTAGACCAACGGAGCGAGTCAAAGCAACTAATAAGAACATCCATAAGATCATAAAGAAGATGGCTATAAGTTATAAAGATTAGCCTAATAAGTTACCTATCGCTTTTGGGGGTATAGGACTTCAATCATAACATCTACAAGAGCAACTCCTTATTCCCTAGTATATGGAATGAAAACAGTCCTTACAATAGATATTGTTATTTTATCGTTAAGAATAATAGATGAAAGCTAAATTCCGAAGTAAACTGGACCAAGGTCAGGTATGAATAATTTATTCTACTATATGAGCGACGTTTACTGAGCTTTGCACAAATGCCCAAATATATCGAACATGGATATCCAGGTCATTCATTAAAAGGTCAACCCACGCAACTTAAAAGTATGTGGTATGGTTACTAAGGAAATTAGAGCTCCTATCCAAGACCCAAGAGGTAAATTTAGACTCAAGCGTTAAGGGCCATATATTCTCAGCCATATTCTTCCTGGAGGGGCAGTTAAGGTGAAGAATTTAGATGGCAAAGAGTATTTCCAATACACAAACTTAGACTAATTGAAGAGATATTATATTTAGCTCATTACTAAGCAGGTTAGCACATAAACTAACCCAAAATAGCCGAGCCCACATCAGGAAAATCTACGAGTCCGGCACCGACTCCTCACAGTTAGCCCACAGTCTTTTTTCTGAAATTTCCTAGAGTCGTCCATAATTGTTATAGAACAATGATCCATATTTATTTTTGATCAATATTTATTATTTTTCAAGGGAAGTCCAATTTTAAGTATCATTATTTGTGAGCAATGCAAATAAAATTTAATGAAGCATGAGTAGAGTAAGTATAAAACTTGCCTTTTACTTTATTAATATATAATAAGGATAAGCCTACTACTTATCCTAGTCACAGCTAAGGAAATAAATACATGACTCGTAAATAAAATCAAGCTGAGGCAAAGCAATTTCAAAAACAAATATCAAAACAAATAGCAGAATTAAGCTAACCCCTAATCCATCTTTATTTTATTCCTTTAAGGTCACTAGACTCTCTAGTGTCTTCCCGAGTCTATTTCATCGCTTCCTCAAGACGACATACTCTCATTTTTCTTATTCTTCCGCTTCAGCTTCTCTTCTACAAGCTTCTTCACTTATTTGCAGGTCAACCTCCCAAATTTGAAGTGGCAAAGCAGTAGGAGCGTCCTTCCAATGTTCCCGCTCTCTAGCCCTCGGTGCTTTGTGCGTCATAGGGTCGGGCTCGATAATCCACACTTGGTAGAACTCAAACAAAGCTTTAGAAATAATCCCTTGGCCTTGCCAAATGTGAAAAATTCATCCACTACTCATTTTAAGACTGGACTTAGCTAATGTAGTTAGTCTAGAATAATGAAGTAGGTGGCACGAGAGTCCATGTATGGGTGTAGGAACCACGGCTAGCCGGGGCTCGCTGAACTTCCCCACTATATGTCGGGTCTCTCTTTTTTAAGGATTGATTTTGAAGATGGTTTTAGAAAGTCAATTTTGGAATGTGGGGATGAACCTTTTATTGAGATTTTCAAATTTTATTAAATCTAGTTGAAATGAATTCAATCATATTTGATTGGTGATTTTATTAATCATTTTATTTTAGAAATTATTTTCGAAGTCCCTGGATATTATTTACTAATTAAAGGATAAATGAAATTAGGGTTAGGGTTTTGCCGTGGAGCTTTAGGGCTACCAATCTGGACCGAAGCCACCATCGCCATCCCACGGTGCTGGTCGTAGCCTCGCACCAAGGGAAGGCGGAAGCCGGCCGAGGCCGTGGTTGGTGAGACCAGCCTTGGTCTCCGTCCCGTGGGCAAATCCAGATCCGAATGCCATTTTTCTTGCAACAAGAAAACATCAAGATGAGAATTTACGTAGAATAAAGCATAAAACAAGGAAGTCGCCAGTCGGTTTTAGGGAAGAAAAACTAACAAAAAACAAAAATAAAAATTTTCTCTTTTGATCTTAGTATGGGAAAACTAAAACAAGAAGAGGCTAAAATGACTCTATCGGTATTGAACCGAGAATCGGATTTGGGGGCGAGGGTACGAAACATAGGGACTAACCCTTACGTTTCGCCCATCCGAAGACGACCATTACTAGTTCGAATAGTGTGTTAATAAAGATGTAGAACACAAGCATACAACAACATGCGAAGTGAAATTAAAGCAACCAAAACATAACTATAAAAACGATAAATGAAAGCGATAAAGAAAGCGATAAAAGAAAGGAAAGCGAGAAATAAAAGATTACATTGGTCGGGAGGAAATTAAAGCGATTACATCTCTTAAACCACAATACGGAAAGCGAATAAAACAGAAATAAATATCACCATTCGAAGGCTGAAATATGGCCCTCGGGTTGTCCCACCTTACCGATCTAGATCTCCTCGCCGGATTTCTCGATGCAATGGTGAAAATCTAAAGAAAATGGCTAGTTTTGTGAATCCCGAGGCAGTCAACTCGTGAACAATTGAACGATTAAACGATTAAACGATCAATACTTGTGTGAACAATTGAACAATTAACGATTCCGTGAACAATTGAACAATTAAACGATCAATACTTGTGTGAATAATTGAACCCCGAGGCGATCAATCGTGAACAATTGAACGATTAAACGATTAAATGATCAATACTTGTGTGAACAATTGAACTATTAACGATTCCGTGAACAATTGAACGATTAACAATTCCGTGAACAATTGAACGATTAACGGTTAAATGCTCGCTAGCGGACAACGTTGTCCGAGCGTCCCGGATCAATCATTTACGATTACGATTACGATTACGATCACATTCATTCATGGATCGTCATAACCATTAATGGATCCTTTGCATGGCCAAATCATGATAAATTGTGAAAAACTTATTTATAAATGCAATGAATTGTAAGCACCAACTATTAATCAGTAAAACTTTTGCTTTTAGTATAAATGTAAAGGCAATAGCGTACCTCGGCGTACCGAACACTTCAATTGCTGATTGTTTCTACAACACAATTTGAATTCGATTTATGTTTCCAAAACGAATCTACTTTTATAGATTACTAGTCTTTTAACAATATTTATATGCATTTACGATCACCAAACTTTTACTTTTCGCGTACCTATCCATATTGTTTCCTTTTGATCTCGATATTCATACATTTCCTAGAAATAAGCTATTGATGATATTTGAATTTGTATATAACAATTGATGAGTTTAATTTCCCATTCTTGTAATAAAACTCAAGTTCGATCTTTTGCTTCTATCACCTCTAGTATGTGCTTAATGTAGCCTAACCTTAATTGTACCACTCGTTTGATCTAGTATGCCCGGATGTCCTCTTATCCGTAAACCAACTATACTTTCCTACTTAAGGTGTCGGTTTGGTTTTTCAATTTTCTAAAAATTTTGGCAAAATTTCGTTTGAAACATGGCCTAACCATTAGGCTAAAATCCTTAAAAACCTGCATAAAATCCACAATAAAACCCAACGAGCCACACGCTCGGAGTACACAACTCAACGGTCACACGCCGGAGTATATTTACAACCACAAAAACGAAGTTTCAAACCAATATATAAACCAAGTTACAATCTCGTCAATATTCTCATTTTCTTGTGCTCATGAACTTTTCGATTTTTGATCACGAAAGAACCTTCATACATATATATTTATAGCTAAGGCTTCGGTTAAGCAATTTAATCATAGAAATCCCGATTATCGGAGATGGCTCCATACGATTAATTCCTTTATGAGTACTACCAATAATCACTTAATGATTTAGAGTGTTGTAGACAAAATAGTGAAACTCATTAACATTTTAACATGTTAACATTTAAATATTTTGAAAAGTACAAATAGTAACATATCCGAGGTAGTTGTTTATTTTCCTTTAATATGGTTTTTCGTTATTTTCTTCGAACATATCGTTTCCATCGCTTTTCGTTTTCGGGAAGTAATTTGATCCGTTAAGTTATGTCTTTATTCAGATTATCATACTACTTTTTCTTTTTCTTTTTCTTTTTGTAAACTCTTACGTTCGTTTCATTTAATTTCTCACTTGTCGCTCAAAATTCGTTTAAACTTAAAACTCTCACAGCTTTATAAAGATCTATTCTTCCTCCCTGCTCAACTCGATTCAACATTATGAATTTCTTTTCGATTCTAATCTCTCTTTCAATAATATCCCAAACCTTCTTTAAGATCATTCCTCACTTAGTCATGCATATTTCATTATAATCTAAGCGAGTTATGGCCTTATTTTTCGCCTCATCCCAAATTACTTCAACAAGATCTCTGTTAATTCCAATAAAACCTTCAATTTCATCGGCTAATTTACATTTATTTCATATTTTCAATCCAAACTTAGCATACCCAATTTCCATTTAATTCACACACATTAATATACGAGATACTCTATCAAATTTCCCCTTTCAAATTGATTCACTAAACCAATATTCAATCACATTAATTTGCTCAAGTTTAGCACACATACACAAATAAATTCAATCTTCCATCAATCTCCAATTACACATCCTTGAAATCAACTCACAACAATATATACATACTCACACTTCAATCATCCTCAGTATATTTCCTCCAATTCTTCCACAACCAAATAATTCATACATACTCATATAAAAGTTTAACAAGCACATTCACAATTATAAATAAACCTCAAATCAATTTCCAATTCCATATTACCACATACTAAACCCTAAATTCAATCTCATTTGTTCACAAGATTTTTTCAATTCCACCACAACTAATTCAAAACTCACATTAACTCTGTCTAATTCTTTAATTACAACATAAATTTGTGATAAAAATTTTCTTAGAAATGGAGAATTAGAGATATACCTCAAAGGAGTTAGATGAGGAAAAAATTGGTGGAAGTTCCGCTGGTGGAGCTAGAGCGTCGAGGTGGGCGGTGGACGGCGACTTCGGGTGTCGAGACGGTGACTAGAGGGCGGTGCCATTCCCCACCGAGCAACGGCGGTAGCAGTAGAGGGCGAGACAGCCCCGCTGGCGCAGAACGGAGCGAAGAGGAGAGAGATAATTGCACCTGGAGGTGACAAGGTGGCGGCGGAAGAGGCTGGCGGTGGCAGCACAGGCGGCGGTGAAGGAGGAGAGGAAAGAGTGAGAGTGAAGAAGGGGAATGAATGATATTTACTTGCTTTTCAAACTCCTTCCCTCCTTTACTCGATTTTCCCGATGCTTCTACAATCTACTTCTTTTTTTTTCTTTTTTTCTTTTTATCTTGAAAATATTAACATCTTTTTTTTGTCTTTTACTATTATATATATATTTTCTATCTTTTTTATTTACTTATTATTTATATATAAATAAATCGTGTTCGAGACACAATTTTACATTATTTGGGTGTACATGCAGTTCTTCACACAAATGTAAATCTGTACAAATTACTTATTATTATTTACGATTATTAAATTTGTTTGCATCATTTATTTCGGTTTCAAGTTTTTGAGTGGCTCACTGCTCTTGAGCAATATTAAGGCGACACAATACGAATTTAAAGTAATTAAATGCAAAAGTTTCAAGGTGTTACATCGTTTATGGGAAAGAGCTTCTAGCCTTGTATGGGTTGTCTCATGAAGCTCAAAATGCAACACTTTGATGCTCCTTATCATGAAATGCAATGCTTTAACGTCGTTTTCGGGTCTCTTTGTCCGACTTGGGTAAAAGTAGAATGCGGTATTCTGCTCTTGGATTCTCCTGGCGGACATCATGGGACTCCACAATCTCTTAAGGCTCAGCCCGGCTCTTGGATGGTCTCGAAAGAAAAGAGGATTTATGGACCGACCCAAGGCAAAAGGTTATTTAAGTGGTGCTTGGGGGTTCTTTGTGGTTTCGCGGCTTATTACATCGGTCGATCACAATCCGGAATCCAAATCCGCAAACAAGACTTAGGATTATCATCATCGGGCCAACAAAACAAAATACGTAAATAGCGAGATAAAGGATGACACTTTTTAGGTGTCTACGAGTTAGCCCCACTTTGATCGAGTCTATAAAGACGAAGGGTCAAAGTAGACACTAAAGGGTACTTATCTCGATTTCTATAAGGCATTGTGTGATGCTTGGAATTTGTTGTAGTCAAACCTGAACTCCATAGTGAGACTCGAACTTGATCGCGATGCATGCGTTACGAAGTTCGGTAAGGGATCCTAAGCTTGGCTTGATCGAGCTCGAAGCTTGGCATGTTTTGATGCTTGAAACTTCGACCATCTTTTGATCCGAAGCTTGACTAAACAATCTATCGTGATAGCATACTCGTTAGTGTATAATTGAATTGACCAAATATTAGTGTTTTTATTTGAATAATTCGGTTGAAACAGATCGATAAAATTATTATGGGAAAAGGCTGATTGGTGGGCTCGGAAGTTCCCACTTGCATGCATAAGAGACGAAAATCACATGCTCCAAGACGACAAAGCTACTCGAACTAGGGAAGTGGGCTAGGCTGAAAAAGCTGTCGCCCATCATTTTCACATTACTCTCGTTATATAAAAGTTTTATTTTTTTTGAGAGGGGTCGGTTGACCCCACCGACCCCCTTGGGTCCGCCTCTGTCTATCGGGGTTCTCTATGTACTTCGACGACGTTGACCTCAGCAGAACGTTTAAAAGACGTCGAAGTTGGATATCGATTTGCTCTAGTTTCGTCTGTCCTATTCTTTCGAACTCCAAAACCTTTGGCTTTAGCATACAATTTATAAAATTGATAGCATAAGTCAAAAAATTTGAATGTTAATTTCTCCATGTCTTTCATAGTAAAATCTTCAAGATGTTTATCAGTTACTACTTGTATATCTTTGAAATCCTCCATTAATAAATATTGTACGTGGTAATTGATCCATGTACATCCATAAATTTTGGATGATGGGTGAGCTTCAAAAGGTTTCATGAATTCCTACCTCATGATTTATATAATTCAGTTGTCTAGAAAATTGTAAAATGGTGTTTAAAAAATTAATAGTTGTATGTAAAAAAGTAATAAAAAATATAGCCAAGTACCCAATTGCTAATAAAAACACTTCTACATATATAAATCATCCACCAAGTCGTACTATAATATTGAGATATCAATAGTCACAAAGAGAAATTCCAATATATTATATTAAAACTAAATGATAAAATAATATAATATTAAAGAATTTTTTATTAAAAACTTACATTATCTCTTCCATTATTTGCGTCAAATTCCTCCATTTGTCAAGTATCCGTTGGGTTGCTTTGTATTTTATTTTTTTCTCTCATAAAGAAGATTGCTTAGAAGTTGTGGCAGTGAGAGGAATAAACAGAGAGTAGAATCACCAAAACAGAGAGTAGAGTCACCATAATATTTTCTTACAAGGAAAGAATCTTATTAAAAAGAAACAAATATTTTGAAATTCATGTAATTCGTAAAAGAAAAGAATTTTATTCAAAATCATGTAGTTAATGGCAAACAAAAATTGTGCTCGTCATAATACAAAGTTTTGCCCATTATAACAACTTATTTTTCATTGTAAATATGGCAATTTTTTAATATATAAACCTTAAATTAACTGATCGCAAACTTAACCTTAATTAAAACTACTCATTTTCACCGTCAACCTTCATCCACTTTGCAAAGTTCCCACTGATGGTATACTTAGTGTAAGCGAGCTTTCCAAAACATGAGAGTCGGACATAGCGGCCAGAGAGGGATGACGGTGAGGGAGGATGGGCAGTCAGTGACATAGGCGATAGCGGGGGAAGGTGCATTAGAAATAAGATTCGTAAAAGTGCCATTTGAGTCGGTGTAGACTTGTTGGAAAGTATGGAGCCTGTGATCAAAACTATGGAGTTTATGGCCAGAAAATATATAAGTTGATTATTTTTCAAACTTTTTTTAAACGCCAAGCTTATGGTCGGAAAATATGGAGTTTGTGCTTGGGAAATACATAAGTTGATTATTTTTTCAAACCTTTTTTAAAAACTTTTTACATTTCTATTGGCTTAAAGGAAGAACTTTGGCAATCCAAATATGGTCTTAAAAAATAATTTATTAAGTAATTTATCAATGTTAAATTTTAATTGTATTAAAACAAATAATCAATGGTGTATATTAAACATTGCAACTGGATGGCTAAGATTGTGAAAATTAGCAAAATTACCGTCATTGTCATTTTGTGGGAATGACTATACCTGCACCGATATTGTAATAATAACATCATATATATATATTGTGCATTTCGTTACTAACGGTGGGAAGCTCGGCTTTGTAGTCTTTTTTACAAGTGTAGGGACTTTCTCCCTTAGGCCTACTTAGCCCTTTCTAATAAGCTTTAGCTATTTGTGGCTATTTACAGTAAGATTTTCTCTATATATTTGTCGTACTTCTTGGTACCCTATGCTAAAGTTTGAAACCACTTTCTAACTTTTTCTTTGATGTCTCTTGCTATGGTTGAGAAGTCTCTGGAGATGTTGTTAAACACCTTTTAGTTTCTATTTGCCTATATATAATAGATCCCAGTAGCCACACCTGCCCAGATCAATTTCTTCCTCCATGTCTCACCCTTCAAGTTCAGCATCCTTGCTAGCCACAGCCAAAGATTAACCACCTGAACATGCATTCTATTCCATCTGCTCAGCTCCTCCAATAGAAATTTTGCTAAATCACATTCAAAGAATACATGCTCCAAGGTTTCCTCTGCCTTGCCATAGGCTACACACATATTGTCTAACTGAGGTATGAACTTCCTCAATCTGTCTCCGACAGGCAGCTTCCTATGCATTAGAATCCAAAGTGGGAAAGTATGTCTAGGTGTGTTTGCTCTAGACCATACCAGTCAAGCTCAACCAACTTTATTCTGTAAATTTTCTCTCCATATATACCCCTCTTTTACAGTATAGTCATCTAATTTCCTATGTTTCCAGACCAATTTTTGGTTTGCACTGCACCCCCATTTGAAGTGATCTTTGATTGTGCATTACTTTTTCCAGTATCAACAGGTATCACCTTGCGGGGTATATGTCCACCATTTAGCTCCTTCAACATATATATTTGATGTACCCATTTTACCCATAATGTATCTTTCTTCTTAGCCACAACCCACACCAGCTTTACAGCACATGCCTCATTCCAGATTTGGATGTTTTTAATCCCTAGTCCCCCAGATGCTTTAGGTAGGCAAGTGTTTTTCAATGAGACATAGGGAGCTTTTTTATAGATATCAACCATGCATACTGAGTTGATGAGTGTCGCTCTGCCTACATAGGATAGGTTTCTGGCTTTCTAGGTATCCATCCTTGCAGTGATTTTTCTACTAAAAGTGAGCAGTCAACCCTACTCAGTCTGCCTGCAGTTATTGGGATCCCTAAGTACTTTGCAAGGAGCTTTCCCTCTATGTATCCAGTCTTCTCTATAATTTGCTGCTTTCAGGAATCATTAACTCCCCCACTATAATGACTGACTTATGGTGATTTGTTTCCAACCCTGAGATATCAGAGAACTCCTACATGGTCTGCATGATTATGTCCACAGTGGATAATCTTGTTGAGCATAATATCAATAGGTCATTAGGCAAACATAAGGTTATTTAGTTTGAGCTTGGCACATTTGGGATGGAATCTGAATTTTAGGTTTTGTGCTACTCTCATGAGTGATCTAGAGAGATACTCCATTGAGAGTACAAAAATAATGGGGATAAGGGGTCTCCTTATCTTAATCCTCTCCCCCTCCCCCTCCCCTCAAAATAATCATGGGATCCACCATTCAATGAGATAGTAAATGATGCTATAGTCATATAAGTCATGACCCATCTGACAAATTCACTAAGAAATTTAAGTCCTTTCAACACTTCTTCTACAAATTCCCAATGTACCGAGTCATACGCTTTTTTCATGTCTATTTTAAATAGATATCTAGGTGAAATGTTTGCCCTTTGATAGCCTCTAGCCACTTCTTGACAAAGCAAAACATCAAAGAAAAGTTCTTTGTGTTTGACAAAGGCACCTTAGCTTGGGTGATTTAGGTATGGCATAACCTTACTCAATCTTTTGCATAGTAACTTGGAGAATTATCTTAGGTAGGATTACTAGGTTTGTAAAAGTATTCCATCTTATTTGTATTTTACTATATTTGAAAAATTCCTGCACTGCTTCAATCACAAGTTTTCCTGTGTCCTACCAACTAGCTTTGAAGAACCCACTGCACGCCCTATCTGGCCCTGAAGACTTCTCATTTGTGATGCTAAATATCATGTCCTTTATTTCTTCTTTAGTAAAAGGCTTGCATAGGTCCAATTGTTGTTCAATGTTTAAGCATTGACCATAGGAGAAAGTAGTATGATATGCCTTCTTTCTTGTTTTGTGTTGTTTTCCAAGCAACTCTTGATAATATTTCACCATGACATGTGCCACTTCATCAAATCCCTCTATTCTTCTCCCATCTTGATCATGTATTAAGTAGATATAGTTTGTCTGCTTTCTTCTTTTGACTGTAGCAAAGAAATCCTTGTTACGTTGGTCCCCAAATTGGGACAATTCCATCTTGCTTTGCTGTTTTTTCAAAGCCAAGCTTGATTTCAGAATATCAATGTATTTCTGCCTCATTTCCTCTTCCTCCTTGACATATTCTTGATTCAATGGGCTGACTTGAAGCTTTTCCTAAACCATTGTAAGTTTTAGTCTGGAAATATCCATTTGTCAGTGGATAGTTGCATATTTCTCTCTATTGAGCTTCTTGAAAGGTCTTTTCAGTAGGGAAAGGGCATTCCTTAGTGCAACCATTTTGGAGCCTCTTCTAGCCTTACCCTAACAATTTTGCACGATACTTATAAATTGTTGAACCTTACTCCAAATGTCACAGTATTTGAATGGAGATGAGTTTCTAGGGCATGTTGGAAAGGATAGCATTATTGGAGTGTGATTAAATAAGTCCTACATCAAGTAGTCTGCTTGCACAAAGTCAAAGGTGGAATACCATTGTACATTGACCGACAACCAATCAATCCTAGACCAAATGTGATGGTTGGTCCATGTATACCTTGCTCTATAACACTGCAGAATGAATAACTCATTTGTTTCCATACATTTCTTGAAATATGTTGTTTCATCCTCAGTTAATTAGCACCTCCAATTCTATCATCTCTATTCAGGATGGTGTTGAAATCCCCACTTACACACCATGCAATCTTTATGTGTTTTGCTATTTATGATAATTCCTCCCATAATGCCATTCTTTGTACAACCTTGTTCTTCCCATAAACCACAGTCCAAGCAAACTCCTTCTTAGTGTCTAATTGTACAACTTTGCAATGAATCACTTGGTCAATACTGCTCACTACTGCTACATCATATTTCTCTAGGTGCCAAGCCAGTATGATTATGCCTTTAGGTAATAGGTGCTCATTTGAGGCATATTTCCATCCACCACATATTCTGTGCATTACTCTTATTTCATTCTCACTTGCCAACTTAGTCACCAACAAACCTTGCAATCCCTATTTTTTGATTTTTCAGATATACCTGTAGGTCTTCCTACTTATTAGGGTTATTTAACCCCTAACATTCCAACAAATTAGATTCAGCTGGGGGTTTATCCCCATTCCCCTGTAGGACCACCCTCTCCCCTATTTCCTCTTTCAATAGAACCTCAAAGTTGTTATTTGTTTCAATACTAGTTCGAGTAAGAGTAGCAGGCTCTTTTGTAGTTCATTTAGGTCTACTAAATCCATCATCATCCTATTGTGCCTCCCCTGTCTTCTCTATGGGATTTTGAACTCTCCTCCATTCAGTTTTGATGGGTTGTTTCTTCCTACATTTAGTTGCATCATGTCCATAGAGGCTGCAATGTGTGCATTTAACAGGTTTCCATTCATAGACCACCTTTTGCTTCGATACTACATCATGTTCATTCACAAAGTCAACTGATAGAGGTAGTTTGTCATTTAGTTGGACCTCAATCATCACACTAGCATAGTGTAGCAGTGTTCTCTCCATTTTTGGCTTATCTATTTTTATAGGAATTCCTATCAAACAGCTAATCTTGCTCAGACTATCCACCCCCAAATATATCTATATCTAGGTCTGGGAATTGTACCCAAATCGGTAAGGATGTGATTACATTCAAGTCAGTTTCAAGATCCACATACCATGGTTTGACTATGAACGGTTTTTTGTCAAAAAAATACATCCCCCTACTTAAGACTGCCTCCTTGTCTTGCATTGATTCAAATCTCACTATAAACAAGCCTTTCCTAACTGAAGCAACTTTGTTGATGTTTTGAGCCGTCCAAATCCTCCTCACAAACCTATTAATAACCTTAAATGGAGGATTAGCTCCTAATACACAACGTAGAACTGGAGTATTCAACTTCTCCTGCAATATCGTCCCTCTCTATTTTAGCACATCTAGATCCATTAATCTCAAGAAAAGGAACAAATTTGAGAGAATTACTTTCATCAGGGTTTACCAAATCCGCATATGTGCTGACTCGATTCTGATTGGTGTTTCTCGCCACAGATTCTTGTTGAATTTCCTTCCCAATTGCAGGACTCAGACTTGTCGATCTACCACCATTTGAAGCTATCTGAGGCACTGTTTCATTGGATTTCTCAGCTTGGATCTCTCCGGCTTGTGCTCAATTGGTTGTGGAATTTTGCTTTTACATCAAAGAGCCATTTCTGGCTATAAGCGCAATGTGTGGATGTCCATTTGACCTCCCTCGCTTGCCCTGTGCCATGGCTGAGCTTAGGAGCAAGAGAGAAAGAGTATTATATATATATATATATATATATATATATATATATATATATATATATATATATATATATATATATATAAGTTTTGTAGGAGGACTTAGAGCATGCATTAAATAAGATAGGTTTTAAATTAAAGTAGTATTAAGTATTTTTTTTTCCTAAAAATAAATAAAAAATCTTCCATTTGAATTTTTTTCCCTTGCATTACCTTTAATAAATAGATAAATAGATTATACATGGGCACAAAAAAATTACATTCAATTTTTATTGTAGTTCCTTTAATTAAATAATTTTTAAAAATAAATTTAAAACCTTTCATTTTAAACTTTGTTTCCTCCCATTACCTTTAACATATACATTATAAATATATAACATACGATTTTCATTTTAGTGCCATTAAGTTATTTTTTAACAGGAAAAAAAGTTTTCTAATTAAAAAATTTAATATTTTTCTTAAAATTCAAAAGATTTTTAAAGGCACTAAAATGAAAAATCAATTTAAAAAATTCATTTTATATTTAAGATATTAAATTATTTTAGGTAAAATAAATCCATTTTAGTGCCCTCAATTGTATAATTTTTTACTGAAAATAAATTAAAAAACTTCCATTTCAAACATTGTTTCCTCCCATTAACTTTAATAAATACATTATACGTGAGTACAAAGAAAACAAATATCCATTTTAGTGACTTTAATTAAATTATTTTTAAAACAAAAAAAATTATTAAAAAATAAATTTAAAAAAGTTGTGCGTCCAAATAAAATTCTAAAAAAACTTTTTAAAGTTTGTTTCCTTCCATTTTTGCTAATAATTAGTTATACATACAAATTTCATTATAGTCCCTAAAAAATAAAACAAATATTTTCAACTTTCATCATAATGCCGTAAATTAAGTAATTTTTTCCCAGGAAAAAAGATCCGGTTTAAAAATGAAAAAGTATATTCATTTTAAACTTTCTTTCCCCTATTTCCTTAAATAAATAGATTATACAGATAATTTTCATTTAAATTCCTTCATTAAGTCTTTTTTTCTTACGGAAAAAAATTCATTTAAAATGTCTCAATTAAAAGAAAACTTTATAAAAATGTGTTTTCTCTCATTTTCTTTAATAATTAGATTATACAAATAAATTTCATTATAATAGCTTCCATTAAGTTTTAAAAATTCTTTTTTAAAAAAACTTTTTAAAAGTTTGTCAAATCCGAATACAAAATAGTACAATCATTTTCTTATTAATTAATTATGTACAATAAATAATTAATGATTTATTAAAAATATCCGTTATTTAGTTTAAACAAACTCAATTTAAATTTCATACGTGTTTATATATTAGTCGGTGTTATTCATTTATTTAAAAAATCATATCGATTTTTGCTCTCATTAAATCTTATAAAAACTTATAAAAATAAATACATCCCGTGCAACGCACGAGTCGGAGTACTAGTTACGTTGTAATTATGATTACCCTAAACTTTAATATAATTATTATTGCATTACATATTACAATATTGGTTTGACAATTTTGCTAATTGCCATCCTTATACATATATATTAAAAACCAGAAGTATATATACCAAGGATCTTATCTATTTAATCTTATATATAAGGATCTTATCCATTTAATGTTATATATATGAAAAAAAGTTTATCTAATATTTCTTTGTTAATGGAAATATTTTTAGTTGCCTTATAAAAATAAAACTTTCCGCCTAAACTCCCAAAAATTAACTTCTTCTTTTCTAACTAAAATTACTAATTATCAATAGTAGGCTCGTGCAAAACCGATTAACTATAACCGAGCTTTCAGATAGTTAAAAGTCCAATCCGTAATCGATCGACTTTTGGATTAATCGAAGTTTCGGTTAATTGAGTTTGTGGAATGGCCAAATCTCAATCCGTAACCGAACCGAAAGGTCCGATTAATCGATTTTTTGGTTCGATTTTACGATTAACCATGTAAGAGAGTATGCAGCAGCAAGAGAGACGCGAGAGGTGGGAAACATCGAAAACCGAGTGAGAGATTGAGATAGTATGAGACATATCCGAAGAAGAAGAAGACTGTCATTGACAACAACACCATTGGTAGTGTCGCCGGCGGCGGCGGCAGCAGACAGACGTGAAATGAGGGCAACCTTGAGGAGGGAGGGGAGAGGGAAAGAGAGTGGGGGCATATACCGAGTCAAATGAAATTTTAGATTTGAAACTGAAATTTTTAAAGAGGCGAGAAGAGAGGGCATATAGCAAAGCAACACCTATATTGAAATGAATAGAAAGCAAGAGCAATAACAATGGCACCTTCCATTCAATTCTTGTTGAGAGAGAGAGAGAGAGAGAGAGAGAGAGAGAGAGGTGTAAAGCATTAGCAAGAAAACGCAAAAAGGAGAAGGGGGCAGAGGCAGACAAACACAAACTTAGGATTTTTAGTTTATATATGTAGGAATTTTTTAAAAAAATTGGTTCGACTAACCGTTGGTTAACTTAATTTTTTCAAATTCCGATCCGTGAACCGAAAAGAAATCCAGTTCGGTTAACCGAACTGATTTCTTACAAAATTTATTCGATTAATCGATTTTTGGATCGACTTTTTGATTTTTCAGATCGATTTTTTGGTTTCAATTTTTTCGCAAACCCCTAATCAATAGAGTGGGAAAAGAAAGAAGTATGATAGGTATTGAATTTAATTTCAATTTGGCACCAAAACAACAATTTAGAAGAATAAAAAAAATAAATCATGAAGCTTGAGCATATTTTGGTGAAAAAGAGAAAGTAATCAATTGCAAACAAAGTTAAAACAATCCGGTGCATTCACCTTTAATAACATATCATTTGGTTCCTCTTAATTAAACTCGCCCTTAATATAAAATTATACATGCGGAAGTAACCAAGAGTTTTTTTTTCCTGGTCAACAAGGCAAGAAGCAATGAAGCATGCAAAAAAACATAAATTAAAATTGGGGATATAACACCTTTACAAGGTGTTTTTTTAATCGATTACCAAGTTTTTTATGGTCGTTTTTTTTAGCAAAAGGGTTTACTTGATATGTTATAATTAGAAAATTTCTATAGTAAAAGAAAGGAAGTGAATTAGATTTGACATGATTTTGTGAAGTTAGAGGAAAGTTTGATTTTTCTGAAGCAACTAAAAATATTGTAATTCATGAGAAAATATCGAATAAATATTTTACCGTATGTGTAAAATTAAATAAATAAGATTCTTGTATAAATATTTCTTATTAGATTGTCATTCTATCACATTCAATCAAGCACCGCAAAAGTCTTTAATTTCATGCCTTGACTTTTAGGCCATATTTCAACTTATTTGTTTTCAAAATAAGTTCAAACTAAGTTGAGTCAATAAGTTGAGCAATCAAGTACAAAAAAATATGTCTTTTGTAAAATTATTAACTACAATAATATGTTTGCATTGGGTAAACATCTATGACCATGATTCAAGTTTAGAATGAGTTTGACAAATAAATTTGACTCATATACAAGTTTTTCATACCACCACTTGTTCTCATCAAGTTATCAACTGACATGACATTATCTTCCCAAAATAATGAACATAATAGCAAGGAGGAAAATGAAAATAAATTAATAACCTTGAAAAAAAGTTGGAAACAGAACAGCAAAATCATCCATAGACTCAGTAAGGTGCCATTATCATCCTAAAATAATTATGCATATACTACTAAGAAATCAAAAGGAATTTGGAAAAATTAGAACACCCAAAAAAAAAAGAAATCACATCACATAAATACAAATCAAGCTCAATACATTGTGGGCAAAAAGGATTTCACCCAAATAAATTATCACCTCATTAAACTAAGAGAACAAAAAAAGTTTACAGTAGCATCCCAATTTAAGTAACATAGACATACTAAAACAAAATATAAAAAAATTAATTTAAATGTGTTACTGAAACTTCTATCTTTCTCAAGTGATCACCTTGATTGGGCCTATGTAGTCACACTATTTGTGTATTTTCTTTCCCATTTAATTTATCATAACTAAGTTTCATTTTTTACTATGGCAATCTAGCATAAAAATGACAGATGATCTCGTATGTAAATCGAAAAACAGGTCACCCATTTTGATTTCAGTTTGAGTTTGGTTAATTTTGGTTTGGTTCGACTTTGGTCCAATAAAATTGTGTTACATGAAAAATTAACCTTTGATGAAAAAGTTGGGTTAAGACTTGGCTTGATTTAGATCAATCAAGTTAGGTTATTTTGATTGTCAATTTGGATATGAGTTTGGATTATTTAGTTCAAATTTTAAATTAGTTCAAACAAAACTAATATGTCTCCAATTGTAAAGTGAATATATGTTCCTTTCCTTGTTGTAAGTAAATATATTGGAACTACTTTTTTAACTTTTACTTTTTAAGAATTGAAAAAAGGATTTTTAATTTGAACGTCTATGTGAAAGCTAAACAATAACTAATAGGATATCATTTTGTTTCTTTTTTTTTTTTTTGAGGGGGATTGATAGGAGGACGCAACGATGAATAACTTTACTAGTTAATGTCAATCATAAAAGTTTTAGCAATTAAACTAATTATGTACAACTTCAAATAAGCTCTTGTTGAGTTCTTGTACAAAATAAAAGAGAAAATTGTACACGAACCTTGCTCGAAGCTCCCATGTTTCAATTTTTTTATATCAAGATTAGACCTGAGGGAATTCCCTTACACAAACTATGTTACTTGAACTTCTCATTCGCTCTTGCATACCCATAGACACTTCCTAGTGCACTAAAAACCCTCGAAAGTTCTTCACATAGTCAAATCCCCCAATACAAGTATCCATGATATGTGTCCATATCAGACACTAATATTCAAATCAGAGTAACATAACCTGTAAAAACAAAAAAGTTCTACGTCTCTAAGTTCTAACCAAAATCTGTGAGTGTACGTGTATGTAGTATTTGACAACTCCCCTTCCCCTCTTTTTCTCTCTACTCCCCCTTCCTATCATCTTTTGTTGAGAGCATGAGCAAGCCGGCGAAGTTCTTCAAATGCTTCCATAGTTTCCGCATCAAATCCTCCAGCAAACTGCATTTGGGAAGGGAGAAGGGATCAATGTCAGTATATTTTGTGCATATTTTCTTGGGATTCTTAGGATCACAAAGTACGTTTAACTAACCTGATGAATTCTAAAAGCAAACCTCACTCCTTGAAGAAGCATATAGTCCAATGCCGGATCTTTCTCAAATGATGACCTCGATTGGAGTTCTGTGGCCACTCTGTTCATGTATTTCTTCGCCAATTTAACTGAGCCAAGCTTTACCTGCTCAATGACATTTTTCGGTCCGTAAATGGTTAAGTCACTTGTTGCTAACTGAAGTTTTCACCCAGTGCTAACAAATCAAAATCTTTAGTACACAGAGAAAAAGGGGGGAATTGTATACGTGTGATTATAAACCAGATTCGATCATCATCCATAGAAAATATCAATTTCTGATGATCAGGTTCATTGCTTATTACATATGACAGAAAAGAATAGAGATACCAACCAGCCGGTTCTTGAAACAGGAAATATATGTCATGTAAATCCCATCATATCGAACGGCAATAGCAGTTGTATAGTGTTAGATTTCCCTTTGCCATATAGCCAAAAAAAGAACCTATTGTCCGGGGAATACTGTATGTGAATTGTCATACTTGTCTGAAACTTATAAAAATTTGAACAGATTATTTTAAGAGCACAATCGTTGGACTTTGCACAAAAAGTTATAATCGTCTGAAACTTTGCACAAAAAAAAAAAAGAACCTTTCAGTTTCACACAAGAGATTGATGATACATCTTCAAACAAAGTGCAAGCTTACATAATGATAGAATACAGTAAGCTACTAAGCAGAAACAGACAAAAGGTGTCACCTTGCTTATAATCCCGCTGTCAAGCATCCAGTCCACCGGAATTTGAAATTCTTTACAACTACGCATCAAGGAGTCTCTAGTTCGGAGTAGATTATACACAGTACGCTCAATCCTGAAAGCATTATTGAGCATTTCATGAGCTCATATTACGTAAGAAGCAATCTATAGGCTTCAGATTATGGTAAAATTTGAACAAAATGGCATGTTATTACTTCTCTGACAAAGAAACCATTTTCTTCAGTGCAACGTCACATGGTAGCTGAGGATCATCTTGATAATAGGTAACTTCATTTTCCAACTTCTTTAGGTCTTTGTACCCAAATGCAGCTTCTCTTAAGGTGTCTGCTTTCTTCTCTGGCCACTCAAAGTGCTTTAAAACCGCCCTTTCATCCACCTTGGACATATGCAAGCATGATATCAGATACGATCTCAAAATAGTAATTATATTTCCGAGAAGTATTCTGCAAACAGTGTGATCAAGCTTCATCAAACATGATACACATCATCTTAGGAGATCGAGTCAGCCAATTTGCACCTAATAGATTTTCTCACATTTGCCTCTGTTTCATTAAGATATTCATTTGCAGGTCTCAAGGCTTCACAAGTAGGTAATCACCAACATAAATAAATAATCACCTTTTATATACACCATATAATAGCTATTGAAATTTGAGAGAGGAACACATAAAGAGTAATTTGCAGAAAGAAAATGAGCTAGCCATTTAGTGTAGAAGCCATATGCAGGTCATGGTGACAAACATTTACATTGAAAAGCTCTCATATAATAATTGATATCACATCATCTATCAGCATTAGTTTGGACTACTCACAAGAAAGCATAGCTCATCATCCAGCCACTTGACAAAAGCCACGACATCCTCAATATCTCGATAAGCAGCATTGTTCACTTCTCTAATCAATGAATTCACAAATTCTCCTTGAGTCTCGACATCTGCCTTTATCTACATAGACAATGGAAGTATGAGGCCATGATAGAAGGCCAACCATTATACTAAAATCACTCCTTTGCCATATCACATCACGCTGTAAATCATAAAAGTGTGAAAAAGAAAATAGTCATTGAGAACTCACAGCAAGCAAATAAGACGAACGATTCTCAATTTCTCCAATCATGCTGCTTTTAACATTGGCCACATTGGGGGCATCACAAATTGTACCGGCAGAAGAATCTCTTCTCGTGTCCCTTTTCATTAGTGAATGATAGAATTCCACCACTTGTGGTGCACGCTGCACAGCCCCTGAAGTATTTGCAGCTGAAAACCTTGGAGGAGGTGGAGGAGGAGGGGGAGGTGGTGGTGCTGGATGAGCTTGGGCTGAGCTTGCTCCTTTCACTCCAATCGAATTGGCACATGAAGGTCTAGGAGGGGGTTCGGTACCCTCAAGGCCCTCTTCTCAACATCCAAAGGCACCAAAACTTTGCTAGCTTCATGTTTTTGAGAACTTAGTTGGTCTTCTTCCTTAGATTCGGCTTCTTTTGAGCACATAAATCCATCAGATTGCCTTCTCTTATTTATCACCAAATCATCATCGGAACTCTTTGATCCACTTATGGAATGTCTTCTTGTTGTACTACTTCCTTCCATGAGCTCATCCCACTTTCTATCAATTAACAAAGGACTTCGAAATTCAAGGCTTGAAAGATCCTCATCAGTTACAGGCCACTTATTTAACTTCTTTACAAGCGTCACTCTCTTTGCGCTGCTACATTCTAGAAATTCATCACTAACTCGAGGAAATCCAGGAGTCTGACTAATCTCAGTGGGACGAGGACTCGACCCCACATCAGATGTCGCACAAGAACACGAATTGCGAAGCTCATTTCGCAACTGTCCATTTACCCATCTTAAGTACGCAAGCTCCTCGACCTCATTCAATCTGTTCATCTGTAACCCTTCGACTTGTTTGGACAAATCTTCATTTGTGTGCCTCAACATTGATGCCTCTGCCTTAATCTTTGTGATGATCTCACTCTAATCATATCCAAAGACAATAGCCAAGAAGGAAGAACACGGAAATTACAAGCTAATCAATACTGAGAACACTTTCTCAAACATAACTTCAGAATCCAGGCCATTGAAAAATACAACCACCACAAAACATGCTTTAACGCAAAAATTTACATGAAAACCACTAACTATGATCATTTAAACAGAAAAATTTTAGGGTATACCTCGGAAGCTTTGGCGAAATTGGCAAGCTGTGACTCCATTGAAGCAACTTTGCAAGCAAGGTCTCTCTTCTGAAGCTGTAATTCCTTGTTGAGGCGTCTGAGCTCAAGAACTTCCATTTCAAGGCTCTGGGGTTTCTGGGTTCTTGAAATAATTTCATTCTCACGAATCTCAGAATCACAACTCAAATTCTTCAATTGCTCTTTGAGAGTTGTTCTCTCAGACTCAAGCAAATTAATTCTACCCACTAAACCCTGAACCTCATTTTCCTTGGCCTCAACCTCTCTCTCCAATTCCAAAACCCTCTGATTCCTCTTACTCTCCGACAACTCTCCTTGCAATTGAAACTCTCTCTCCTTCGATTCCTTCAACAGCCCCCTCAAATTCTCTATCTCCACCAACAAATCCCTAGAACCCGAATACTTAAGATTAGCATTGGGCGAATTCAAGGTGTGAGGGTGAACCTGAGTCGCAGCAACCGAGCAAGACAACTCTCCAATCAAACCCCTCTTGACCTTATTACTGCTAGTGATGTTCTGTAAAGGGGTCGACTGCGATTTCTTGGTGGGCAATATGGTGGGTTGAAGCTTGCTTTTCTCTCTCCTGCTAAACCCTTGACAATGTGCGAACCCCATGACGAGGCTGACTTTAATCTCGACGAATTAGCACTGACCCCTTTTGTATTGCTCTTCGGCGGCTGATTTTGGTCGGAAAATTTCGAACTCTTTAATCGGTTCTCTTTGGGTTTTGGGTTACCTTCCTTCATCCTTCAATGGCGGAATATTTTCTGCAAATGGGTTTGTCAGGGAGGAAGACAGAGGAGAGAGAGTGAGAGACAGAGGCAAGGGGGCTTAAATTGGGAAGTAAGACATAGAAGCTCGAATGTCGAGGGATTTGGGTTCGAGGAGCGGAGAGCGTGCCGAGGGAGGAGAGAGATTTGCGAGGAAAATGTGGCAGCTTTGTTTCTATGCTTCCATTTGAACTTTTGAAATTTGAATGGTGGCCACTTCTAACGGGTTACAGGAAGCCCAACGGTCGTATTTCGAGGTCCAGGTAGTGACTCCGTGGCACACCAATTTTTTTTCCTATTTTTATTGAAAGTTAAAAGGCAATATTGAATAATAATAGCTAGTTATTCAACCAAAAAATAAAAATAAAAATAATGATACCTACTTATGATCTGTTCAAAGTGGTATACTATTATCATCTATTTCTATTTTGTGTTCATTTCTATTCATTTTTACTTATTATTATTATTATTATTATTATTATTATTATTATTATTATTGTTGTTGTTGTTGTTGTTGTTAATTATTATTGTGGTGGTGGATATTATGATTATTATTATTATTATTGATATTATTATTTTTTATATTGTCACAATTATTACTATTATTATGAATATTATGATTATTGTTATTATTATTATTATTATTGTTGTTGTTGTTGTTATTGTTGTTGTTTTCTAAGTTAATTTAATTACCATAATTATTCCTTTTTTATTCGCCTAGATTGCAACTTTAAGGTAGTTTTCATATTTGAAACACAACTCTCCGTGGACACGGCTCGTGCTTATCGGTTAATTACAAATACGTCATACACTTGGGGTTACAATTTTAAGATTAATTCTTCCTAACAAATGGACTCGACTTAAAATGAGATGTTTTTTTGCTAATATAAAACAAATGCAGAAATTAAAAATGGAACCAAACCAAACGAAACAGGAAATAGGTCATAGTGGGGGACCCGACTCGCGGAGGAGACTGGGTTGGGCGGCTTAGGCCGAAGGGTCGCCTGGATTTTTCTCGTTTTTTTATCGATATACGAAAGAAGGAATGGACCAACATTTAAAAGAAAACTTCTTGACACAAAAATGCAAATATGGATCAACTTAAAAGGCAAAGAAAACAATTTTAAAACCGACTCAAAAGTTTTTCTTTTTTTTATTTATTTTGCACCAATGCAAGAATTATTGAAGCTAACTAAGCTCGTTGTTAGGCTCAAGAAAAAGGGTAATATAACAAAAACAACCACACACATTTAAGCATGAAATGAAGTCCCAACCTAAACCATAAAGATTCTATGTTCACAAGGAAAATATGGGTTAGATAAATACGGTGACTCATAGTGTGAAAATTTTGTCCCTTATAGTATGCATAGCGAGACTTAAATAAGCGAGTGTTTCTCAATCGAGAATCAAGAGAGCTTGTTATGAGTGGAAAAGTAATTGCGCCTCGGTGTTAAATTGAGTGGACCCACCAAGATAATGATTCGACTTTTCCCAAAAGGTACTTAAGGATTGAATCCTATAAGGTCACACACAACATTTATATTCAAAGTTGCCTAAAGAGAGATACAAAGATGCATAATGCAAATGCAATAAAAACTCGTAAATTTAATTTTCGAATCTCACTCTCTTAATAAGTGTCCCCAATGGAGTCGCCACGGCCCGTGGAGTGAGGTTGAATTTCCTCACGAATATCGGCTTCACACGGGATGTACTTATCAAGGTGAATGATAAGACTTTTAATTTTTAAAAGGGTCAATTTGTAATTTAAAAAATAATTTTACTTTCAAAATAATTTTAGAATTCTTAAGATGTATTTTAAATAGAAAAAGTAATTCTAGATTAGACTGTCGCAAAGCTCAACGGGATCGGGCGATCGAGACTACTTGGGCCAAGGGTGAAGCCCGAACAACAATTTGGGGGTCGGGGCTGACCCGCTAGCATTGACATCCAGTGCCGGCCATCCGGCCCACACTCTCAAGGCAGTCATAGTCGGATGGCTTAAATCCTCGGTCGATTCTCGATTTCAAATTTTGTAAGAAGCCGTGATGTAGTTTTAAGATTAAAATAGATTAAAAGGAGTTGCCAACTAGTTTTGAAAGAAAAACTAACAAAAATAAAAGATCACTTTCCTAATTTTGAGTTTGTAGAAGGGACAAAAACTCAAAATTAAGAAAGGTTTTAAGAAAGAGAGTCCATCATTTGCTTTAAACCAATGAATCGGTGTTCGAGGGCGAAGGTACGAAATAAGGAGGGATACTCTTCATTCCATCTGTCATAAATACAACCTTTATTAATTAAATTAGGGCTTAAAAATCATGTTAAGGAAAATAAACAATCAACATGCAAAAGGTGAAATTAAAGACAATCAAAACATAATGTAAAGCGGTATATAAGCAATAAAGAAAGTGAATAAATGATAGCGATAAATAAAATTACATCGGGTAGGGCGAAACTAAACGAAGTTACAACTCAAAATCGACAATACAAAACCAATAAACAACCGAATTTAAATAAAGCACAAATTAAACTTCGAGTTAGTGGAATCGTGTCCTCGGGATAAACCACGTACTAGGCTCGAATCTTAAACGAATTTTAGCAAAGTAACAGATGAGGTCCGTATTGAGTAAAAGAAGAAAAAAAAAGGTTTTTTGTAAGGTTTTAGAAAGGGATTTTTAAGTGGGAGTGAGGGAGAGTAGAGAGAAGAGTGAGGGAGAGAATTCGAAGCCTAGTCATAGAATGTGTAGCTGAAATTGGTTTGAAATGATGGGGAGGAGATGGGGGGGCCCTCTACTTATAGAAAAATTTAGGGTTTAAGAAACCCTAAATTCAGCCCTCAACCGATGGTTAAAGGATAAGCTGAGTCGAGATTTTTGGAAATGGATAAAGAAAAATCCGAAAAATTGAACTAGTCAAAATGATAATGTTTAGAGAGTCCCATGGGCCAACGATTGGACAAAATGACCACTTTTAGTGTTACGGGAAGCACGCTAGGTTTGGATGTTGAAAAAAGGTCAAAACGCTGCGTTTTGCTAGCTAGTAGTCTAATGTCGGTTCGTAGCTAGGCTTAGGAGCCCGAACTTGGTTGGACCGACCGAAAAAAATGAGCTGTGGGTTGGCCTGGCCCAAGGAAATGTACTTTGGGGTATTTTGGGCACTAGTTGGCTTTTGTATGGGCTAAACTAGGTTTTGCGACTATGCTTTATTCCGAACTTGACCTAAGCATGTAAATGAGGTTGATTTTTCATTACTAGGCTAGCAAAAATAAATAAAATAGAAAAGGATGACATTTTAGGTGTCTAAACTCGTCGATTACTAGCTACGATTATGCTTGTGCGCTTGTGGAATTTTCTCAACAAGTCTTTTTGGCATCATTGCCAAGGACTCCGTTCTTTTGAGTACAAAATTCGCTTTAAGACTTGAGACTAGGTTTTTTATTTTTCTTCTAATACTATTCAGTATTTGATTCAGCCCGCTTGAATCTGTTTACGCTTGGTTTAGTTCTTGTTTTTGCATGCATAGGAGGAATTGATGAGACAGAGAGCTTGTTTAATTCGATCCTAAAATTGAAGCAATAGCAAGAGCAATAAGCAAAGTTATAAAAAGGCAGAGGAGAGAGGAAAATATGGCAGAAGAAGAACCACAATTGAGCTCACTAGGGGACTATGCCATCCCTAGTGCATCCGGGGCATTATCGCCCATCAATTGGCTGACAGTGGATGCTAACTATTTTGAGCTTAAGATGTTGCTCATATACTTTATACAAGTAAGATGAATTTGGAGGGCCTTCTACTGGAAACTCCATCCGATATATCAGCTCTTTCCTAAAAAAGTGTGGCACCATCAAAATAAACAATTTCATTGACAAAGCCATCCGTCTAAAGCTTTTTCCTTGCTCTCTAAAAGGTAAAGACAATTGGTTGTTAAATGAGGATCCCAACAGATATGCCACTTGAGAAGCTCTGTCAAAGGCTTTCACGATCAAGTTCTTCCCCTCTAGCAAGACAGACTAAACTGTGGAATGCCATCTTCACTTTCTTCTTAGGAGATGGAGAGTCACTTTAAGAGGCTTGGGAGCGTTACAAGGACCTATATAAGAAATGCCCTCACCATGGTATCCCGGAGTTGATGCTCTACGGACTTTCTATAATGGATTACCTCTCCATATTCAAATTTTCGTAGATGCAGCCTCGAGAGGTGCTCTTATGGTAAGGGTGAAAGTGAAGCTAAAGTCTGTTATTAGGAACATGGCCGCTAACAATTGCCATTGGGGCGGTGAAAGGAAAGTCCCCAAGAAAGAGGAGGGAGGTATGAAGTTGACGTTGCGGCTTTGTTATTAAGCAAGCTAGATGCACTAGCTTCAAAGATAGAAAAGTTGGGTGCACCTTCCTCCCAAGCGGATTCTTCTGTTTAGCATTTGGGGCTGTAGTTACTCGAATGTCAAATTGTTATCCCCAAGTAAGCTAATGCCTTTCACAACTTCAACCAAGGACCTCAAAACATGCCCTACCCATAGTGTTATAACTCAAAGGGTTCAAATTATCAAAAATTGTCCCACTAGAATCCCATCTTTTAGCCACAAATGGCCACCCGACCCCTGGTTTTCATTAGAGGGATACTTCTCCACCTTTTTCCTTGCAAGAACCATAGACATATGCCCTCATAACAGCCATCATTCAAACTCATAATAAGATTAATGATGACGTAGCTTACTCCATCGGGGTCATCAATGCCTAACTAGATAGCATTTCTACTCACCAAAAGATGATGGTTACCTAAATCGCCCAAATAGCTTAGTAGGTGAGCTATTTATCTAGACCTTATGGGAAACCATCAAGTGAACTTAAAGCCAACCCTAGGAATCATGTCAATGTTGTCTAAACATGTATCGCATAGTTAGTAGAGAGTCATGTTATGGTTTTACAGGAAAACAAGCACGAGTACTACTCAAGTTAAGCAACATGGTCTAATTTAGAGTTCGAGCAATAGGCCAGCAAACACCTCCGGTTCGCCCATATCAACCACCTATGCCATATCCTTAAGGAATGTTAGAGCCCACATTTATGAAATTCATTAATATATTAAAGCGGGTTTTTATCAACATGTCATTCTTGGGAGGTTATAAAGGAAACATCCTCATTCTCTTTAAGAAGACTATGTTAGAGGATGTTTCGTAGTAAGCATGGGGGAGGTATACTGTGCGAGTCCTACGAGAGAAAGTCACCTACTAAGCTATAGGATCTAGGGAGTTTTTCCATCCCTTATTCAATCAAGGGAATGTAGATCAAGAGAGCCCTCTGTGATCTCAGGGAAATTATGAGCGTGATGCCACTTCCACTCTGTAGGAAACTTTAGTTAGGTAATTTGCAACCTACCAATATGTCCGTTCAGCTAGTGTATTAGTCCGTTCGGTGCCTCGTGAGTATTTCGAGAGGATATTGCTGTTCAAGTAGGAAAGTTTGTTGTTCCCTGTGACTTTCGTGATGATGGACATGGCTAAGAGCATCTAAATTCCTATAATTTTAGGGAGGCCATTTCTAACAACTGTAGGAGCTGCGATAGATGTACATGTAGTGAAGATGATGGTGACATTTTTCCATCTTCAATCAACGCCATTGAATTTCAAGTACGGTTAAGCTTTATAAAAGTTCAATACTAACTAAGGTTCAAGCAGAGCAGTAGATGTTGGAAGCAACTCAAAACCAGCCAATCCTGGCCTTACTTGGTTTAGTCCAGCAAGGACAAGCTTAGAGTAATAAGGACAATCTCAGTGATGGAGATACTCCACCCTCAATCAATGCCGATAAGGTTCCGGACCCTACAAACCAGTTTAGGAATGATTAGGATGAGCCGCGGGCAGGGGAATGCGGGGAAGGCAAAGGCAAAGCGGATTAAGAGTCCGATGACCTTAATCAAGTCCAAAATGGTGTAGATTGTGCAATGCAATGCAAGAATTGACTGTCCAAGCTTCATCGCAATGTAGACACCAAAAAGTGTCTTCCTTTTCTTTGTTTTTTATTTGTTGGCCCGATGATGAAGTCTTGAGTCCTGTTTGAGGATTTGGATATTAGATTGTGTTTGATTGGTGTGACGGAAGCTAGTAAACCACAAAGAACCCCCAACACCACATAAATAGCCTTTTGCCTTGGGTCGATCCAAAAATCCCCTTTTTCTTTCGGACGATCCAAAACCAGTGCCAAGCCTCTAGAGACAACAAAGTCTAGTGCCACGTCATCGGAAATTACGGGCTCGGAATATTGTGTTTCACTTCAGTCCAATCATACAAGGAGCTTAGACCTCAAGACGACGTTAGACGCTACATTTCTTGATCACAAGCATCAAAGTGATGCATTTTGGCTCCAAGACAGTCCACTCGAAACTAGGAGCACGCATCCCACACCAAAAATAAAACCCGCCAAAAAGGAAACCCGCCAAAAATGGAAACTTTTCATTTTGGAAAGGTGCTATGGCCGACGCTTGCCACCCCAAAATGTTAAACGAAACGCTGTGTTTTGCCCCGGAGACTCCCTTGGAAGCACGCTAGGGCACAAAACCCTAGGCAACCTCTAGCGGCCGGTCTCGTGAATCGAGTCTCATCCCTTCTTTATTCCGGTTCAATCTGGTTCAATCTTCTTCAATCTTCACAATATCCTACCCGGTTTTGTACCCTATTCCGGACAGCTGGCCGAGCTAACCCTAGGTCACTTCCTTGTCCTAATCTCTCCCTATAAATAGAGAGCCTTAGTTCTCATTCCCACACGGCTTCCTACCTTTGTACCACGCTGTTGAAATCTACCTAAGAGCTACTGAATACTCCATTTGGTATTCCGATCTCTTGGTCTCTTTTCAACCTCTTCTCATTCTATTCGTTACCTAAACTACATCCGAACCCAAAAAGCTTCATCATACGTCCATCTACTTACCAATCTCCACAAAATACTCACAAAAGCCCTTTCAATTCACCACCGTTGCATCAAGAGATCCAAATCCGAGATCCAAATTAGCAGGTGGGACAACCCGAGGAACAGATTCGATCTTCCATGGTTTATTTTATTCTTATGCTTTCTTTATTACTTTTCGTATTGTGGATTCGAGATGTATCGCTTTTAATTCCTCCCGCCCAATGTAATCTTTTAGTTTTCCGGTTTCTTTTCTTTTCGCTTTGCCTTTTTTTCGTTTTTGTTTTGTTTTTCTTTTTGCTTTTTCGTTGTCTTTACTTTCGCTTATATTGCTTTCCTTAGTTAGGTTTGGTTGCTTTAATTCTTTATCGCATGTTATTGCTTGCTTGCTTTTGTTATATTATTTTAATTCACTACTCGAACTAGTAATGACCGTCTTCGAACATGCGGAGCGAAAGGGTTTATCCCTACGTTTCATACGCTCGCCCCGAATCCGATTCCGGGTTCAAAGACCAATGGAGTTACTTTTAGCCTTTTTGGTCTTAGTCTTCCCATACTAAGATCGAGAGAGCAAATCTTTACTTTTTTTTGTTAGTTTTTGTTTCCTAAAAATTGATCGGCGACTCCCTTTGCTTTATATCTTCTATTAATATACTTCCTGGCTATTTCGATCGAACAATAAGAAAACGGGATCTGGATCTGTCTAACCAGGCTAGAGGCCGATGAAAACTCGGACTCGAATGCGGAACAATCTGAGTACTACATACGGACCCAAGTACAAACCTCATCCCTCTTAAGTTTTGATTACAAGTTATTCGAGTGTTATAGAAACTCCTATATAAGTTTTCATTCATTTCGATCGACTCGGAAAACACATTCTTGTTTATCTTCTCACATGGATGATTTTGAGTCACTCGGACATCACTTAGATCAATTGCATGATCAAATAATTTCTCTAACACTTTTTATCCGAGTTCTAATCGCTTATTTCAAAGCAAAGTGAATTATAATGTTAATTCAACTTTCTAAGTCGGTTTGTATGTTTAAGAATTATTTATCCGAGATCAAGGCCTTGTACTCGATGTTTTCACTCTTATAACTTGATCTCTCTTAGGATCGACTCGATGGAATTTGAGTATAATGAATCTTAGACTAAAAAAATTCCACTCTTCTAGGCTCGAGATAATTATGCACTTAATTATCTTAATTAAATTATTATCTCGTGCCTAATCTTGGACCAAAGTATTTTATACTTTGAAAACCAAAGTGATTTACTTTTGTAGGTTATCCAAATGAGGTTATCTCATTTTTGAATTACAAAAGTAACCGACTTCAAGCTGACAGTCACCAGCAGACAAGGCTTTTCTACTTCGAGCAAGGCTCGGACGCCGTGTCTGGATTGTCCGTTTCCAAAACCGAAAAACTTCAACGCTAAGCTCAACGGTGGTTTCCATCTTACTTTTTAGACATCAGCAGTGGACTGAAGCACCTTTAGGAGCCAAGAGCCATTGCACAACGTTTACATCTCAACGGATATTTTACGAGCGACTCGGAAGAACCGTTACAATGATCGAGAAAGGCTTCGGTTCGGAAACTAGACACAACGGCTAATCTGTTTGGTCACCAATAAATAGAAGCCACTTCACAAGACTTGAAGATTGCTAGAACTATTGTTGAAATACATTACTTAAGAAAAAGTCATTGTTTTCATATCCAATCTTCTATTTACAACTCCCATCTTGTAATTCATACTTTCCGAGTTGTAAAGTCTTGTAATCGAGTCACGTACTTTTCTTACTTTCCGAGTAAGGTCCCTTGACCGAGATGTAAGGGTTAACTCAGCTCGGTTGTCCCTAACTATAAAGATTATCCAAGTTAGGAAGTACTAGATCGGATAAGGGAACTTTTGAGTCTAGGAAAACTCCGTAAAGAATTGTCTAAGGGAGCAATTCTAGTTGAGTCGATCCGTTGTATTTTGTGGATTCAAAATAGTGGATTTGACTTGGTGCTTGGACTGGCACTGTCTATGGTTTTCTACCCCGGGAGGGTTTCCACGTATCTTTGAGTTTACACTTTTATGAGTTCAATCTAGACTCATATTATTCTGTTCATTCTTTTCAAGCTTAAAGTTTCTAAGTTTGTTAAAATTTCCTCATCACCCTATTCACCCCTCCTCTAGGGTGACTAACACTCTCCAAGAGCAAACCTTCAATTGGTATCGAGCCTAGCCTTTCAAAAAGGATTTAACAATCCAAAGGTCTAAAGATTAGATGGATCGGAACATCGGAGAGTTCGATGAAGAAAGATTTTCCACCGGACCACCCAAGTTCAAAGGATCAAACTTCGTACACTCTGGAAGAAGCTAATGGAATGCTTTTTGTTGGACAATGATGAAGATGTTTGGAACATCATCCAAGAAGGCAATTACATTCCACTGAAGATGGAAGATACAAGACCACTACCTAAAGAGAAGTTCGTGTACACCAATGAGGAGTCGGAAAAGTTAAGAAAGAACTTCAAAGCGATGAACATTCCGATGTATGCTATCAGCTCAAAAGAGTACAACGGAGCGTCCGCCTATGACACGAGTAAAAGATGTGTGGGACACTCTTGTCAACACATATGAAGGAACAAGCAAAGTGAAGCAGGCGAAGACAAGTCAATATCTTCACAAATATGAGCTGTTCAAGATGGAGCCGTAAGAAAACATCACTCGAGATGTTTACACGCTTCACCGAGATTACAAACAATCCCAAATCTCGGGGTAGAAAGATTTCCCATGAAGAAATGTGTAGAAAAATTCTAAGAAGTCTACCAAAGAAAAGATGGGGTCCCAAGGTGACAGCCATCGAGGAAGCTCGGAACCTCTCTCAACTAAAGCTAGACGAACCGATTGGGAAGCTACTTACCCATGAAATCCATCTAGAAGAAGAGGAAGCCGAAGTCGGCACTAAAAATAACATTGCAGCTGAAAGCCTCGGAAAACGAGAGGAGAAAGTCCGAGTTCTTCGGACTCGGAAGAAGATCCCATGGCACTCATTGCTCGAGGCTTCAAAAGAATGATGAAGCACAAGAAATGGGAAAAGAAACCAAAGGAAGAGTTCTATAAGAAAGATAAGAAGGACGAGAAAAGGTAAATACTTCTTTCCTTCAAAGTTATCTTTAACTAAGAACTCTAGTTGTTTTGAATGTGGCAGACAAAGATCACATAGTCGAGGACTGTCCAAGGAGAAAGAGGGACAGAAAGAAGAAGAAGGCTATGATGGCCACATGGAGTGATGAAGATGAAGACTCGGACACTTGCTCAACGCATTTCCGAGTTACATTACATGAATCGGTATAACCATCTCGTATTTATAGAGTTTTGATTCCAAGGCATTCTCTCGTGTTTTAGAAACTTTTCGAATGAAATGGTATCTTCTCTAAGTACTATAGCTTGTACTTCATGTGTTTATTGCGCTTCTTTAAGTGACTCGAAAACCGATTCTTTGTTCCGAGTCCAAGCATCACTCGCATTTATCGCAGATTGAGTGGACTAGTGTTTCACCTTCTCTCACTCGGAATCCGGCTTCGATTATAAGCTCTATTTCATTAGAGTCAGTACCTCTAGTCTGTTTCATACTTAGTCTATATTAAGTTATCTCACTCGATATTCTTTACTTATCTTGATCTATCGCTTAGACTAAGTCGGATGGAATTTTGAGTTATATAGTTATTAGACTCGGAAAATTCCACTTCTCTTCCGACTCGGATAATTAGTTGATTAATTATCATAATTATTTTATTATCTCGTGTCTAATCTTGGACCAAAGTATTTCATACTTTGAGAACCAAAATTGCTTTACTTTTGTAGGTTATTCAAACGAGGACACACTTTTCAAATCACAAAAGTAACCTGGCTTCAAAACGTCAAATCACCAAGCAGACATGGCTTTTCACCTTCTCTGCTCCAGTCCCGTAAGATAGTGTCGGAGCTGTCTGTTTCCAAATCTGGAAAACCGAGACATCAAGCTTAACGGTGGTTTTCACCTTATCTCTCAAGACACCGCTAGTAGTTTTGGGACTTCCAAGAGAGTTAAACCGTTGTCCAACGTTCACATTACAACGGATACTTTCGAGTGACTCGAAAGCTTCTATCAACGGTCACAGAGGACTCTCGGCCGCAGATGAAGATAACGGCTACTCTGCCTCGGTCATCTATAAATAGAAGCCACTTCACAAGACTTGAAGATTGCCGAACTTATTGTTAATACACGTACTTGTGCAAAGTCTTTGTATTCATTCTCAATCTTCTACTTACAACTCCTATTCTGTAATTCATTACCTTCCGAGTTGTAAGGTCTTGTACTCGATTACAAACTCTTTCTTACTTTCTTTGTAAGGTCCCTTGACTAAGCTCGTAAGGGTGAACTCAGCTTAAGTTGTCCCTAGCTGTAAGGGTTATCTCAGCTAGGAAGTACTAGATCGGATAAGGGAATTTCTGAGTCTAGGAAAACTTGTAAAGAGTTGTCTAAGGGAGCAACTCGGGTTCGATCAGTTCACGGTATTTTGTGGACTCAAAATAGTGGATTTGACTTCGTGTCCGGATTGACACGGTCCGTGGTTTTCTGCCCCGGGAAGGTTTCCACGTAATCTCTAAGTGTTTACTTTCCGAGTTCATTCTAGACTCGGATCTGTCTTAAAGCATTTGCTTTTCTTGCCATTTCTATCTATTCGGTCTTTCCGAGTCTCTACTTTTCGACTCTGTTTTGACTCGGAACCGCATTCTCGTATTTTACTTGGCAAAAGAGTTTGAATTTCCACAAGATTTCTTCCTCACCCTATTCACCCCCTCTAGGGTGACTCGAGACTCTCCCCGAGCAAACCTTCAGAAGATTCATCCGAATAAGATGAAGATTTTGATGACTCAAAGTGTCTAATGGCACTAACGGACTCGAAAGCTGAATTTAAGTCGATTCGACAACTCGGATACTCGAGGAGACAAGTCCTCGGGAGGTAATTGAATACTTCCTTAAGTTCTCCAAAGTTGATTTAGCGAAATATATTTATACTTTGGAAGAAAAGTCCAATTCGATTCTTCTCGGTTCAAAGAACAACTTGAGTCTCTCACTTCGAGAGCATTGGTTTGAAAAATGAATTGGAAAAGCTGAGACTAACTCTAAAAGAACTCAAGACTAGTACTCAAGCTAATGAGACTGAGTGTGAGTCACTCGAAGAGAAAATGAGCATCTGAAAAGAAAGCTCAATGAGTCTCAAGAGCTTGTTTTGAAATTTACTCAAGGTCAAAAAACCTTGACATGCTTTTAGGCTCTCAATGTGTCTCCTTCAGGAAAGAAGGACTTGGTTTAATGAAGAAGAGGAATCTAATTCCTACTCAAATCTTTTCAAAAAGGATTCTAGAATTATAAAGTTCAGGAAGGCTGAGCATGGTCCTATTCATAAAAATGAAAGAAAGACAGAGCCTAGATCGGTTTACGGGAGAAAACCTTCTCCACTTGTTTATAAAAGAAAAGATTTTCAAAAGAAAGAGACACGAGACTCAATTTTCTAAAAGAAAGACTCAAAATCAGGCCAAACCCAAAGTCATTCAAATCTGGGTTCCCAAGAGTCTTCTTCCTTAGAAAATGACCATAGTAAAGGGAGTTACTTGGGTTCGTTAGAGGAAGTGAGAAGGATTAGTGTGTTTCGACTTGGAGGTAACTCGAAAAAGACAAAAGGTCTTTGGTACTTAGACAGTGGATGCTCATGCCACATATTAGGAGATTCAAGACTCTATTATGAGTTGGAAGATTACAAAGGAGACAAAGTCACTTTTGGAGATGATAGTAAGGGCAAGATAGTTGGAATAGGCAAAATTAGGAAATGAGATAACCTGGTCAGCCCGATCTATCTTTTCAAGGGATTAAAGTACAATCTACTCAAGTATCTCTCAATTGTGTGACAAGGGTCAAGAGGTAAGGTTCACTCAAACCAATTGCTATATTTCTAATGCAACCACCAAAGAGACTAAGCTCTCGGGTAAGAGATCGAGTAATACCTACACTATTCCTCTTTCGATTCAAGTCGGAATTTATCTTGTTTAAAAGTATCATTGCATGATGATTCTTGGACATGACATCATAGACTAGGTCATGTTAGCATGCATACTATCAAAAACCTTGCATTCATGGTTTAGTTAAGGGTTTGCCTAACTGTGCATTTAAGAAAGATAAAATCGTGAAGCATGCACAAAAGGGAAACAGGTCAAATCATCCTTCAAATCTCTCAAAACTTTTTCCACATCCAAGTGCTTGAATTGTTACATATGGATTTATGTGGTGAAATCCTGTAAAAAGTCTCGGAGGTAAATCATATGTGCTTGTGATTGTTGATGACTACTCACGATTTACTCGGGTTTGTTTTCTTAAGAACAAAAATGAAGCTTTCAAAGAGTTCAGCAAGCTTTGCAGGAAAATTCACGTAGAGTCTTAGACTCGGATCGGAAGAATTCAAACCGACCATGGAAGGGAGTTCGATTACTCGGAATTTGCAAAGTTCTACGATAAGAATGGTATCTCTCACAACTTTTCAGCACCTAGAACCCCTCAACAGAACGGGGTAGTGGAGAGAAAGAACCGAGCTCTTGAAGAAATAGGAAGGACGATGATGATTGAACACGATCTACCTTACTATTTCTAGGCGGAGGCGGACAACACAAGCAAATTATACACTAAATAGATGCCTCATCGGACCCATCTTGAAGAAAACTCCATACGAGCTCTACAAGGAAAAGAAACCCAACATTTTATACTTCAAACCTTTCGGATGTAAGTGCTATGTTCATAATAATGGTAGGGATCACCCGACCAAGTTTGATGCTCGGTCAAATGAAGGTATCTTTCTAGGTTACTCATCTCACAAGTAAACCATATCGTGTTTTTAATAAAAGAACTAACAAAGTGGAAGAAAGCATCCACGTTATTTTTGATGAGATTGATAAGGGAGAACCAAGTGAGTCAACCTTCTTTGATTTGAAACTCGGTCGAGATGTAGATGATCTTGCTTGAACCGAGCTTAGACAGAGTCAAAAGAAAGTAGCTCGGAATAAGGCAGCTCGTAACATCATGACTCGGTCCGAACCAACTCAGGAGCCAGCTCAGAATCGTCGAAGGTCAAGCAGATGAGTATACTCAGCCGGATCGGACCTCTTAAGATCATCCAAGTACAACCAACAAATCAAGTGAACCAGAGAACAGACAGAGCATTCAAATATGCTTCTAGCCACCCACTCGAGAACATTTTTTCGACATCAACAAGTGGGGTAAGAACTCGCTCATCTTTGCAAAATCTATGTGCATTCACTGCATTCATTTCATTAATCGAACCCGTAAATGCACTAGAGGCCCTAAATGAACCTGAATGGGTAGAGGCCATGCAAGAGGAACTTAATCAATTTGAAAGAAACCAAGTCTAGACTTTGACCAAACGACCTTCCGACCATCCAGTCATAGGAACCAAATGGGTTTTCAAGAACAAATTAGATGAGGATGGGTTGGTAGTCGAAATAAGTTTCGAGTCACTCGGAAAACTTAGCTGAGTCGAGTCGGACTCGGATTTTTGAGAAAATGGACATCAAATCTCTGGGATCATCTCTAGATAAATGGAGAATTTCGATTTTATTTTCAAAATCTTTTCTCTCTCTTTCTCTCTCGCGAACTGTGATCAAACGCTAGCCGATGGATTTCAAACCACTTGAATCCTAACCGTTGAAGAAAGGAACTGTCACACCGGTCTAAGGTGACCGATGGACGAGCCGAGTCGAACGGATAGTTAACGGACGTTTATCTTTCTATAAATAGCGCCTATTCATCTTCGTCTTGTTACTTCACATTTCATTTACTATCTCTCTCTCATAAGCAAAACTTCTCGCGGAAGCTTTCTACGTCTACGAGTGGTCTCTCGGACATTTTCAAGCGACGTAAAGATTATCTCAAGTAAGCTCGATCGCTCTCAACTCTTTCTTCTACTCTTTTTCTTTCACTCTCGGTGACCTACTCTCTTCTCTTCTCTTCCTCCAAGTTTTATTCTTTTCTACTCTTCCTCACAAAATGCCTAAGAGAGGTAATCATCCCGACTTTCTTGGCTCTTCCTCTAAAAAGCCACACACCAAAAGCCAAGAAGGCTCAACACCTTCTAAACCGGTTGTCACCCAAGCATCTCACGCTGGACGACAAGTTCTTTCCAACCACAAAATTTTTGTGGTTGTCCCACATTCAAACCACTCGGTGTATATAATTTTCTTTGTTTCGGTGAGTTCATTTACTCGAACTCGTTTCGAGTTCTACACTCACCTCACTCACTCTAAAGGTGTTCTAAACTCCGGGGTTCGTAACGTTACCGTTCGCATCAACACCTCTCTCCTCCACTGCCTATTCAAGGTCTCCTCTCTCTTCTTGAACATCAACCCTATTCCTTTCACTGAAGTCGCCGACGACTTCTTTGAAAAATACGCTAAAGAGTTCCCTAAGTCACGTAAAAACTTTTCGGTGACTCAGCTTAAAATCGAAGCACGGCTTCGTGCTTTCTGCTAATGAAAACTTTCTTCTCTCAGCATTCTAGCAAGGAGAACCCCAACTCCAAGCACTTAAAAGCTCTTTTGACATTCTTAAAGGCTACGAAGTAGACCTCTTCCCTTCTATCATTGAGCATGTGCCGACTCAACTCCAAAATAAGAAGAACACCCCTCTTCCCTTCGGTGCTCTTCTCACCCTTGTCTTCAAACAATTCAAGGTTCCTATCCCCTCGGACCCAAACGCTGCTTCGAGGCTGCCGTTGTGGTCGGCAAAAGGAATTCCAGGGTACGGGTATCGGGAAACTCAACTTGGTATCCGGGTACACAACTCGGAGCCGAGGCCTCCTTCTCCGCCTCGGACTCATAAAGAAACCCCTCTCTCTCTCCCTGCCCCACCTGTTGGTGCTTCCACCTCAGGTGCTTCTAAGTCTCTCTCCGCTATTTTGTCCTCCGCTTTCATGGACAAAATTAATTCTATGTCCTCGGATTTCAAGGACATGCTCCGGTCATTTAAAACTGTCTATCGGACCATGACCATCAATCAAAAAACAGCCCAGTCTCAAATTCGAGAGCAGCAAGCACTCGGTTCTTGAGATGAGGAGCTTGGTGAAGGAGCAAAAGGAGCTGGTTGAGCTCCTCCAGGAGAGAAGGTCCAAGGCGGCTCGGGACCGTGGCAACTCGGACACTTCGAAGCGTCCTCGAGCACGGCCATGACCTCCTCGAAAGAGGGGAGGAAGAAGAAGCAGATAAATAAGAAGCAGACGCCGAGGAGCTCGCGGCCGAGGCAGCTCCTTCTAGGCAAGAGGAGGCTCACAAAGAAGAAGGAGGAAAGACAGCTGAGGGTCAAACTGCTCCTCAAGCTCAAGTGGCAAGACGCAGCTCGGACAGCGAGTCCGAGTGGGTCGAAGACCTTGCTGCTCCAAGCACAAAGGCAGCGGGTCGGACCGAGCGGACTCCTCCAGCCTATCGAGGTCCACAAGGAGGAACCTCTAGATCCTCTCGTTCCGGGTCGAGTCACTCGTAGCCGAGCCCTTGACGGCAATCCCGGTCCTCCCTCCGCCGCGCTCAAGCACATCTTCAAGATCCTACCAGCGCCGACGTACCTCTCATCCCTCCTCTTCTACTCGGACATCCCCCTCTCCCTCGTAGGCGCCATGCACTCGTGTCACAATTCCACAGTCTGCGCGATTCTTCTTCTTTCTGAAAATTTTTCTTTTGTCCGGACATCAAATATATACTACTTGTCTGTATTCTTCCTATTTTTTATTTTTGTTGAAAGGCAAGGGGATAATATAGATAGAAAATTTGTTGTCTTGTTTAGGGGAGTTTCTTCATCTCGTGTACTCTCTTTAATTTCAATGAATTAATGCTTTCTCTTCAATTTTCTCTGTGATTATTGATTATTGCAACCATTTACGAGTTAACATTATTTCATTGCTAAGCATATATTCTTTATGATCCGATACATTAAGCTTGCTTTACTTATCCGATTTCATGTGCAAGTATTCAAAAGCATATCGTTATCACTAACAAAGTTTCTGTCTAAGTGTGGAATGTCTTTCATCAAAAAGGGGAGATTGAAGACTCGGACTTTACTCGAGCACAATTCCGAGTTCTAACAAAGGAATCAGGTATAAGAATTTCTCACTTATAGGGTTTTGATTCCAAGGCATTCTCTGTACCTTAGAAACTTTTCCGAGTGATATAGTATTTTCTCTAAGTGATATGACATTGACTTCATGTATTTCTTGCTTGTCTCTAAGTGACTCGGAAAACAGATATGCACTCACGCTGTCTCACTCGGTTCCGAGTCCCTTATCACTTAGATTTATCGCATGTTGAAATGACTAGTATTTCGCTTAACCGCACTCGGATCCGACTTCATGTTATAAGTCCTATTCTGTTGTAGTCGGCGCTTCTAGTCCGAACCATGCTTAGTCTAGATCAAGTTTGTTTCACTCGATATTCGTTGTATAACTTGATTCTTGTGTTAGACTAACTCGGATGGAATTTTGAGTTTCATGGATATTAGACTCGGAAAATTCCATTCCTTTTATGAATCGGATAATTAGTCAGTCAATTATCTTAATTATATTATTATCTCGTGTCTAATCTTGGACCAAAGTATTTTATACTTTGAGAACCAATTTGATTTACTTTTGTAGGTTATTCAAACGAGGATACACTTTTTGAAATACAAAAGTAACCGGCTTCAAGACGTCAAATCACTAGCAGACATGGCTTTTCCCCTTCTCCGACCTAGCCCCGTAAGATTGTGTCGGTGCTGTCTATTTCCAAATCTGGAAAACTGAAACGTCAAGCGTAACGGTGATTTCCACCTTATCTTTTAAGACACCGCCGAGTGGTTTTGGGACTTCCAAAGAAGTTAAGAACCGCTGTCTAACATTCATATTTCAACGGATACTTTCCGAGTGACTCGGAAAGTCATTAACAATGGTCACAAAGGACTTCCTGTCGGAAGATGGAGATAACGGCTACTCTACCTGGTCATCTATAAAAGGAAGCCAACTCACAAGACTTGAAGATTGTCGAATCTATTATTAATACATACTTGAGCAAAAGTCATTGTATTCACTTTCAATCTTCTACTTATAACTCCCACTCTGTAATTCATTATATTCTGAGTTGTAAGGTCTTGTACTTCGTTACAATCACTTTCTTCTTACTTTCTAAGTAAGGTCCCTTGACTGAGCTGTAAAGGTTAACTCAGCTTAGTTTTCCCTAGCTGTAAGGGTTATCTCAGCTGGGAAGTACTAGATTAGATAAGGGAACTTCGAGTCTAGGAAAAACTTGTAAAGAGTTGTCGAAGGGAGCAACTCGGGTTCGATCCGTCTACGGTATTTTGTGGACTCGAAATAGTGGATTTAGCTTCGTGCTTGGATTAGCACGGTCCGTGGTTTTCTGCCCCAGGAGGGTTTCCACGTAATATCTGTGTATTTACTTTCCGAGTCCATTCTAGACTCGGACATACTCGATCGCAGCTTGAATCGCTTCCTTACTTTTACTGAGATTCCGAGTTCATACTTTTCCGACCTTGTCTTAGACTCGGAATCTATTTCTGTCTCTACTTTGGCAAAAAGAGCTCAATCTTCACGAAAATCCTCCATCACCCTATTAACTCCCTCTAGGGTGACTCGGACTCTCCCCGAGCAAACCTTCAAGCATGAATATTAAATTGTATCAAATGGATGTCAAATGTACTTTTCTGAATGGTTTCATTCAAGATAAAGTCTATGTTGAGCAACCCCCGGATTTGAAAACTCGGAATTTCCAAATCATGTTTTCAAGTTGCAAAAGGCTCTTTATGGTCTTAAACAAGCTCCCGTAACTTGGTACGAAAGATCGAGCAGTTTCTTGGTTGAAAATGATTTCAAAAGAGGTCGGATTGACAAAAATATTTTCATAAAAACCAAGGGGAAAGACTTTCTTATTGCTCAAATTTATGTTGATGATATAATTTTTGGAGCTACTAATGGAAATCTCTGTCGAGAGTTTTCCGAGTTGATGAGACAGAATTCCAAATGAGCATGATGAGAGAGCTTAATTTCTTTCTTGGTCTACAAATCAAACAAGATAAAGATGGCATCTATGTCCATCAAACTAAGTATACCAAGGAGTTGCTGAAGAAGTACAAGCTTCAAGATGCAAAAGATGCAAAGCAACACCAATGAGTAGCAATATGAAACTGGACTCGGACAAAAAAGTCAAGCGAGTAGATCAAAAACTCTATCGAGGTATGATTGAATCTCTGCTATATCTCACATCCAAGTAGTCCGGACATTATGTTTAGTATATGTCTGTGTGCAAGATTCCAAGCTAATCCAAAAGAATCACATCTCATTGCGGTGAAGAAAATTTTTAGATATCTTGCAGGGAATCGGAATCTAGGTCTATGGTTCTCAAGAGACTCGGAACCGACCCTCACTCGGATACTCGGATGCTGATTATGCTGGATACAAGGTTGATGGAAAGAGCACCTCAGGAGCATGCCGCTTCCGGGTCAATCCCTTATATCTTGGCACTCAAAGAAGTAAAACTCGGTTGCTCTACCAACTCGCTGAAGCCGAGTATATTACAGCTAGAGCGTGCTGTGCTTAGATTATATAGATCAAGCAACACTTAAAAGATCTTGGACTCTCATTCAAATAAATTCCAATCAAGTGTGATAATCAAAGTGTAATCAACATCACTAAGAATCCAGTTCAAGCACTCAAAGACAAAGCATATTAAGGTCGGATATCATTTTCCGAGAGACCATTCTGAGAAAGGTGATATTGAACTTGAGTTTATTCCTAGGAAATTTCAGTTAGCTAGTATTTTCACTAAGCCACTTAGTGAAGATTAGTTTTCCTTTATTAGGAATGAGCTTGGAATGATTAATGCATGATTATTTGATCTTCTAAGTGAAATTGTCTTGCATGATTATGTGTTATATGTTTCCTTTCTCTGTCTTAATAACAATTGGTTCAGTTGACCTAGTGAAACGGAGCTAAGAGTTATTATGTGTTTGCGCTTTCGAGTCACTTAGAAACCATACTGAGTCGGACTTAGTTTATGAGAAAAATGGACTTCAAACTTCTGAAATCATCTTTATGTTAGTGGAGAATATTAGAAATTTCTTTTAAAATTTCTCTTTTTCTCTCTCTTTACCGCGCGCATCGATCGGTTAACTAGCCGTTGGGAGAAAGTCACTAGAATTCTAACCGTTGGAGAGCAGAATTGTCACACCTGTCCGAGGCGACCGTTGAAGGTTTAGGTCGGACCGAATACTAAAGGACATTCCTTTCGCTATAAATAGCATTCTTTTTCCTTCATTTCGCTACTTTACTCTATGCTAACCTAATCTCTCGCTTACTCGCTCTCGCACTCAAAGCTCTCAGTACTCTCTTACTCTTACTCTCTTTCTCTTTCGAGTTCACTCTCTTTCACCTCAAAATCATCAGCCATGCCTAAAAGAGGTTCAGCCCAAGATTTTCTAGGGTTTACAACAAAGAAACCTCAAACCAAGCAAACCCAAGAGGGCACCTCTAACTCCTCAAAAATCTGTATCACCCAACACCTTACATTGGATGATAAGTTCTTCCCAACCACGTCTTTCTCGTGGTTGAATCATATGAAAACCACTGGAATTTACAACTTCCTTTGCTTCGGTGAGTTTATATACCCGTAACTCATTGCTAAGTTCTATTCAAATTTTTCATGCTTTGAGGGAGTCATCACCTCCAGAGTTTGCGACACGGTTGTGCACATCAACCTTTCCCTCCTCCATCGTCATTTCAAAGTTTTCTCTCTCTTTCTCAACTGCAATCCCATCTCTTTTGACGATATTACGGATGAGTTCTTTGAAAAATATGCCAAGGAAGTCCTTGAGTCACGAAAGAATTTCTCAATAACTCGGATGAAGACTAAGGCCGGACTTCTTTGTTTCCTTCGATGAGAACTTTCTTCTCTCATCATTCAAGCAAAGAGAATCCCAACTCTAAGATTCTCAAAGCTTTGTTTGATATCCTTGAAGGCTACGATGTAGACCTCTTCCCAGCCATCATCGAGCGAGATGGCCACTATGCCAACTCAATCCAAGAAATCTACCCCTATTCCCTTTGGAGCCCTTTTAACCGTGGTTTTCAAGAAGTTTAATGTTCCCCTCCCCTCGGACCCAAATGCAGTGTCTAAGGCTGCCATTGTTGTTGGCAGGAAGGAACTTCGGGATACGGGTACCAGGAGACCAAACCCGGTGTCCGGGTCCACGGGTCATAATTGAGGCCCCTTTCACCCCCTCCTTAGACTCGGACTCGAGTCAAGCTCCCTTATCTCTCCCTCCTCCACCTACTAGTGCATCCACCTCAGGTCCTCCTCCGCAAGCCACCGCTGCCTTATCTACGATTTTGATAGACAAGCTCTCTTCGGTGACCGAGGATTTTATGGCCACCCTTCGTTCCTAAAAAATGTCCTTCAGTCCTTGGTCATAAATCAGAAGATGATTCAATCTCGGATCAAGGAGCACCAAGATCTCGCTCCTCGAAATGAAAAGCCTAGTCACAGAGCAATAGGAGCAACTTCGGCTCCTCCGAGAAAGGCGAACCAAGGCTGCTCAGGACCCAACCAGCTCGGATACCTCCGAGGAGTCCTTGAGCCTCGCCAAGTCTCCCTCCGGAGAGGCGGAAGAAGAAGAGGAAGCTGCGGTTGAAGCATCTCATTTTGAGGAGAAGGAGGAAGAGAAGGAAGAAGAGAAGGAGTAGTCCGAGTGGGTCGGAAGACCCTGCGGACATTGGTCGATCCACGCGGTCAAGCCGGAAGAAGCACCTCCCACCGCGGTTTTCAACGTCTTCCCAGGCTTACCGGCGCCGCACCACCGCTCGCTCATCCACCTTAGCTCACACCTGCACCCCCGCATCCCCATCTTGATTTTCTTTTCTTTTCTTTTGTTTTTTTTTTTTTTGTACGGACATCAATCGTATCAACTTGTTGTGTTCTTCCCTTTTTTTTTGTTCTTTTTGCTGAAAGGCAAGGGGAGAACAATAGAAAAATTGTTGTTGTCATGTTTAGGGGAGTTCTCTCACTCTCTTTTCTTATATTTTTTTGTTTTGTAAATATATGAATGAATTTTCCTTCTTAGAGCACAATTCTTTCGAGTTCAATCTCTTATCTATTTTTGCTCCGATATATCTCGTTCACACTATGTTTCTTTTCTTTCGCTCCGATATAAATGTTCATATTCTCGTACTAAATGCGTTATCCGCGAAATGTTCTAAGTAGTGATAGTATCCGAAATGTTGTTCTAAGTACGAATTACTTCACTCACTACTTTGTATTCCGATATGTTCTACTCGAGTAAGAATGAAAACTTTTCTGTTCACTAACAAAGTTTCTATCCGAGTTTGGAATGCCTTTCATAAAAAAAGGGGAGATTGAAGACTCGGACTCGAATCTAAAACAGTCCGAATACTACATACGGACTCGTGTACAAACCTCATCCCTCTTAAGTTTTGATTACAAGTCATTCCGAGTGTTATAGAAACTTCTATATAAGTTTTCATTCGTTTCTTATCGACTCTTGTTTATCTTCTCAAATTGATGTTTCGAGTCACTCGGACACCACTCAGATCTATCACATGATCAAATAATCTCTCTAACACTTTTTATCCGAGTTCTAACTACTTATTTCAAAGCAAAGTGAATTACGAGTGTTAATTCATCTTTCTACGTCGCTTATATGTTTAAGAATTATTTGTCCGGATCAAGTCCTTGTACTCCGATGTTTTCACTCTTATAACTTGATCTCTCTTAGGACTGACTTTGATGGAATTTGAGTATAATAAATATTAGACTCGGAAAATTCCTCTCTTCTAGGCCCGAGATAATTATGCACTTAATTATCTTAATTAAATTATTATCTCGTGCCTAATCTTGGACCAAAGTATTTTATACTTTGAGAACCAAAGTGGTTTACTTTTGTAGGTTTTCCAAATGAGGTTATCTCATGTTTGAATTACAAAAGTAACCGGCTTCAAGCTGTCAATCACCGAGTAAACAAGGCTTTTCTACTTCGAACAAGGCTCGGACGCCGTGATCCGGATTGTTTGTTTCTAAAACTAGAAAACTTCAATGCTAAGCTCAACGGTGGTTTCCACCTTACTTTTCGGACATCACCAATGGACTGGAGTACCTTTAGGAGCCAAGAGCCGTTGCACAACATTCACATCTCAACGGATATTTTCTAAGCGACTTAGAAGAACCGTTACAACGGTCGGGAAAGCCTTCGGTTCGTAAACCGGACACAACGGCTAATCTGCTTGGTCATCTATAAATAGAAGCCACTTTACAAGACTTGAAGATTATTGGAACTATTGTTGAAACACATTACTTAAGCAAAAGTCATTGTTTTCATATTCAATCTTCTATTTACAACTCCCAACTTGTAATTCATACTTTTTGAGTTGTAAAGTCTTGTAATCAGTCACATACTTTTCTTACTTTCGAGTAAGGTCCCTTGACTGAGCTGTAAGGGTTAACTCAGCTCAGTTGTCCCTAGCTGTAAAGGTTACCTCGGTTAGGAAGTAGTAGATTAGATAAGGGAACTTTTGAGTCTAGGAAACTCGTAAGGAATTGTCTAAGTGAGCAATTCTAGTTGAGTCGATCCGTTGTATTTTGTAGATTCAAAATAGTGGATTTGACTTGGTGCTTAGACTAGCATTGTCCGTGGTTTTCTGCCATGAGAAACTCTGTAAGGAAGTAGTAGATTACATGAGGGTTTCCACATGTCTCTAAGTTTACACTTTTCCGAGTCCAATCTAGACTTAGATTATTCTGTTCATTCTTTTCAAGTTAAAAGTTTCTAACTTCGTTAAAATTTCTTCATCACCATATTCACCCCCTAGGGTGACTAAGACTCTCCTAGAGCAAACCTTCAGCCGAGGCTGACTGTCTCAGCCCTAACCTTTAGCCAGCGTCGGCCACCATTAGGTGCGAGCCTCCGCCTCGTATCGTGTGGTCGATAGGCGAGTTCGGGTCCAAACCGGTGTTTTCACACCAATTTGTCCCTAGAGCCTCATGGTAGAAACAGAAACCCTAATTCCTATTTTTTAGTTAAGAAATAATATCCCGGAACTTCTAAAAATAATTACTAAAATAAATAGGTTAATAAAATTGCCATTCAACTTTGCTTAATTCGCTTTAAATCATATTTAATAAAATTTGAAAATCTTAATAAAAAGGTTCATTCCCACATATCAAAATCAACTTTCAAAACCATCTTCGAAATCAATCTTTAAAAAAGACCCGACGAAGTGGGGAAACTCGGTATGGGGCCCAGCCAACCGTGGTTCCTACATACAACAATCAGCACATTGGGTTCTTACTAGGCCCATAATTTTTTATTTTTTGAACATTTTTGTCATTTTGGGGTTGTAATAGTTAAGAAAATTGTTGTTACCTTTTGAACACATTATGTTGGAGATGTTAGGGTTACAAACCCTTATGGCGAGTTCGATGAAGCATAGGTTCAGCTCCAAGCTAGGGATGTGCATAAAAGTTGGTGAAAGTGCAGTTTGAGATTTTCAAGGCCCTGGACAAGTTCATAGTGAAGACCAATGAAGATAAAGGTAGTCCACGCAAGATTTCCCAATTCGAGCACCTTGAGTTCTCACTTTGCAAGCATAATTTTTATGTTTTGGTCATTTTTTTTTCAAAATGGTCCGTATTGATTGAACAACCTTGATTTTGTTTTGAAACATGTTGTTTGTACTAAATTACAAGTGTTATGGACCTTAAACCCTAACAAGGGATGTATCACCCAACAAGTTGGCTGAAAACAAGTGAGTTAGCTAGCCTAAAAGCTAGGGAAGAATTGTAGTTTTGGTGGTCCAATGGTAGGCCTCTTTGTGGTTTAGACCTTATCATTACCATTCCTTTTCGGGTAATAATCTGATAGACCAAGAAAAGGTTTAATTTGGAAGATGTGCATATGTTTTCGTTGGTCATAATTCAATCCAAGTCGTCTTTCAGCCAACAGTTCGGTTTCTATTTTTGTAGTTTTAATTAACTCTAATAATTGTAATTAGCTGCTAATTAAGCATGGTTAATGTAATCTTTCATGAGTAGCTAAGTTAGTTTCTTTAGAGGGAAAAGGCATGTATATAAGGTGTCGTTCTCAGCTTGTATTAGCTAGTTATGTAAAGTTTATTAAAACCCGAAGTTTGTGGATTCCAACATACCCTTTCAAACCCCTAGTTGTATTCTGGTTGGCAGCCAAGTGGTGTTCTATAAGGTCTTTGTAAGCTTGCTTGGTGGTGTTTCTATATTTAAACAAGTTTCAAAGTAGCCTTTGAAATGTCCTAGGTGTGGTGCTTCGTAGCACCTAAGAAATTCATAATCTACCCCCTTGAGTTGTTCATCCAGCTCAAGTTCCTCTAATTTTCATTTATTTTCTACCTTGTATGTTTGAGTGAAACCTAGTTGATTTCTTCAAGCTTGCTCGAGTGTAAGCTTGAATACATCAGAGATCTCCTATTCACATATGCGGTGAAAGTGTAGATTTGTTTCTCCCACTAGCACTAGTACCCTCGGTTCTTACTCCAAGCTCTTTTAGTTGGTGTAATCTCCAAGCATAGGATGAGTCATGTATGACCTCTTGTTCCACTATATTTGTTCTAGTTAGATTGTTGATCGTAGAGTCGACAAATAGGTCAAGTCGGGTCGGATTCATGTTCGTGTCGAACATAAATAGGTTGAAAACCTCCTGACCTAAACTTGACCTATTTAATAAACAGAGTTGAGAATCCCAACCTGTTTACCCATTTAACATGCTTGGACGGATCGAATCGGTGCCGATGAGGTCGAGCATGAGACACAGCGAGCTGTGAGAGAGAGCGAGATACGCCAAGGAGGTGGAGCACGAGATGCGGTTCCACCGAGATGAGCGAGAGTCGTGGAGGTAGAGAACAAAAAGTGAAAAGAGAGCAGCCATGAGAGAGAATGGGAAGAGAGATGCAGTAGTGAGAGAGAGCATGACGAGAGAGAGATTTAGGGTTTTTTTAGTTTTAGAGAAGCTATAACTTTAGCTTTGATTGAACATTGTGTGAGAAGTTTTCTTGGACATGTCGGTTTCTACCGGCGTTTCATTAAAGATTTTTCAAAAATTGTTAGGCCTTTCACCCAATTGCTTGTCAAAGACATGCCTTTTGTATTTGATGATGTCCGCTTGAGTGCTTTCAACGAGGTTAAAAGAGGCTTTGATTACGGCTCCTATTATGCAAACCCTAGATTAGAGTCTTCCATTTGAAGTGATGTGTGATTCAAGTGACTTTGCATTAGGATTTGTTTTGGGGCAAATGAGAGATGGCAAGCCCTATGCTATACATTATGTGAGCCGAAATTTGGATGAGGCTCAAGTCAACTATGCCACCACGGAGAAGGAGTTCTTGGTGGTTGTGTTCACCTTAGAGAAGTTCCATTCCTACTTAATCAACTCCAAGGTGATAGTTTTCACCGATCATGCCGCCATCAAGCACCTCATGAAGAAATTAGATTCTAAGCCTCGCCTTATCCGATGGGTGCTATTGCTCCAAGAATTTGATTTGGAGATCCGGGACAAGCCTGGATTGCAAAATGTGGTGGTCGACCATCTTTCCCGGTTGGAGGACTTGCAAAAGGAGGATGTTCCCATTGATGATTCATTTTCGGATGAGCAAGTCATAGTTGTTTCAACTACTTTTACTCCATGGTATGCTGACTTTGTGAACTACATCATTTGTGGAGTGATGCCATCGGATTTGTCTTTCCAACAAAGGAAGCGGTTCTTATTTGAGGTGAAAAGCTATGTGTGGGAAGAGCCTCTCCTTTACAAGTTGTGTGCAGATGAGGTATGTTGAAGGTGCATTCCGCAAGATGAGATTCAAAGTATGCTCCATCACTGTCATTCCACTACTTATGGTGGAGATTTTGACCCCGACGAAACCGCCTCCAAGGTCTTATAAGCTGGCTTCTATTGGCCAACTCTCATCAAAGATGCAAGGAGCTTTGTGATAGCTTGGGACCGATGCCAAAGGATGGGCACAATTTCAAAGAGGCATGAGATTCCCCAAACTAGGATTTTAGAGGTTGAGCTTTTCGATGTATGGGGAATTGACTTCATGGGTCCTTCTCCTCCCTCTCATAAGAACCTCTACATCCTAGTAGTTGTTGATTACGTGTCGAAATGGGTGGAAGCCATTACCTCTCCCACCAACGATTCCAAGGTTGTCATGAAGTTCCTAAAGAAGAACATTTTTGCTCGGTTCGGCACTCCAAGAGCCTTATTGAGTGATAATGGGAGTCATTTTTGCAACCGACCACTTGAGGTTCTTTTGAAGAAGTACGAAATACTCCATAAGGTAGCCACGCTTTACCATCCTTAAACAAGTGGTCAAGTTGAGTTGTCCAACCCGGAGTTGAAGAATATTCTTGAGAAGACGGTGGATCGATCCTGGAAAGATTGATCTTTGAAGCTAGATTATACGAGTATAGGCATACTGCACCGCTACAGGACTCCCTTGGCACTACTCCTTTTTAGTTAGTGTAAGTGAAGCCTTGTCACTTACCCGTAGAGATGGAACATAAGGATTTTTGGGCAATCCGGACACTCAATTTTGACACCAAGGCGGCTGGTGAGAGGTGAGTTCTCCAATTGCAAGAGCTTGAAGAGTTGAGATTGCAAGCTTATGAAAGTTCCCGAATCTACAAGGAGAGAACTAAGAGGTGGCATGACAAGCATCTTCTGCATAGGAGGTTTGAAGAAGGTGACATGGTTCTTTTATTCAACTCGAGACCGACGTTATTTTCAGGAAAGCCGAGATCCCGATGGTCCGGGTCGTTTCAAGTCACAAAGGTATTTCCTCATGGCGCGGTTGAGCTGTGGAGTGAGTCCACCAGTTCCTTCAAGATCAATGGTCAGCGACTTAAGCCTTACATTGTGGGGCAATCTGCGGATGAGATGCATATGGTCAAGCTAAAGACTTTAAACAAGCGCTTCTTAGGAGGCAACCCAAGTTATTTTGTATTTTGTTCGAAAAAAAAATGAATGATGAGAAAAAAAAAGGGAAGAAAAAGATAGAGAAAAAAAACAAAATACACAAAAACGAGCGAGGCGAGCAACCAAATGGGCCACCCATTTCAACGAACACGGCCCGTGTTGGATGCCACCTCCAAGTTAGCAGCAGCATACCCGTTTCCAGTGAAAACGGGCCGATTGGCCGCAAAATAGCGAGGCAACAGCAGACACGGGCAACCCATGTCGGCGGACACGACCTCGTTGGTGGCAAGTTCTTCGCGGATTGCTTCTTTTGAGCCCAATTTCTTCTCTCTCCTCTCATATTCCTCTATCCTCCTCTTTCTTGCTCTCGACCGTGCCCTAAATCTTCCATAGCTAACCTTCACTTTCTTCTCCTTTCCATCTCTTTTCTCTCTCAAATTTCTCCTAAAGTCCGAATTTGTGACCTCTTTCACCGGATCTGTTCTTCCTCTTCTTCAATTTTGCCATTTCTCTCACTCTTCTTTTGTCTTTACTCGCAGCTTTGTTGCTTCGTCTCATCGCTCATCGGCAATTGTCACTGTTCTACTCGCTTCGGCATCATCTCCACCATCTTCCTCCAGTTTTCGACCCTCACTCTCACTCTCCTCTCTCTGTCTCTACTCGAGTTTTTGGTTTCTTCTCTGCAAAAACATAGTCGCCGATGCCTCTGTCTGCTACTCACCAGTGCTATAGTTGTCATCTTCCACCCCCGTCCTCCCTTCTTTCGGTTTTCGACCCGTCACCGTCCTTTACTTCCATAAAAACCGATCCTTTCTTTCCTCATTCCACCCACAAATTTCTGCTCCCTTCCTTTAGATTAGGTTTCAATTTTACGGCCAATGGCACCGAAAAAGTAGAAGACTACTCAAGGGAGTCCTCCGACCAAGCTCTACAGACCTAGGCCCGAGCCACTCATCCTCCACCCTGGAAGACCTATCACATGATTAACATCATTCTTAGACCCGACAAAAACTTACTTGACCTAAAACCTCGATCCGAATCCGCCGAAATTTTCGGATTTTGGACACGATTTTCTTGACTCAAATCGAAAAATCCACAAATTAGCGGGTCAAACCCGACTCGGACCCGTTCATCCCGTCGGGTCAAGACAATGAAAACAAAATTTTTAGTTTTGTGGCTTGTTCATTTAATGTTTTATGCACATTATATGATTTTCCTTTCAATTTATCACTCTTTTAATAATGATTATTTATCATATCATATTGTTTGGAGAGACGTTATACATTTATTGCAATCATTTATAAACAAAGACTAATTCTATTTCATTTCTCAACTTCTTTAACATAAAAAAACATTATATACAAAAATTATACATAGTTAATTTTAATAAAAATATGTTTACATTCAAATGGCATGATATATGAAAAATAGTAAAAGTGCACAAGTTATACTTGTTGTATTAATGGTGAAGTGAAAATTCCTAGTCACATCTTAAAATAATATGCTTTTATTTTGTAAAAATAAGATTACTCGTAGTGATGTAAAATTTTGATGGTATAATTAAAAATAATAATTTTATTTTATTGTAAATCTCTAATTCTCATTTATTTTAAACTATTTTAATTGTACTTGAACCATAGTGCCTAAAATGGGTAATGGGCCGAGTTAAAACAAAGTCAAAGTTTTGCTAGTGAATAAAATGGGTCGGTTACACCTACCTAGAGCAACCCTTTCTCGTCTGCTTTTAAAATGCATTAAATATACATATAAACCTCCTAGTATAATAAAAGAGGTGAAATAAACATCGAAACTTTAAATGAATCATTAACAGAATAAATTATTATTTAATCCATTATTGACCCAACCTTTCATTGGCCTTATTTAAATAGGTCAAGCGGTTAAGCCAGCTTGACTCAATAGGATCTTCACACACATATAATAATGAAAGTTTTGAATATTTTTAAATATTCTTTTTAGAAAATACTATTACTATACTTTTTCATATAATTATGGGCAATTTTAAGCAAAAATATGCTGGATTTTATAGTTAAAAAGCTGATAAAAAATATTTTCAACCAATTGGGTCGATTGAAACTCGTATAACTCGATATACGATTGTCCGTATTTTACCCGAACTCAAAATACACCTGATTCGTATTTAACCCAAATCTAAATACACCCCACCTATAATTAACTCGGTTTGAATTGACAGGTCTAATCATTATTGATAGCATCATCCATAGTAGCTCAACAATTGTAGACAAACTAAAAAAAGGAAAAAAATTTAAAAAATACTAAGTGACGTCAAAAGTACATATAGAAACAAGAGGAAAATCCGAAAAGAAAAACTTAAGTGAAAAGAGGGACAAGGGGAGGAACCAACCTTCCTATCTCATTGAGAGAGAGCGAGAGTAGCACGAGAGACGTGCTTAATGAGCAAGTGAGCAACACTATATATATAAAAGTTGAGTTGAAATAATGTATGAGTGACACGTAGGATGTCATGTAAGATGCAATTTTAATTCAATTAATGTTGAAACTATTCACATTAATATTAAATATAGCGGATATTAAGAATAAAAACATATTAATTAAAATAGAAAAATATAAAGAGACTTATCTATATACTGTTTATAATAAATTATATAATCTAATATATCAATTTATTATTGTTATTTTTAAAAAATAACTATTTTTTAAATTATAATTAATTATTATTATTATTATAAATTAATTAGAAATAATATAATTAAAAAATTAAAAATTTAATTAATGTCCTTACATATTAGGGGTATAATCCTAGTTTTTTTCTAAAATTCAAAAGTTTATGGGAAGAAAAGGTGCTTCGATTATTTTAGATTTAGGCAACCATGATAAGCCAGGGATCTAATTGTAGGCTTAGGACTCTAATGACCCCGAGTTTTGTAGTGTAATCATAATTATGAGGTAATTTTTTTATTGTCATGCCTTCATACGATTAAAAAGATATTGTATGAAAACCAATTATAAATGTCTTTTCATAATTATAAGGTTGATTGTAAAATAATGACGATCTCTACACCAAAAAAATAATGACGATGAATTGGGTTTGATCTGGGTCCACCCGACTCCAAACTCATTTATTAGGTATGAATTGGGATTCGGACCGAATCGGATTCGCTAGCTCTATGAAAACTGGACCGGGACCCATCCATGAGTCCTAAACAGGTCTTAGTTATTTCAAGTTATATTGTCCAAATAAATCGGTGCCATTTGCAAGCATTTGGACGAGTACTTATCATTCATAACATGCCTAAAAACCTGTCTTTTAAGTGTATATGCTCGACTTTAGGTGAAAACAAATAAAAAGGTGACTTTTTTTTTTATTAATAATAAGATCAAAAGATCTTAAGAAAATGATAAATTAATTGACACTTATAGATCATCGCAACCTCATATGGAGCAAATGATTCACCCAAATAAAGAGAAAGTATAAAACCACATAATTTTAATCAAGAATCATTATTTAACTCGGATAATAAGAGTAAAAGACCATTCATTTTGAATATTGAAGCTCCATCCTATGATTAAAAATCCACCTAAATAAGAAAAACTAACCATGTAGCATACACCATGAGTACACCTCTCTCCAAGTAAATCACCAAATAGGGTACAACAAAACCACTTTATCACTAGAGATTAGCCTTTAATTCCACTCCACTTGATTGGGGAAGAGGGTTACGCTTGGTTCCTTTTCTCGCTCCTCAAGTCAACCTTGATTCATTCAATTATTTCTCTATCATCCCCAAGCACCTTAAACCCCACCTTGTTCCCTACTTCCCAAGTTTCACGAGTTTCTTTAGAAGTTGAATAGTTATCGGAGTTTGGAGACATAACTTTCTTAGGTGCCGTCTTTTTGGATTTTCTTGAGGATTTACCCATCTTTCTTTGCTCGCCTTTGAAATTTGGACATTATCAACTTCCGATTCAATTAAGAATTTTTTTCATCTTTCCCCTTCGACGAACCCTAGCAGCGGAGCAGCCATAGTTATGTAGAGTTCTCTACCCTTAACCTCATAAGGTTCTTCTCGCCTCAACATAGGCACTTTTCCTCTCCCTTTCGTGAGGGCTCTTTTCCTTTATTTTTTGTCTTTTACGACCTCCCTGTGTACCATATTTGACTAAAACTTTAGGGATGCGATGAAGACGGAACTCAACAACACCTTTGGAAACCTACAACTGACGAGCAAATGAGGAAGAAACCATTGACTTTGAGGAACCGATGACTGACCAAATTAACAAACATATTTCTTTTTGCTTGGTTGGGAAACTATTGATAGAAAACCACTTCAACCTTGAAGGCCTGAAAACCACACTCAAAAACATCTGGAGACCTTCAAAAGAGGTGCTTATCAAGGACTTGAACAAAAATTTATTTACTTTTTAATTTTTTCCCCATGTTGGTAAAGGAGACGGTCCTCAACAATGGACCCTAGGTGTTTGATGGATGTATTATGTTACTAAAGACATTTAAAGGGATGAAAAACCCTCTAAAATCAAATTTGACAGTTCTCGCTTTTGCGTAAGAATTTGTGACCTCTCGATGAAAAAGAAAACAAGTGCGTTTGCGGAACAATATCGGGTCAGGTATTAGAGACTTTCGTAGAGGCGGATGAGGATGACATTCTGGCCCCGTCAAAATAATTGAAGATTAGATTCGACGTGGATATTACAAAGCCTTTATGTAGAGGTTTCCGTATCAAGATAGAGGGAAAATCGAAGTGGGTCGATCAAAAGTATGTTAAGCTATAGGACTACTACTAGTGTGATGACTTATTGGCTGCACTTTCAAGGGTTGCTTGCTTGTATGGTGGGACGATGATTGAAACAGATCTTCAATATTGTCCTAAATTAAGAGGATCACCATTGAAACGGAAGCGTATGGGGCATTGAAGATGATTAGAAAGAAGAGAGCGAGAAGTTGTTGGAATTACGAGGGGAGGGCAACGCTTCCAAGGTGCAATCAGCTCTTAGAATTCAAGAAGCAAAATTATCACAAACCAAGATGAAAACCGATGGTGGGACTTTAAAAGGGAGGCTGTGGTGATGATAGTTAATCCCAAAGGAGGGAGGCTAAGCGAAATATCTCGGACATTAAGGGGACAAAACCAAAGATTACATTTGGGTCCATTGTGGTTTGGTGTATTAATTTATGGAACCCACAATTTTAGATAAATAATTATGGAATATATGAGATTTGGTTAAATATTATATGGGACTAATTCCAACGACAAACTTTATTTTTTAGTAAAAAATTAACGCGGCAGCTTTAAATTCAGCTGCCACATCAGCTTTTTACTAGAAATTAACCGAAAAATAAAGTTTACCTTCGAATTGATCCCCATAATATTTAACTATATATCAAATGTTTCATAATTATTTATCTAATATTGTGGGTTGCATAAATTAATATACCAAACCATAATTGACCCAAATGTAATTTTTTCGAAGATACGTTTGGTTGAGGAAGAAATAGTTAAACAGAGCAAGGTGGAGGTTGGCAAGCACCAACCCCGCCAACAAGCAATGAAAATCCTATTTTGGAATTGCAGGGGATGCGATAACCCCTTCACAGTTCATGTGCTCCACATTTGTAGCAAAAACACAGCCCCGACATCATTTTTCTCTATGAAATGATGTCAACCATGGCTCAAATGAAGAAATTGGGAATAAAATTTGGACAAAAACACTCAGTTGGTCATAATAGTCGAGGGTGTTTAAGAAGTTCAACGATAAACCGGCCGGAGGAGTTGGACTTTACGCTTAGATCTTCTATGAGATATACATTCATAATGTGTTCATCTAACATGTTGGCTTTAACCAAGAAAGAGGTCACCAAATTAGGTCCAAAGCTAGTATCATTTCTAGCCCTCTTACTCGTTCTAGGTTCTAGGTCCAAATTAATAGAAGAAGCAACATCATAATTATAAATAGGAACAAAAGGTATGCATTTATTCACAACTTTCATAAGATAAAAATGCTCAAAGAAATCTGTATCTCTAGACTCTTTAATAACACTAAAACTAGATCCATCTTCCAGAATAAATCTATAGGCAACACTATTAAGAGCATGACCAATAAAGATAGCATCAATAATTTTAGGCCCAATTTTATTTCTTTGAAAATTAGGAAGACCAATTCTAGCCAAATACCCCTAGACTCTTATGTAGTTCAAGTTAGGAGCAAGGCCCCTGCATTATTTAAAAGAAGTCTAATCAACTTTTTATAGGATACTTGTATTAAGCACATAACAAGCATAAAGAATAGCTTCCTCCCACGAGTTAGAAGGTATTCCTGAATTGATAAGCATAACATTTATCATCTCTTTAAGAGTTATATTTTTCCTTTTGGCTATACCATTTTGTTAAGGTGCATAAGGGGTAGTAAGTTCATAAATAATACCTTGTTATCCACAAAATGTTTTAAGGGAGATAGTGTCATATTCCTCTCCTCTATTGGACCTAACCCTTTTAATTTTTTAGTCCAATTGATTTTTCTACTTCTAGTTTATAAAATATGAACTTGTCTTTTGCCTTGACTTTTCCACCTTAGTGAACCTGGAGTAGTCATCAACAAAGGTGATATAGTATTTCTTCCTACCCCTACCCGTATTGTTTTTAAAGTCATTTAAATCACTATGGATCGGTTCTAATAAAGTAGATGTTCAAGTCATAACTTTATTAAGAGGTTCTTCGGGTGTTTAGCTTCTACACAAGTTATGCATTTGTTAAAAATCAAAATTACTGAATGCATGAATTAAACTTAATTGTTTTAGCCTTTTGATCAAAGTTATATTCACATGGCCTAATCTAGCATGCCATAAAGAAATAGACTCAGTAATGTAAGCAACGAAGCATTCATATCATTTTCAACAATAATTTCAAGAATAAACAACTCCCACTATTGAAACCCTTTCCCACAAATTCGCCATTCCTAATGAGTATAATTTTTCCAGAATCAAGAACTACTTTAATTCCATCCTTGTTCAAAAGATCAACATTAATAAGGTTTCTTATAACGTTTGAAACATGAAATACATTTTGCGAGTGAAAGAATTTTTCTAAAAGTTAGTTTCAAAGATATTTACCCTCAGCAAGGACGAGGAACGAAGTAACATTGCCCATAAAAACATATTCACCTTTAGGAGTCTTTTCATAACTTTCGTACAGGTCTCTGCTAGTGCAAAAATGTCAAGTGGCTCTGGAATCGACCACCTATTCGACGAGTATTTCTTACCATATTTACCTCGAAAACTAGAACAATGATGACATATTCAGCGAGGTTGGCTTCGGGTTTGTTTTGTTTGTATTTGTTATTGGTAGCTGCAAATCCCTCTTACATTCCTTTGGTGGATAGCCATAATTCTCGCAGGCAAAGCACTTCCCTTAAAATTTCTTTTGGTTGGGTCCTTGTCCTTTGAACATGTTATAGTTCTACCTTTTTTCATGAAACTGATTTGGTCTTTTTCCCCTTGTTCCCTTAGTCCTATCAAACTTTGAACCATTCTTTGATTCCACCATATTAGCTACAGAGGAAGAGTGAACCAGATTCTTTCAATTGGATTGAATCCGGTTTTGTTCCTCAATTAATATGAGTAATAAGTTCCTTAAGAGAAATGTCCTTCTCTTTATGTTTCATAGAGCTTACATAATTTATACAGGAAGGAGGCAGTTTATCCAATAAATAAGCGGCTTGAAAAATGTCGTAGAGATATTCATTCCCTCAGCCAAAATTTCAGCACATAAATTTTCATACTCATGAACTTGTTCAAGAATAAATTTATCATTAGACATCTTAAAGGACAACCACCTACTATAAGCATATTTCTTAATACTTTCATCATTAGATTCAAGAGCCTCCCAAATATTCTTAGCATTATTTTCTTATTATAAAATCTGATATAGAGAATTAGACATATGATATAAGAGCAAGCCATGACAAGTTTTGTTGTCCTTTTCAACATTTCTACTAGTACCTTCGAAGCTTCAATTGCTTTCGGACAATAATCGATCTCGTATTGTGCAAGCAAAAATTCTTAATGATCATACCACATGTGAAAAATTTGTCCATCCAATTTAGGCATATCCAGTAAGCACATAGTAGCAAACATGTTTGTTAATCTATCCATTAGCCACAACAAGTGTTAAAACAAATTCGGTTTTATTTTGTTAGAAAAAATAGACAAGATGCGATTAATGACGAAATTAAACAAATTTATCTAAATGAAGGAAGGCAATTGTGGCGTCGGAAACCACTACCCTAAAACTGAACTTCCTTCCCTACGCGGTACACCGAGGACTTATGAGCAATCGATCTCCGAGTACACGGCAAGTTGTCCGAATGGTGTACATAAACAAACAACAGTGATGAACTTCGAACAATTATCTAGAACTTCGAACAATTATCTAGAATAACTTTTGGAGATGAAGGATTTTCTGCGTGTATGAAAAGGGAAAAAATCACCAATAAATAATAATGGTTGAAACTGTAAACAAGGAAGGATTAGAAGAGGTTGATTTTTAGGAGTAAATCAAGCTTAGCTAATATTAAGCTGATTGAATCAATTATTTCAGTAGAGAATAATATTAACACACTTGTGAAGAATAAACGTTTATTGCTAGGACCTTCATTAGTTTCTCGGAGTGCAAGTTTCTTTTTCCTCTGTAGGTTTGATGTGTCCAAACATATACACAATTGATCTTCTTCACAAATTTCATCTTCGTACTTGCAAACTTGTTCCCACTGCCACTATTGTGAGGACCTCTTTCACCTTCATTGACAGTGAATTGCTTGTAGACCCCACTTGAGTTCATAAGTATGGTAAGTGTGTTGCAATATTTAACTATGACTCAACCTAATATTGTTTATGCAATTCATGTAATTTTCCAATTCATATTGTTTATGCAATTCTTGTAATTTTCCAATTCATGTAAGTTCCCCGTAGCTCTCATTTTTCTGCCTGCAAGTGTATTTTTAGGTATCTCCATGACATGCTGAATCATGGTTTAATGTGATGCCCTACAATTCGTTCCTTTATTATATTTGCTTTTCTGATGCTAATTGGGATGGTCGTAAGGATATATGTTGGTCTACCCACTGGGTATGCTTTTTCTTTGGACCTAATCTCATTGCTTGACTCTTGAAGAAACAATCTATAATATGAAAGTCCTCTACTAAGGTTGAGTATCGTGTTGGTTCTTATGTTTTTGCGGAGACCATTTGGCTTCGCAAATTACTTGTTGATCTAGGATTTTCTTGTTGGCCTCTGCAAAGGTCTTGTGTGATAATATTGTTGGAGCCTATCTTACTGCGAATCTCAACCATCACTAGCGCGACAAGCATATAGCCATTGACTATGATTTTGTTCGTGAGCAAGTCTTTCAAAGTGATATGGTTGTACGTTATATTCCTACTAGGCTACAGTTAGCACATATTTTTTAAAAGGTTGTCTTCTTTACATTTTTTTTCAACTAGGTGGTCTCTCTACCCCTTCACCTCCTGTTCCGATTGAGGGAATATAATAGAGGGTAAGGGCATTTATTATATATATATATATATATATATATATATATATATATATATATATATATATATATATATATATATATATATATATATAAATTAGGTGAAGCAAACTATACCAGAATAATATTCACAGCCTCCAAAAAAAAATCCAAAACTACTATACCTTTTTTTGGGATTTTATTTATGTGTTGGTAGGGTAATATAGATTATGACTACAATTTGAATGAAGCCAGCGTAAAAAGCGCATTAAAAGCAAACGTGAGGCTCAAAGTTGAGTAAACTTTCCTTTATATCTTCCTATTCTATTGCCTTGTTTTGTTCATACCATTTCTTTCGTTCAACAATCTCTTTCTCCCACTCCCCCTCCCCTCCCCCTCTCTTATTCTTAAAATTTCTCTTCTCTTCTCTTCTCTCAACATTTTCCAAGTTAAATTAGGTTGGTAATTGCTTTTCTTCTCTTTACCTTTTTGTTTGATTTATTTGCTCCTTTGATCTTACAATTTTGATGTTCATTATTTGTTTTTCCCTTTCGCTTAAACGGGATTCACACTTAATGTTATTTATTTGTTTTGCCCCCTAACTATGTATTTCCTTATATTAGGTCTCATTGCTCTTGTCTCTTAACCCTCATTTTCCCAATGAATTGGTTGTTTAAGCTTGTTCACCTTAATTGGTTTTGTTTTCGGGTCTCATGGTATAAAAATTTAGGCTTATCTCACATGGTCATGCCTCTATACCATCCAATTATAAAGTGGTTTAAGGTAAAATAGAAAATGTTATTAAAAAAATACAATTATTTTTTCTTCTTTTTGCTTATTTCAATATCACTATAATATTGTATTTACTCATTTCGAAAATCGACTTGTAAAGAGAAAATGAGAATAGAACTTGTCAAAAAATTCTTAGCGTATGTAACCACATACAAGAAATGTTAGGGATTTTTTTGTGGCAATTGATGGTATAGATTTATCGTCATGTAGTTTTGAATTTTTTTCTTTAATTAATTTTTTTATTCGTTTTTGGAAGTTAGTACTCTTTAGATTATTAGTAGAGGAAGTGTATCTAGTTATTTAGTGTAGCTCTGGAGTCACGAATTAAAGATACAAAGGGATTAGGGAATTTCATAAATTAAATTAATAGAAAGAAAAAAAAGTTTTATTTAGAATAAAGATGCTTCACATAAATTAAATTAATAAAGTTCATGTATGTTTGATATCGATTATAGCTAACTCTCACCGTGTAATTGTAAGTATTAAACTTCTTATAATTTTAATAAGTGGTTTATTATTGATAGACTAAAATATGTGTCATTCTATATTTTAGAAATGGAGCCGTTTCTTTTCACCTCTGAATCCGTTAATGAAGGTCACCCCGATAAAATTTGTGACCAAGTATCCGATGCCATCCTCGATGCATGCTTGGAGCAAGACCCCGAGAGTAAGGTTGCATGTGAGACATGTACAAAAACTAACATGGTGATGGTGTTTGGTGAGATTACAACAAAGGCTAAAATTGACTATGAGAAAATAGTTCGAGATACATGTAGAGGCATTGGCTTCGTGTCAGCTGATGTTGGTCTTGATGCTAACAACTGCAAAGTAATAGTTAATGTCGAGCAACAAAGTCCTGATATTGCTCAAGGAGTTCACGGTCACTTCACAAAAAGCCTGAAGAAATTGGTGCTGGTGACCAAGGCCACATGTTTGGGTATGCCACAGATGAGACCCCAGAGTTTATGCCTCTCACACATGTCATTGCCACTAAGTTGGGTGCTAAGCTTACTGAGGTGATAATATTTAATTTTAATGCTTGCAAATTTAGTCTAATTTGATTCTCTTGTTTATTTCGCTCGGGAAAAAACTGAAAGTCGAATAAGAAAATTAATTTAAAATTTTATATATTAGCGATTACATTTTTCCGATTTGCATTATACATATCTAATCTTTGACTAATGTTTAAAAACCTAAATTTAATTTAGGCAATTAGTGCTAACAAAATCTCGTCCTACAAATTTGTTCAAGCGGAAAAAAAAACTGGATATTAGATTAGAAAATTTGTTTGAAATTTGAAAATATTCTAAGTTTTTCTATTTTTAAAGTACCATCCAAATTTAACCTGATGAAATGAAAATTAACAAATTAGGTATTGTATAAAAAGTTTTGACAAAACATTATACATAATCTAACTGAACTTGAACTTGTGCTATATGTAGGTGAGAAAGAACAAGACTTGCCCTTGGCTTAGGCCTGATGGCAAAACACAAGTGAGTGTTGAGTACAGGAATGAGGATGGAGCCATGGTCCCTCTGAGGGTCCATACTGTGCTTATCTCAACCCAACATGACGAGTCTGTTACTAATGACCAAATTGCCAAGGATTTGAAGGAACATGTCATCAAGCCTGTCATTCCTCCTCAGTACCTTGATGACAAGACAATCTTTCACTTAAACCCGTCCGGTCGTTTTGTCATCGGTGGGCCCCACGGAGACGCTGGCCTCACAGGTCATAACCAAAACTGTCGTCTATCTCTTTTCTTTATTAAATAGTGGGTTATATCTAAAGTTTTAATGTGGGTTGCAACAGAATACTTTTTGTAGCGAGGGTAAGGTCGTAAGATAGTTACATGTTACATGTGACGTCACCTCTCCTAGAATCCAAGGGTTGGATCCAGGTGGCTCGAATCAGGCTAGGGATTCATAGAAGCTTGATTGTGAAGGGTAAGAAAACAAGATGGCATAGAGTTATGAATTAAATAAAATTTTAAAATATAAATTTAGATTTAGTTAGATGTTTGGTTAATGTATTTTTTAAATTAGCATGTATCTATCTGATAGGTCATAAGATCATTGTTGTAACAAGATAAGGTTGTAAGATAGTTACATCCGACGTCATCTTGCCTAAAATTCTAGGGTTCGATCAAAGTGGCATTGCCGTTAGGCTAGCAAGCCTCAAATTAGGCTAG